>VZTM01003297.1:36593-58004 GCA_013400555.1 Jacana jacana | reverse complement strand
ACAAGTTTTTACTCAAGAAATCTGAACATTTTTTTTAGCAAGTTTAAAGATTACCTTTAGCTTTACATTATGTGTAAATGTGTTTTCTTCAGGGCTTTTCTACAAAGCCTTACAATAAGAATAATTAAAAACTTAGGTTTTACTTAGCATTTAAGTAAAGCAGCCTATAAACATTTGGACTTGTGTACTTTGGCTCTGAAAACCCAGACCTCTCTCTCTCAAGTTGGTAGCATTTATGTTACTAGTAAGCTATAAAAATGACTTTTAATTTAAAAATGCAGGCAGCCAAGAGATGGACACATATCTGTGTGCCCACATACACTCACTGAATTCTGTTACAAAAGTTCAATCAAAAGTTCTGGGTTTAAAATTGAAACAATTCTGTCTGATGCAGCTGTAATCCGCTGCATTGCTTTTATTCACGAGCATTTGACCAGATGCACATGGTATATGTTCTTCAATGAGTTGTAATTCAAATAAACTATTTTTCTTTTCCATTTTACATATGCAGATATGTTCCTTCTTGCCTTCAGTTTTAATCTGGCATTTTAGAGGCCAGATAGTTTTTCAGCCAGTGTCACAGAGGAAATGAGACAGGGCTCCTAGGAGAAACTGTCAGCATCTTATCTATGAAGAGGCTACCATATATCTGTAATACATTACACCGGCTTGAGGCAAGTTCAGTCTTTCTTGTGAGCTCTGTATTAGTACAGTTTATTCTGAATAATTTATCATGTTGCTGTTCAAACTAGGTTAGTATTAGGAGCTGTAGAAATGTCAAGTTTCAAAATAATCCTTCCATTGGTAAAAATATTCAGTGTGAAATACTGTATTAAAGCAACACTGAGTCTGGGCTTTTGAAATCACAAAAAGCAGGAAATGCAGAGTTAAAGTTGCCATGGAAACATTAACTCTACACCTTTAGGTAGGTAGCATGCTATAGTTTTAATTACATCCTCTTAATACAACTCTGTATAGGTGTCCTTCTTTTATTATGTGAATTCTAATTATATTGAATGCTATTTATAATACATATTAATTGCACTGGCTACTCAGCAAATGTAAGAAATCAGGCATTAGCCTGGTTAGCCTGTGACTGACTATATCTTGCACTCTAATATCAAGGTGACTGTATGATATGTATCTAAAAAAGAATATTATGCTTACTGGCCAAGGCATGAAAAAGTCCTTTTTTGAGTTAGTATTGCACAGTGTGGCCATCACATTACAGAGTATCATCATCAGAAGAGCAAAATCGTAGAAAAAAACAAGGAATTTAGAATAGGTAAACTGAAAATGGTACTTTATGGAAGTTTAACCAGTATGATAGTATGTTTCTTCAGCAAAGCATGAAAATACATCATTAGTGCTTTACAGATGTGCATTTTTTCCTCCAGTGCTTCGTTTCATACTTTACAGACCATAGATAGCTCTTTCTTCTTCTCCTCCAGTTTTCTTCCCAACAGTGTGGGGAGCAGTAAGAAGCCTCTGTAAAGGCTGCCTTAAACTACAAACCTGAAAATTCTCCAGCCCAATTGGTCATTCCTGTATCTGCCCACTAAAGGTGCCGGTCTTTTTAATTAAAGGAAGTTTTATCTTCCTTTAATTAGCTGATTATATTGCTTGATTTGATATGCAAGGAGCACTGTTGACATGTTGAACATTAGGAACCTCAAGCCAAGAAACCTGTCCATGAGCTAACATCTTTAGTATGGTATCTTGAAAGGATTCACAACTTACATGGTACGTTGCTCAGAAAAAGCCTTCTGTCTATAACTGCAATTCATACAATGTCCAGGATAATCCGTTTCAGGAGAGGGCACACTTGCACCCTTGGAAGGTTGTAATAAAAATAGTATAAATAGAAGAATGCACCATGAGAAAGATTTAAAAATGAGTGTCATTAATTTTTGTTTCTCAAACTGCCGTAGCACTTCTGACAGCACTGTCTGGGTAGTAAATACATTTCTAGAATGTATAAATATGGAAGCAGCTGAGCATGATAGTCAGATAAAGTAAATTTTTTAAATCTATAGTTTTCATTGGTAACTACTTCCTAGAAAGTGACAAAATGGGCATTAAACATGGGAGTGCCTTGCTGCCTCCTGACAATGAGGGTGGCTGCCCCTCCAAGAGTTCTGCCTGCAGGCTCCACCAGGAGGACAGCCATGCTGAGGCAGACCACGTAGTTGCCCATCTGCTGACAGCAGTGGTTCAGGGCTCAGCTTTGCTGTCAACCCTTGCTCTGAAATGCTAAATTGTCTGGTTTGGTCCACTGTGGCCATTTCTAGCCAGAGAGCGGCAGGGCTGGCCTGTGAGGAGTGGCTGGGGCTGCCTCATGCCAGACACAAGGTATAAATCAAAAGTTTTGTATTTCCTGTTGTGACAAGCCCCAGGATAGATACCATGTTAACATCCTGGATCTGAAAATCTCATTTGGCCTTCCAGCTCAGATTTTTTTTTTCTTTCAAATCCTCAAAGTGTGCATTTACACAAGAAGTCTTCCTAAGGTTGATACAGTTCCTATGAAGTCAGTGAATCCGCCGTCAAAACTGAACAAGCTAAGCACAGCAGAAAGCAGGATGGGGAGGGGAGGGGTTCTTCCTTATGGTATCTCTCAGGCTACTGTGGCCTGCTTTAACTTTCAGGCTACATCTACTGGTCAAATGATATCTAATGGAGCATCCACATTGATATGGCTAAGATTAGTATCCAGCAGCACCCAGTGAGATTTAAACTGAATGCTCAGCAGCTCTATAAACAGAGAATTGCATCAGGACTTCTGCTTATACAAGTTGATGATTTAATTCATTTCAGTTTCATTGGCAGAGTCTCTGTTTCAACCACTGATGCCACAGCAAGCTAGATTTCAGTTACAAGAATTTCATCTAGATCTTTTCTTAATAACTCAGAAAATGGGATGGACAGATTTTAATGGCCAGATGATGTAGCCCTGTATAAACCTTTCCTAGTCATCTGTATAGAAAATTTTCTGAAAGGAATAATTAAAAATGGTTGAAAAGGCAGATCCAGTTGTTTCCAGCTGGATACTTCATTTCCAGCTATCAAGTTACAGGCTCAGAGAAAGCCTCATATCTTAAAAATTCTTTTTTAATCTGACAAAATTACACATTTGAGACCAGGTCTCAGCAACCTTGATGGAGTTCTTGTGTCAGGAAGGCAGCACACAGATGCAAGCTGACAAAAGGACCGTCCAAGAAGTGGCTAAGACTGGCATCTGCTTCAGGAGCCCTTTAAGTTGGTGAGGCACCTGACAAGTCAGCATGTGAGCAGAACAAAGGAGAAGATTACTGTTATCTGTAGTCACAAGAGTCCAAGTACAAGGGATCCTTCATGTGATACGCCAGCGAAGACGGTCCTTCTCTATATTAATTTATTAGAAAGGGAATGACAGAAGGTTGATACCTGACCTCAGGCTACAAAATGGACATTAAATCTGGTTTGCATGTCAAGTGCTCTAGCGATTAACATGGAGTTGTAAGAAAAAAATCACAATCAGAATCTTCTGTAGTTAAAAATTACTGTTAAGAGAAAGCACCTGGGTAAACTGTAAAATGGGGATTTGGGGACATTAGTTGAGTGCTAACAACATTTAAATCCTAGTATTCCTAAGAAGAGTAGATTACTTGTAATAGAATCCTAGGGCAGCATGAAGAAAATACCAGCTAGAAACAAGTTCCTGCTAGGTTTCACTGTTCCATGCTGAGAGCTTGCCATGTATCATTGGCTCAATAGTGATAGAGGGGATTTTTTTTAAAAGAAGGATATAGTTTTCACTTTTCTTGCTAGCAGACTGGGTTAGAAGTTGACATCTCCCCACAGAGATGATGTTTCTTCAGAGTACCTACACAGTCTCCCTTGTTGACCGCTTGTTGACCTTCATTGACCACAGCTGTATTCCTTCAGGGGACCAAGTACACTCTCTGTGCCAGTCCCAGCAGAGATCCTGTTGGAATACATCATTGCTCCCTCCCTGTCTGCACACCTAGGTTTCCTAATAAAAACCAGAACAGCTGAGGGAAAGAGGGAAACCTTGCTTCCCAAGAGGTACCTGGGCTGTGACCAGGGAACATGTCCACTTCCTGGTGAGACCTAGGAAGTTCTCTCCAGTCCCCCGGTTTAGATATATGCAGGGGCCACCTGAAGCACCCCTGTGGAGCCTCTGAAAGAAAGCTATTTCAGAAACACTAATTTCCCTATACTGCTTTTGCAGTGAATGTATGTTTCTGTAGAGTAGAAGCCTAACTTAGCTCCACATTGTGAACTTCAGCCATAGCAAGTTACCTTTTGTGCATCAGCATGGATGAGAATCTAGAGAACTAAATTTCCCTGAGTTTATATAAACTTACAGAAACATTTTTAAAAGTCTAAGAAACTAACAAACCAACCTATATGCTTGTTACCTTGCCAGACTTAGAGAAAGTATCTCAAAATTTTTATTATTGCAAATGCCAAAGAAACCTACAGTAACATTTGCCTATTTTGCTCTTGTATTTAATCAGATATGCCAGAGATGATATCTTAAGATAATATTATAACGGGCCCTTCAAAATATTTCACATAAGTGCACCTAAACTGTTGCAGTTCTAGTGGTCTATTCAACGTAACTAAAAAAGATCGAGGCAGTGAATGCATATCCTCTAACATACTGCAATTTGTGCAGATAATGCACCACTCGACTGGTGGTTATGGCATACTTCTCTTTCTGAGTCTGTATTCACTTTTTACAATTAGCAACCAGAATGAATTAAAATAAGGCATTTGCTCTGTATACCTTTTGACACCAATTTCCTGGTACCCATAATAGATGTTTCTTTGTGGTGAGATTAAATGGATCTAAACTTCAGCACAATCCACACGGTTTATTGTACTAATAAAATTAAAGAAAAACAAGAAAGAAATATTACAAGCAATGCACTCATTAGCTAGGAAACACATTTAAAGAGAAGCAGAGTGGCTGACTTGACAAGACTTTAGTTTGGGCCTCAGAACACAAGGGCCATATTAGTAGACTTTCTGGTTTCTGATGACCTTGGACAGGGTCAAGTATCTGTTATATTGGACAATGATACTTAGTCTAAACATCTGAAATTTCATAGACTGGGAGGGATACAGAGAAACTATCCAAGTGGCTAGGAAAGAGATTAGGCAAGCTAAAGCCCAGATAGAATTAAATTTGGCCAGGGACATCAGGGACGAGAAGAAAAACATCTATAAGTATGTCAGAGACAAAGGCAAGACTAGGGAAGATGTGAGCCCTCTCTGGAAGGAAACAAGAGACCTGGTCACCCATGAAATGGAGAAAGCTGAGGTACTGAATGACTTTTTCACCTCAGTCTCCACTGGCAAAGGCTCTAACTACACTGCCCAAATTGCAGAAGGCAAAAACAGTGGCTATGAGAATGAAGAACATCCCACTCTAGGAGATCAGGTTCAAGACCATCTAAGGAACCTGAAGGTACCTATGGGACATGAAATACATCCATGGGTCCTGAGGGGGATGGCGAATGAAGTTTCTAAGCCGCTGCCCATTATATTTGAAGAGTTGTAGCAGCTTGGTGAAGTTCCCACTGACTGGAAAAGGGGAAATAAAACTGGCATTTTCAAAGAGGGAAAAAAGAAAGACCCAGGGAACTACAGGCTGGTCAGTTTCACCTTTGTGCCGAGCAAGATTGTGGAGCAGATCCTCCTGGAATCACTTCTAAGGCACATAGAAATAAGGAGGTGATTTGTGACAGCCAACATGGCTTCACCAAGGGCAAGTCATGCCTGATGAATTTGGTGGCCTTCTATAATGGTGCTATAGCATTGGTAGATAAGGGGAGAGCAAGACGTCATCTACCTGGACTTAAGCGAAGTGTTTGAAACTCCTACATGACATCCTGGTCTCAAAATTGGAAAAGCATTAATTTGATGGATGGATCACTTGGTGGATAATGAACTGGCTGGCTGGCTGCACTCAAAGGGTTGTTGTCAACAGCTCCATGCCCAAATGGAGTGGTGTTCCTCAGGGGTCAGTACTGGGACATGGACAGTGGGATTGAGTGCACCCTCAGCAAGATGCTAAGACCAAGCTGTGTGGTACAGTCAGCACACTGGAGGGGAAGGGATGCCATGCAGAGGGATCTGGACAGGCTTGAGACATGGGCCCATGTAAACCTCCGTAAGTTCAACCAGGACAAGTGCAAGGTCCTGCACCTGGGTCATGATAATTACAGTGGGCAGAGAATGGCTGGCAAGTAGCCTCAAGGAGAAGGATGTGGGGGTGTTGGTGGGTGAGAAATTCAAATTCAGCCAGCAATGGTCGCTCGCAGCCTAGAATGCCAACCATATCCTGGGCTGCATCAAAAGAAGTGTGGTCAGCAGGTCCAGAGAGGTGATTCTGCCCCTTTATTCCACTCTTGTGAGACCCCACCTGCATTACTGTGTCCAGCTCTGGAGTCCTTAGCACATGAAGAACATGGATCTGTTGGAAGGGGGCCAGAGGAGGGCCATGAAAATGATCAGAGGGCTGAAGCACCTGGCCTATGAGGATGTCCTGAGAGAATTGGGGTTGTTCAGCTTGGAGAAGGGAGACCCTGTAGTAGCCTTCCAGTACCTAAAGGGGGCTTACAGGAGAGATGGGGAAGGACTCTGTGAGGGAGTGTTGCAATGGGACAAGGGGTAGCAGTTCTAAATGGCAAGAGGGTAGATTTAGATTACATATTGGGAATAAATTCTTTACTGTGAGGGTGGTGAGACGCTGGCACAGGTTGCCCAGAGAAATTTTGGATGCCCCATCCCTGGAGGTGTTCAAGGCCAGGCTTGATGGGGCTTTGAGGAACCTGGTCTAGTGGGAAGTGTCCCTGCCTACAGCATGGGGGTTGGAACTCGATGATCTTAAAGGTCCCTTCCAACTCAAAGCATTCTATGATTCAATGATATTATTAGAAAATGTAACTGATTTATGCCATGATTTGTGTTGGAAGCAAATATGCTGTTTCTGCTTTCTTCTTAGTTTCCATGGGATATTAGTAAGGATTACAGAAAACATCAAGTTTTATCTTTTATTTCTTTTTTTATCTAATCCATTGTATGCTGACTGACACTTTCATGCTAAGAATTTTGTGGTTTTTTACTTCTCCTGCTTAATCATTATTAGAAAATACATGTATTTTTTTCTTCGCAAAAGAAACTGTTTTATCTCTGTGCTTCCATAATAGCCCACATATTGAAAACCTAGTCCACTTAAGTCAGTAGCAGAATTTCCGTTTAACAAGCCAATATTTGCCTTAAAACTTTATTGCTCTGGAGGAAGCAGAAAGATAAAAAGTTGTCAGAGACTTTGAGTTTCAGAGAACTGTGGAATATGTATAAATATAAAATTCATTGAATCAGCTTTTTCTTATAAAGTTATGCGCACTGTTATATGAAAAAAAAAAATTCAAGCTTGTTGATAAATGGCTTAGTTATTTGAAAATTTCGTTTGAAGAATCTTGTTACTTCAGCATTGTTTGTCTCTTGTAGGACACTGAACTTTATACCATCACTTCAGGCGATAAGAAACAGTCACAGTGGAAGAAAGTAGAAATATGGTCCAATTCACCATGACTAAAAGCTATGCTTTTAATCTTAATCATCTTCTGCTGAAAGGCTTGAGGGCGTGGAGAAATTGGGATTGGAAGAGAAGAAAAATATTTTAAGAGATACTTCAAGGTGAGTAATTACAACTAACTGCAAAACTGATATTCTCCTCCCACATTGTAGTGCTGGAGTTATTTTTTGGCCTCCTGCTGAGTACTGCAGGATATATTGTCTCCCTTTTTGTCTCCCTTTTTGTCTCCCTTCCTGCTCCTTCCTCCTTCCTATCAGCCAATGCTAGGTTACTTACAACTTTCTAATTCATCCATGAGCTGCTTTTTCCTTTGCCACACACTGAATAACCAGCTGAGCAGATATGTATCTAGTTTCTGTCTTTTTTCTTTTCTTCCCTCTCTTTTGATAGTGGAGGTTGCTGTTTTCTTTTTTCTATGGAACCGGCAGCCTGCCCTTCTTTCTTGTCGTAAGCAAGAAAAAAGATGCCGCTAACGCTTTGCTCAATTCAAACCTTTTTCCTTCTCCAAGGATAAATCATCCAAAAAGGACTACCTGTAGTTTTCACAATTATTATGATGCTTCTTAATCATATAGATTAATAGATCTAATGCAGCAGTGCTCCAACTTTAGAGGCCTCCTTTGCTGTGAGAATGTTCACTTACCCCTCTGGCAGATACATATGTGCTCCATCTTCTGCCCTTGCCCAGGGCTTTTTCTCTTGTCATGTAGGTAACTATCTCTGTTCCTTGGTCTGCTTTCTACCATGGTGGCATACACTTCAGTGCTCGCTTCTTAATGCAACTCGATCACCTTTTTTCCCCCCAACATCCTCAGAACAGTAATACACTCATGCACAAAACTTTGCAGATTGTCACCTTCTTGTACTCCTAGTAACAAACACTTTCCTTGCCCCCACTAAAATGCTATCTATTCCAGCTGATGCTCAGACTTCCTCTCTACTCACAACCTTCTCCTCTGCTCACAGTATCAAGTTACTCCATATGAATTAGAGTTTCATCTTTTTTCTTTTGTATCAGAATGAATTTTTCACATCTCTGTTGCATGATACTTATAAAAATGACAGCTTCACTAATCTCCATCCTTTCCACCCTTTGGATACTTAGACATGGCTGGAATGAACCTTCTGCTATCAGCAAATGCTAGTCACACAAGATAAGAAAGGGAGGAAAAGCAATGAAAATGATGTGGCTATGGAGTCAACATGAGGACTGAGAAGACCATCACCTTGGAATTTCTGCCATACTAAGACCAGGAGCTGGAGGCCAGTAACTAGCAGTGCACCCAGGTCAGTACTGGATCCAATATTTTTCAACACCTCCATGAAATAATTGGACCATGGGGGCAGAATGAACCCTCTGCAAGTTCACTGATAACACAAAACTGGAAGGAGTGGCTGATACACCCAGACCATCATGCTACCATCCAAAGGAACCTCAGCATGCTAGAGAAACAGGCTGAAAGGAACATCATCAAGTTCAGTTAATGGAATTGAAAAGTCCTGCACCTGGGAAGGAACAAGCCCATGTGCCACCACGACACATGGTTGACTGTCTGGAAAGGAGCTTCACAGATAAGGATCTGGAGGTCCTGATGGACACCAAATGGAAAATAAGTCAGCAATGTGCCTTGGTCACCAAGAACGGCTACATTAGGAGAAGTGTTGCCAAGTGGTCGAGAGAGGAGAGAGCTGGAGCTGCTCAGCCTGGAGAGGAGGAGGCTCAGGAAGGGTCATGTCAAATTGTACGTTATCTGGAGGTAGATTGTAAAGAGAACAGAGCCAGACTCCTTCCACTGTTGCCCAGGGACAAGAGGCAATGGGTACAAATAGAAACAAAGAAGGTCCCTCCTGAGTATCAGGAAAACCGTTTTTTACTGTGAGGGTGACTGAGCAATAGAAGAGTTGCCCAGTGAGCTGTTGGAGCCTCTACCCCAGAAGGATATCTTCAAAAGGAAGGAGATCTTCAAAAGCTCTGGGGTCTTTAGAAAGTCATGGATCTGTTGAAGAGGGTCCAGACAAGGGCCACAAAAATTAACAGAGGGTCTGAACACTCATCTCAGTCTCTCTCTTTTGAGCCTTCCCCCAGAATCCTCAGCATCAACACTGCACATTTCCACGAGCCACAGAAGTTCTTCCCACCATCTGGGCACTCTCAAGAACATCTCCCATATGAGGAATGGCTGAGAGAGTTGTGATTTCTTCCTGAGTCCCTTAATCAGGATCACAGAATCACAGTATGTTTGAAGTTGGAAGGGACCTCTGGAGGTCACCTTGTGCATCCCTCATATTCAGGATCTTATCATGTGTATAAGTACCTGATTGGAGGAATCAAAGACAACAGAGGCATCCTTTTTGCTGTGGTATTTGGTGACTAGACTAGAGGAAATGGGCACAAAGTGAAATGCAGGAAATTCTGTCTCAATATAGGAAGAAATGTTTTCACTGTCAGCACTTTTGTGTGATTTCTGAAAATGTCCAGCAGCTCCTTATGCCTATGCGTGTGCAAAATTCATATACAAGAAACAAAGTTCAAATTTGTGGGAAATATTTTAATATTTAATTTAATTTAATAATAATTTAATAAAAAATTTAATAATTATTTATTTTTCAGTTATGTTGAAGATGCTAGCCTTCCTTTTAAGTTGAAATAGAAGGAAAGAGACAGGGCATTAGCGCGCATTCGGTATTTTTTTCACGCTCTCTGTCTGCTGACTGATCCTGCATCCCACTTCCATTTGTACTGTGCTGTGTAGGTCATCAGGAGAAAGGAAGCATCATGCTTAAAAGGTAATGTACGGAGCAAAACATAGGAAGAAGTAAAAGAGTACACTTCTATTTTACCTTATATTTACTTTCTCAATCAAACCTTAAAAGTGTCAGGAAGAGGTTGGCAAGGTGCTTGGAGGAATACATGGGCTAGCCATGTCTTTCCACCTTTGGCTGTAGGGGTATAATAATTACCCTCTATTATTTTTTGTCTCTGCTCTGGTATTAGGGAGAGGACCTACCAATACTTCTGCAGAATAAACCTGCTGATAATTTTTCCTGAAAGTGTCCTCCTGCATTTTTTCATTGAGCTTGGAACATATTAATTTATTTGCTAATGTGCCCCTGAAAAAATATATTGAACAAAGATCTCAGCTACACCTGTAATATGACCATGTAAGCTGCTGCTGCACATCCTTCTCAGGCACAAGATTTTTTTAGTGTGCCCTCCAGTGCCAATTCTGAGAAGCTGTATTTTGTGTACTGTCTGCACTGAGCCTTGGTGCCGGTCATGAGGAGAACATGCTCCTTCAGTGACGTGACTCCTACTGTGGGAGAAAAGCTGCAGCACAGCGTAGCAGTAGGGTGGTGTGTGCAATATAGCAAAGTCCTACATTCCCTGATTGCAAATGTGTCCTTCCTTCCCCCTGCAATATACCTGACACTAGGATTGCATGCAACCAGTAAGGAATAGGTTGCTGATTGTAACTTAGTTTCCTAAATGTTATAGAGTAAGTAGAGTTTTCTCCACTTACCTAGGTAAAGGTAGGTTACTGTAAGGGATGTATCATACAAATATCACTGATGGTATGAATCATAACACAAAGTCTGTAGTTCTAAGCACGCAAAATGCCTTTTAGAAATTATAGGGAGACAGAAAGATAGGTAGGTAGGTAGGTAAGCAAGCAGGTAGAAATAGATTATCTATTATAATAATAGATAGATAGATAACTTCTTTTCACAGAGTTTTTAGCAGCTTTCTAGTACAACTGAAGATCACTGTTTTTTTTCTCTCACTGAGCAAAGTTCACCCATATTTCCTTTGTCCCCTTGCTTACGGCCCATGAAGATCTCAGCTCTCCCACAATACAGGAAAAGATGACGGAAGAGGGCTGCAGAATTCACTGCTCTGTCACTCCCCATACCACGAGGTTCATAGTTATGCTCCTTCTCTATCGGTTTCCACAACAAGTTCAAAGGTAATGCCAGTATTCTTTCTTCTAATGCTGTAATGTATCTGTGAACGCTACTTTTATGAGAAATTGCTCTTACATTTTGGGGTGTCGGGGCATAAGGGAAGATGGTGTGTTTTGCTTGCACAAAGGTAAAACTACAATAAGAGGTTTTGAACAGAAAAAAGTAATGAAAACATACTTCTAATAGAGAAGAGGTAAAATAATGTAAACTGTAATTATAATGATAATATACATAATGGTTCTATAATGAAGTTGCTTTCCATATAATTTCCAAATGTGATCCATGTTCAGAGAGATGAAGAGATGTAGGAAATAATATCCTAATGTGTTGTTTGTTTGATGCTCGTACAGGAGTACTGCTGGGGGCAGTATTTTTTCTGTGCATATTTGTAAGCTGCCAAGCCTTTGGATAAACGGTAACTTTTAACAGCAAAAGCATCTGTCAATAATGTAGTTGCTCTTACAACTGAACTAATAAAGTAGCTGACTGCTTACCCTCAGAAATAACACAGACCAGAATACTACAAATAGTATTTTCATATATACTGGGCAATTCATGAACAGTTTCATTCAGTTTCATTCAGATTTACAGTCTGAGGGCATTAGCACCTATCTAAATGTGCTGACTTGCTCTGTTTCTCATCACTTGCTAAGGATACGTTTTTTGAATTTTTGAAGAGTGGTAAAAAGGTATTAAAATGTTTCTTCTTGAAAGGACACATCATGCTTTTCCTTTCTCACTTAAACATTGTTTTGTACTCAACTAATTTCATGCTCAAAACCTAACGTTACCCTAAATACATGTAGCTGCAATGTAACTACTGCAGCCTTCAGGATAGGCTTCTTTTTCTACTGAATAGCCACAATTTCTTTAAGATCTTAACTGCTGCCATGATGCCATTCTGGTACAGAGGGTAAACAAATAAATGAAAAATAAATAATAAATTTAGTATTAGCCTACAAGAGATGGAAAAGCAAGCTAGGTATAAAATGAGGATGCATCTAAGAAGCAACTCAAATACCAAAACAATAGCAAAATATGATTTAGCTTTTTTTTTTTTAAACAACAAAGATGACCTTCATTAAGACTCTAAGGTTTATCACCTCAGGAGGATTAAATCAGTTTGGATTTATTAAAAAATACAGCATATTTTCTACTCAAATGACAGAATTCTTTTATTACAGAAAAAGTCATCTAGAAGTGTCCACATAAAACCCTTAAAATGTCAGAGAAGAAAGGAATTTTTAAGGAGGCCCTTTAGGAAATCGTTCTATCCTTTTAAAAAAAAGAATGCATGCCTCTCACATAGCTGGCTGCTGCTGAGGACACGGTGCATTCCTCTCCCTTGTGAGAGGACAGACACAGATCCTCAACGAACTCTTCCAAAACCACTGCCTTTCCTAGTGCTTATGAAGCAGTTGCTGCTCCAAGTCCAAGTACCGCTGTGGACAGAGAATGTCTCCTTGTCCCCTGACAGTGAGGGTGGCTGCCCCTCTGAGCCCTCTGCCCACGGGCTCACCAGGAGGACCCAACAGCCATGTTAAGGCAGGCCACCCTTTTGCCCATCTGCTGACAGCAGTGGCTAAGGGTTCAGCCTTGCTCCCAACCCTCTTCTAGAACACTAAATCTTCTGGCTTGGTCCATTGTGGCCATTTCTAACCCAGAGAGGTTAGTACCAGGCTGTGAAGAGCAGCCGGGGCTGCCCCGTGCTGGACAGAGCCGGATCCCACCACCTCAAATCAATTCCAAGGGACCTGCTCCAGGGCACAGCAGAGCAGCCAGTGGTGCCTGAGTGGAAGGAGCTGAGTGTCCAGCATGAGGCCACCCTCAGAGAGTCCATGTCACAGATCAGGGGTCAGTGCCCTCAGGAGCAGCCATTGTTGGGCTGGAGAACTGCAAGAACCATGGCCATATCACCGTGAGGTCACTGCACAGTACACTTGCAGGGTCTGTGTCATAAGTTGTAGATTTCCTCTTGTGACAAGCACAGGGATAGATACTGTGTGGTAAATTAATATGCTAGTTCTTTTGGAGTGTTACAGAGCTTGTTAAGGTCATTAGTTGAGCAGGATCAAGAGTGTCAAAGTACACTGAAACGACAAAGGGAATCATAAAACATAGAAGAAAATGGTAACGGAGATGGAGCACAAGGTAACATCCCAGCCTGATTTCTGTGTTTCACCAATTTGTAAGAAGAAAAAAACTAACCCCTTTACACAAATCTTAGACAAAGAAAATAAAATCTTAATAAAAACTATGCCAAACGATGCTAACAGAATTAAAATGTAAAGCTGAGTATTGAGGGTTAGGAAATTAGAGTAATGAGGCTGCTTCTATAACTGAGCTGCTGTGTGTGTGTTGTCACAGAATCATAGAATGGTTTGTGTTGGAAGAGACATTTAAGGGCCATCTACTCCAACCCCATGCAATGGGGAGGGACATCTTCAACTAAGATCATGTTGCTCAGAGCCCTGTCCAACCAGACGTTGAATGTTTCCAGAGATGGAGCCACCTCTCTAGGAAACCTGTTTGAGGGCTTCATCACACTCAGCGTAAAAATTTTCTTCCTTATATCTAATCTAAATCTACCCTCTTTTCGTTTAAAACAATCACTCCTTGTCCTATCACAACAGGCCCTACAAAAAGCATCTCCATCTTTCTGCAGACCCCCTCTAAGTACTGATAAGATCTCCCCAGAGCCTTATTAAGAGGAGGTTTCAGCCTCTTCTCCAGGCTAAACAACCCCAACTCTCTCAGCCTGTCCTCATTAGGAGAGGTTTTCCATGACTCTGATCATCTTTGTGACCCTGCTCTGGACCCACTGCAATGGGTCCATGTTTTTCCTGTGCTGAGTGCTCCAGAGCTGGATGCAGTACTCCAGGTGCGGACACAGTAGAGGGGCAGAATCACTTTCCTTGACCTGCTGGCCACAAAGATTTTGATGAAGCCCAGGATATGGTTGCCTTTCTGGGCTGCAAGTGCAGCCATAAGCATTGCTGGCTCATGTCCAGTTTTTTATCCACCAATACCCCTAAGTCCTCCTCTGCAGGGCTGCTCTCAATCCCTTCACCTCCCAGCCTGTATTGATACCAGGAGTTGCCCCGACACAGGTGCAGGATCCTGCATTTGGCCTTGTTGAACCTTGTANGGGTCCATGTTTTTCCTGTGCTGAGTGCTCCAGAGCTGGATGCAGTACTCCAGGTGCGGACACAGTAGAGGGGCAGAATCACTTTCCTTGACCTGCTGGCCACAAAGATTTTGATGAAGCCCAGGATATGGTTGCCTTTCTGGGCTGCAAGTGCAGCCATAAGCATTGCTGGCTCATGTCCAGTTTTTTATCCACCAATACCCCTAAGTCCTCCTCTGCAGGGCTGCTCTCAATCCCTTCACCTCCCAGCCTGTATTGATACCAGGAGTTGCCCCGACACAGGTGCAGGATCCTGCATTTGGCCTTGTTGAACCTTGTAAGGTTCACATGGGCTCACTTCTCAAGGTTGTCCAGGTCACTCCCTTTGTGGAGTCACCAAGGTCTTCACCTGACTGCCATGACTTTTCAAACATCACAGAATGTGGCTTGGCAACTACATCAGCCAATTCCTTCAGGACTCTGAGACATATCTTGTCAGATCTCAGTGACTTTTGTATGTTCAGGTTCCTCATGTGGTCACGAACCTGATCTTCTCTTACAGTGGGAGGAACTTTGCTTCTGCAGTCCCTATCCTGTGGTCCATCCACTTGAAAAGCATGGGAAGAGAGGTTGCCAGCGAAGATAGGCAAAAAAGTTGTTGAGTACCTCAGCCTCCTCCTTGTACATTGCTGCCAGTTTGCCACTCTTGCTCATCGCGTGTGTGTGTACGTTTTTTTTGACCTTCCTTTTCTGTATGACATTCCTGTAGCAGTCATCATTATTATTATTATTATTTGTGTCCCTTGCAAAGTTCAGCTTCAGCTGTGTCTTGACCTTCCTGACCCCATCCCTACACGACTGGTCAGTGTCCCTACAATCCTCCCAGGATACCTGTGATACCCAGGATTCCACTGCCTGTGCATCTCTGTCTTGCCCTTAAGTTTGACCAGCAGGTCTTGAGTCAGCCATGCTGGTCTCTTGCCCTCCTTTCATGCTGACACCTGGGGACTGAGAGCTCTTGCACTCTATGGAATGTGTCCCTATTCACTCTCCTGCCAGTCTGAAGCCTTTCTTCTACCCTCCAGCTAAGATTTTCCTCATCTTAGCATTTCATCAAATCAGTTACCCTTCCTGTTAACGATTTTCAAGTTTCTCTCACTAGATCTTAGCCCTTAGTCTTTATCTCATCTCTGTTTCATTTTTGATTTACCCATTCCTGCTCTGTTGCCTGCCATTTCTCTTTCTGGTCCCCAGACCCATAATTTGATAAGCTGGTCTGACTTTTTGTCAATCTGCTCCAAATCTGACTTTTTGTCAATCTGCTCCAAATCTCAAAGTCATCTTCTCTCTGACCTGCAGAATGGCACTCTAGACATCTACAGGTTTCCGTCTTGTCCTGTCACTGGGCCCCACTGAAAAGGTGCCCTATCCTCTAGACACCCAGATCTCAGCCTTTCCTCCTAAGAGAGTGCTCCAGTCCCTTGGTCATTCTTGTAGCCCTTCACTGGATTCTCTGTGGAAGGTCCTCATCTTTCTTGAACTGGGGAACCCAGAACTGGACACAGTACTCCAGATATGGCCTCACGAGGGCCTGGCTTGGCAGGAGTGACTAAAAAGGAAAATGCCGTATGATTGCTATGACTTACTCTTTCTGAAAACACAGACCGTGTTGTCTATAATGTAAATATGACTGAAAAAGCTTTTTTATCAGCATGTAGTTTCTCAGATGTGATCCACACACTAAAAAAGACTCATTGTGTACAAGTGCAGTTTTGCCAAGAAAGGAATGCTGTTGGAGAGGTTTCAGATCTGTAGTGCCATTGTTGTTACATTTCAAAACTCCCAAGTGAAAAATACACTGATTTTTTTACAATATTTTCAGCATCTTCAGCTGAAAGTGCAAAAATATCTGCAAGGATTTTGAGAAGCAAAGCTGAGTGATATATCTAGATTAACTTGGAGTAATTAGACAGCAATGTTAAGCTGACATAATCAGTCTACTGGCATAATCTGTGCTTTTTGTATGGTCAGAAAAAATACTGGAGGAAATAACAGCCACACATAAACCTGATTAAGAAATCAAAGCATTACTCAGGGCTCAGTATCTTTAAAAAATTCCTGTAGGGGTGTAGTGCCAGAGAGCTGTGTAGGAGATGTGCAATCTATTTCTGGTGGCAAGACAATGAAATGTTGGAAGTGGGTGCCGGAAAATGAGCATTCACTGGCAAGAGGACAGAGTTAGAAATATTGGACCATAAGGCATCTCAGGGAATTATGTCATACAGTTGCTTTCAAAAACAAATCTAGTCTTTGAGAGTACCACATTTACTGGAATAGAAGGCAACACTTAGGTCTCTTCGTCTGTTCCAGGAGAGAAAAACTGGTGAAGGTAAATCCCTCCAGAATCCCTCCAGGTCCACCTGATATGACACTGAAGATTTTTCTAGACTGATGAAAATGCGGACAGAAATCTTGGGCTCAGGGAAGAGGATGTCATTTACTCTCTTCCCCTCTTTCCTCTACTTCATTTCTAACTTAAACACAGATCCTCTACGGAAAATGATGGAGAAATGATCCCACTCACTGAAAGAAGTGTGTGTGGGGAGGAGGTTTTTGATTAGACAGAAGAAAGGAGGGCAAAGAAAAGGCATAAAAGAGTAGGAGGAAGGAAGAGACAAAAAATAGCAGCAATGCATGAGAAGTGAGGGAAGTGTGAGGTGCTGGCTCCCTCATCTTCCAAGGGGATAAACATCCTCAGCTTCCTTAGGGATTTTGGAATTCACACTCATCTGGTATTAAAGCAAACAATAGCTGAAGTAAGGGAGCAGCAGTAGTACCCCAGCCCAGAGCCCTGGAGGACATAGTGTCTGCAAGCTGCCTGTGAGCTGCCGCAGGAAAGATGTCTCTATCCTTGCAGCTATCTTCACTCCTCCCCAGATGGAGGCAGCAGTGGCTGCCATCTATGATTACTTTTCAGTCCTCATTTCTTTTGCACCCAGGCCTTGTTTTGGAAGACTGCTCTTGAAACTACCAGTTCCTTGAAGATTAACAACCTTTGCAGTGCCAGGAAAAAATATTTATAGTGAGTTTACACTTGGTTCTTTTACCCTTTAATAGCTCATTCAGCTCCCATGCTTGTGTTAACCTCACCTGAAATATTTGGAGAGCATAACAGTATGTCATATTGGATTTACTTTGATAAACCAAATATTCTAATTTTTATTTTTCTACTCTCGAGCAATGGCTCTGAGACTCCCTAAATATCCTCAGAGCTTCTCTCTGGTTTTGGTGTGCTAGAATACCTCTTTTTTGAATGTGCTGACCAGAGCTGAACAAGGAATTGCAGTTCAAATAATTTCAGTGAAATGGAGTTTTCATTGTTGTCTCTTGCAAGCACATTTGTCTTTTCCTGAGGAGTGGTAGCTCCTAACCAATGTGTGATCAAGTACAGATCTCGTTTTGCACAGATCTGGTTTTGTATGGAGAAAACAGAGGTACTATGGAAGGTGAGGCAAAATGCAGACCCTTGCTGTGCTTCTTGCTCTTCCAGCTCTATTCTGCTGCTCCTCCAGGACTTTGGCCAGACCAGTGACTGCGTCGATACTCAGCAGGCTTGAGGTCTAGACAGCATGGCCATCTGTTTTTTTTTCCGTCAACAGATATCCCACTCGGAGGTTCAACCCAACACTCCTTTCAGAGGCAACAACACTGCTGCCAAGTTTACAGGTGTTGCCCCAGCTGGTTGGCCATTCCGGCAATGTTGTCAGAACAAGTTTTGGCAGCTTGATCATTGGCTACCAGGAATATGGTACGTCAAAGCAGCAAACAGCCTTTCTCCTGCACCTCTGCCCTGCCAGAAGCCTTATATCTCTTGTTTGATTGTGGCATTGCTCGGTATCTTTGCAGAGTAACATCTACTGACCTGCTGACAGTTTTGATCAGGCATTGTGCTCTACAGCTCAAGACTGCCTCCCATCATAGTGCTCTAGACAAAGAAGTGTTCTAAAATACCAGGGGAAAAAACCCCAAAACAACCAACTTAGAGCAGGGCCCCTTGATAACACTATTAAATTTCTCCGTGTTATATTACTTCAGTCTTCAAGATGAGGAGATTGTGTATTGTTTCTCCTGTTAATATCTGTTGTTCAATCACCCAGTTTACTTTCTTTGTATCTGTATGTACAGTTCAGCCATAGCTGATGGATGTCACCATGCTTTTGTAATGTATATTAATTTGGGCAATAGCAAGACAGAGAAGTGATTTCAGTATGCTCAGCAAGCGTAAATGAAGGCTTTTTCCACAAGACAAATAATGTTAACTCAACCAAATCAACCTGAAAATTGATAAAAATTTCAAAAGGGTGTAATTAAGACAAAAAGTCTTAGGGAAAGCTCAGTCATACCTGGAGGAACAGTAACAATAAACATGGAAGTAATGAACTATATGGAGCTTCTACACTTAACTGCAATAGTCAATTAGCACCACTGAAATGAAGAATTAAGAGAAAATAAAGATGAGCCATGAGATTTACCTCAGGTGATGCTTTCATTGCCCGTACAGCTCTGTTACCCCACCTGGCATCTTATCTGTCCCACTACTAATTTTTTTATTATAGAGGAGCATGAAATATATAGGGCATTTCACAAGTCTGTAAGGATAGTCTTGGTATCTCATGTGGGATTGTTCTGGAAGTAGCACTGCTTCTGTGCCCCTGAATCTGTTCACACCTCTCATTCCCAAGTGAAGATGCAATTCTTTCCCCCAGGGTTCAGTGTGTGTTTGGTTTCTTTAGTATTTTTTCTTTTATCTTCAGTCTCAGGGATTTCTGGTTTCGCACCCATTTGATAAGGAAAACATATTTCATGCAAGCCAAATATGTGAACAAGTTGAAAGGCAGAGACAGATGGAGACACCTCTGTGATATCTAAACAAAATATTTTGGACATAATGAAATACTAAAGCATTTGCATTAGTGTGTGAGCTTGAGCTGAAAGAACAAAAATGATGCAACAGAGTTACTCATATGCAGATTTAGAGTGTTAGTTTCTTCACTCTTGACCTGCTAGCGCTGCATGCAAAATGTCATGTGGGACTTTTAGAAGCTAATGAATCTAGTAGCTCCTAGCTACTTGACATCACAGAATATATTTATCAGCTGTGTTTTGTTACACTTGCCTAGTCTGAAATATTTTTGATCATAGTCTCTTTTGGTTTTATCACTCTTATCATAGAGAAGAAAGAACTGTTGTGGATCTTCATCTTTCCCTTGCCAATGCTGGGGACTGCCTCAAACAGTTTTACAGATAGAAGCCTGTAGATCCAGTTTGCTTTTTAGTGGAAAATACACAGAGCTTCAGGTGTTTCAGAGTTAAACCCAACAAGAAATGACAGTGGCAGTCCGGAAATGTCATGCAGCCTCATCATACATAATCACACATGTTCTGGGCATTGCTCACAACAAACCTAGAGAGTGCTGCCACTCCTAAAGCTTTTGTAGCTCTGTACCTTCACATTAGGTTATGAGGTACTGTGTCAGAAATGGGAAACTGAGGAAACCGTTGATTTCTCCCTTGTGAGGCAGTCTGCCTCACTGCAGCTACTAGGAATGATTCATGCCAGGTTTCTTGTGCTTGTTTTTGTTTGGAGAAGGTTTCCCTTGATATTTAACTTGTCATCTTCACTTTTCCCATAGCTGATTACTTTTACACGTCAAAATGTTGAAGCGAGGGTCTGTTAAATACATGCAAGCACAAATTAAAACAAGCTTTTAAAAAGCCTGCCCTTACTCCAGGGAGATAACATTGTTAGGTAAAGCCTTTTAACATTCCAGTCTCTTGGTGGGATACAATTGGTCCCAGATCTTATGAGAGGACAAACAGCCTTTTGTTAAAGCAGCAGCTGTGTGAAGGTACCGTTGTTGGTATTGTCATGTTTCACAATACTGTAACATCCATTAGTAAGCTTAGGTCTTCTCCCATTTTTATGCGGTGTTTGTAATCCGGTATCTTATCAGTATCTCCCTCTTATGCTCATTATAATTTATTATGCCTCTGGTGGCTACAATATCGCTTAAGCAGGACAATACCATGAACATGCTGAAAACACTCCTAGAAGTAGCGAAGAGCTGGGATGCATGTTCCATTTGGGATACCCTGATGCCATTGGCAGTGTCTAGCAGCAGTTACACCTAACGTTTATAAACTCAGGAAAACTTGGGAGAGTTAATGGAAGTATTTGCTGAGCTTATGATGAGGTAGGTGCCCTGCAAGGTAGCGTATGGTGCTGGAGCTTGGGCTGCTCTGCGGACTTAGGAGCAGCAACACTGTATCTGCATGGCACCACGGAAGGACTCAGCCAAATATCTGGCAAGGTCTGGGTGCTGGCTCTTTCCGTGCAGTACTACTGGCACGGACGTGCTGGAATCTGCTTTTCGGGGCAGGCGGGGCGGGGGGGCGATTTTCAGCATGGCTGCTGAGTTTCCTTCCCGTTCGGCTGGTAGCGCAGTCGGGTTTCACGTGTTGGAAGGCAGGGGGGGCTGCCGGCCCGTGTTNATGGAAGAGCTTCCGGCGCCGTGGACCATTCTGACATCATCCCCCGCACCCCGGTGACGTCAGCGCCGGGAGCGGTGCGTGACGTCAGTGCGTAGGGGAGCGCGGTGACGTGTGGTATTTAAAGGTCCCCGGGCAGAGGATGGAGCCAGAGGTA
>VZTM01003297.1:0-10475 GCA_013400555.1 Jacana jacana | reverse complement strand
AACTATTCTCCTACTTACCTAACACTTTATAACTACTACTACTTCAAGTGAATTAATTTTAACTTCTGGACAGCAGGGCATCACGTCCTGTGCAGATAATAGGAGAACAAAACATTTGAGTAAAGAGTGATTAGCTGAAGTTACTAATCTTGTATATGTTTATATATACACTACTGTTTGTTTTTTTCTGTATGTCATAGCAAATACAAAATTTAAGAAGTTATATAGTGTATTGCTACAGAAGAAGTATAGGTGACCTCATTATTGTGTAACACACTTATTTCTGTAGACATAAAGGGCATAACTTCCATTTGTTTGAAGAAACAATGATTATAAATGTTCATCATCAAGTGTCAAAATGATGGTCTAATACTAGAGGCATCTGAAGTTTAGCATTTCTTGTCAGAAAAAAAAAAATCCTAATTACCCCAATAGTCTGGCAAAATCATGATTTATCCAACTAGTTTAATGAAGGGAGGCATCTTTTTCCACAGAGTGTAGACAGCTTGTCATCAGCAAAGCTGTAGTTTCAGTTAAAACTGGGAACAAAAAGACTGTAACTCTAGTTTATCAAAAGTGATTTCAAAAGTGTAAGTAGCTTCATTTATCCTGTTCCACACCTAACTGTAGTGTCTATGCCAGACCCACATGTCTGCCCTGCAAAGTGATGGGGTGAAAGTTCTTGAGGGAGACTGCTGGGCAGTCGGCAGGAATATTCAGACCACCTCTTCGCATAAATGGAGGATATTTAGCTGGGGCAATGGAAGACTTTTGTGCTGCCGGTGCAGGAAAGGAGCAATGCTGGGCTGAACAATTTCACTTCTACTGACTCTCCTGCAGTCCTAGTTTAGTCCTACAGTTTTCCTTACCTTTTACATATTAAAAACCTAGCCTACAGTATGTTGGAAGTTCCAGTTGTGTGATATATTGTACTGTGACATAATTTAATATCGGTGCTGGTCAAATGTGTATTCATTAACCACACATCTACACTTTGGGTTCAATCTTCTTTTGTCTTTTTAGTTAATGTGGTGAGCCTCTTTTATTTTCTCCTTTCAGTGTCATCCAAATAATTGTCAGGCTTCTAAGATTTATTTTTTTTTTTTTATGGGCTTTTTAACTTCCCAGAGTTAAAGAACTGGTTACGTTATGGTGGTGTGCATCACATTACATCTGGGTATGCTTAATTGGGAGTTAAATGCAAAATGTGTCTAATATCAAAGACAAGAACTTAATTTTGAGTATGATTGAAGAAGTAATTGTAGATATTTGAAAGAGCAATAATAATTAAAGATTCTGTTAAGCAAAAGGGCAGTAAGAGTCACCTTTGCATAACCTTTGTTTGTGTGCAAGGGATTGGAATCAGGTAAACAGCTACTCAACCTCCTGTAGCTTTGTGGTTTAGAAAAAGATGAGTTGGTGCTGAGGGTACAGTGATACTTACATGGAGGAGTAGCATGTGCATTGGTCTCCTGGCCTGCCTGCCTTCTCCTTTAGCTTTCACTGAAACTCTCTGTTCCTCAGTCCTGGTCCTGTTCTGGATCCCTTCTGTCAATTCTTCCAACACCCAACATAGGAGAACACCACATCTTCTGGCAGGATGAGCTTTAAGGAGTTAAGCAGTTGGTTTTAACTCCTCTTCCTGTCAAGTAGTAGAGCTATTTCTAAGAGTCCACATGTACCCCTTGGCAACATGGCCAGATTGAAACCCTTAGACCATAAGTACCCAAATTTTTAATTTTATTTTTAATTTTGTTTTCACTTGAGGCAGGAAAATGTATTAAAAACTTACTTCTTAAAGGGAGATGAAGACAGGGACAAAAGATATGCTTCTGCAAGTCCTGGAAGTGGGAGAAAACAAGAGAGTTTAAAACCCCAAGAAGTTAAATCCAACTTAAAGTTCTGGTACTTAATAGCTTTGGGATTTGATGGCAACATTCCCTGAAGAATACAGCAATCTATTTGTCACTAAAATGGAGCTATATTTAAACAGACAACCATCTTGGCGATACTAAAATATTTTTAGACTTCTGTGCAATACTGTATGTCCTGGTAATGATCATGGGGAAAATGAATTGTAAATTGATTAGAATAATCAGAGTATCAAAAGATTTTTGAGAAGATGGAGGCTTGAAGTAATACTCATTCTGCAATGCGCAGTGTAATGAGATGAAATTATACATGTATAAATGCCCGTTTGTTTAAAGGGATAGATGGAGGGTGAGGGCTGGGGAGATGATGGGACAGGGTTGAATCTGTAGAGGTATCTGTGTTTATCTGATTCTACAGTTGAGTGCTGATTTTTGCCTTAGAAGGCTTACATTTTGTTTGCATATGTATATTAATGCACTTGTCTGCCCTATGCAGCGACATATACAGAGGTTATTAGGAATAATTTATCATGCAAAGTGACATGCGTACATCTCAGAGGGCACAACTGGAAGGTATCTTGTGTGCAAAGATATTACGTACAAATTAGATTCATGACTTTTCCTTTGTATCCTTCAGGGAACAACCCATCTACAGCACCCGAGCTCATGTCTTCCAGATTGACCCAAACACTAAGAAGAACTGGGTTCCCACCAGCAAGCATGCTGTTACTGTGTCCTACTTCTATGACAGCACAAGAAATGTCTACAGAATAATCAGTTTGGATGGCTCAAAGGTAAGTTTTATTTCAGAAAACTAGCTTGCTTCATCAATTTTTGTATTTATTTTCTACTCTGATCTTCATGTAGCTTCTCAGATGACTCTGTCATTACCTGAGTAGCAGATTACTGGCATGTTAAAATGATAACATTGCTTCATTACATATTCTAAGTGTTTATTTGAAAATGCTATTTTCCATGCATTCAAGTTTACTTTGATATATCTCTTGCTGAATTTAAGTGATGACTTGTACTTTGTGTTATGAGCAGGCTAAAAAGGCACTCCCTGTGAGTGGCACTGGAAAGCACAAATAGGGTTAGAATAACCTGTTTTCATTTCCTCATTCAATGGTCTGTGAGTATCATTGGTTTCAGTATTATGAAGGACATCTGTTCAGTGCCCATAAGCACTTAGTAGATACATCTTTGTTATGTAATATTCCAATTTTTGATGTAGAGAATGTGAGTATTCCCTCCTAATAAAGCTTCCCTCAGTAAGCTTTTATCAAGACTCAATTTCTGGTGAGTTTGTGTTTGGATTGGTTTGTTTTCTTTTTATTAGGAGGGATAGTGTGTTGAGCTGCCGTTGTAAGAAACCTTGTCTAAGAAATTATTTTGATGTGTAGAAAATACTTTGCTGTTCCTTATGTTCTACCCCGAGTTGGTAGAAAAACAGTAATTTTAAATACAGCATATCAGCAATCTCTGCAGTAAGGACATTAAAGATATAGAGAGTGTAGTAAAAAGTTGTAATCCTTTCATTTGCAGCTCTTGGACATGTGTCAGCTCATATTGATTGGAACTGAAATAATCTGTTTAAGCTTAGCAGTATTCACAGAGATTGTGTGGCTATTGAAAACTAAAAAAGATTACCCTGCATTCTTTTAATATATGCAGACTACTGCTGTTTTAAATTAGGAAGGAGAATTTCGATCATAAAGAAGTATGTGGAAATATCTCACAGTCAGAGATGTCTGTATGATATTAAGTGACTAAGACTCTGATATCAAAGTCTACCAGTATTTTTCTCAAGTTTAAGTCTTACTTTGGTTCTTCTCTTCCCATACTTACTTCAAATAATTACTTTTTTTTTAGTTCTCTCAAAATACCTTATATCAAATAGTTAAAATACCTTTTGTGTGACTGTTTATTTTGGAATTTTAACTAGATACTATGTGAAATCAGGACTATCACTTGTAATTTGTAGCACGTTAGCTGATCTGCACAGTTCACAAAATCCTTGTTCTGATATCTTTGTTCTGATATCATTGAAGGCATGGCCTTCAATGAGGCCAAGTGCCGGGTCCTGCACTTGGGCCACAACAACCCCATGCATAGCTACAGGCTTGGGGCAGTGTGGCTGGAGAGCTGCCTGGCAGAAAANAAGAGCAGATTAGATGTGGTGTTGAGAGATCTAGTGTAGGGGGGAACTTGTAGAGTAGGGCTGATGGTTGGACTTGATGATCCCAGGGGTCTCTTCCAACCTAAATGATTCTATGATTCTATGATTCTATGATTCTACTGGTGTTCCTCTGCCTTTGTCCAAAACTGTAACTCCTGCAAAGTGGCAGCTGAGTTAAATTGTCAAGCAGTTGTTCGTCTCTTTATTTGTTCTTTTGTCTATGCTAGCATTTCCTTTGCATTTGCAGTATTATTGGCAAGGTGTATTGATAATGCAGTCTATCACTTTTTTTAACTCTCTCTGTGATTACTGTGTTTTCATCCAAGTGTTAGATGTCTGCCTAAGATCTAGGATCCCAGTCATGATTAAGAAAGACCTGTTGTTTTACACAGCACAACAATGCTCTGAAATAGGAGGGGTACCCATGGAAGAATTTTAAGGAGGTTTTCAGCATAATTCCCAGAGATTTTTTAATTAAAGCCCCATCTTTATTCACATGTCTGCATATATGAAGTATAGCATGGACAAAGGGCTAAATATATATACAAAACATTCTGAAATTTGGAATGCATCCAGATAGCGTCTCTGCTATATGTCATACAGCTGGGTGTCAGTAGCATAACTAGCATCTGAGTATGCAATGCCTTATTATTGTTGATTAGTCAGACAGAAGTATTAAATTTGCAAAGGAGAAAAAGCTATGCAATTTAATTCTCCCATTTTAAGTTGTGAAATGAAATAGTATAAAGATAATTTTATGGGTTTGGAGTGTGTTTTTTGTTTTGATTTGTTTTTTTTTAAAGAAAATTTACATTGAAAATGTCTCAAATGCACATTGCCAGTGGCTAAAAGCGGTCATGCTTCCCCCTTGGAGGTAATAGATGCATGATCCAGACGGATTTTATTGTAAACCTTGGTTCTGGTGGGGTTTACAGCACCCTGTGGGTTTGTACAGTAAGAAAGTTTGAGAAAGATATACTTTATATTTGAGTTATAATCCTATTTCTGTCCGACAGCCTTCCCTCTTTTAGGTCAGTGGGTTTCAGTAGGATTCCTGGATAAAATTTAATGTCTGTACTGATTGTCTGGACATCATTAAATGTTTCTTCTTGAAAACAAAAGGACGTATTAAAGACATGATCTTCACTCCCCTCTGAGGGAACAATAAATTGAATTTTCTTGTGCATGCCTTCAGTGTATTTTGAGAGAGGGTTTCTTTTTTATCTTACTCTGTGTCAATAGGTATGAGACAGACTGAGCTGAGACAGGTCTTAAAGAAGGAAATTCTGCTTATTTTTAATGCATTCTATGTAATGTTTTCTGAAGTGGTCTCCTCTTAAAATACCTTGCACAAGAAATCGGGCATCTCTCTCTAACTTGACTCCAGAAAACATTTTAGGACCATGAGGTGTTCGGTGAACAGACCATATTTTAGAGTCATATACAGTATCTAGATCCCTTTTGCCCATGTCAGGGAGATCCAGATGCAAGTACTCTGACAGAATTGAAGGCTGTTTTCTGTGACCTCTTGAGTAAGTATTTTTTATGTGACCTTTTTCTCCTAGCACTCTAGGAATCAAGCGAAAGCTTGAAAAATATAACTTCTTATGCAATATAACATGACAACATTGAACAGTTGTTGCTAAGGCTTTCAGTTCTCATTAATTATATAGTCATTCCATAGCTCCTTGCAAAAATGTGTTTTAGTACTTCTTTCTCCTAGGTGATGAAAGGAAGCCTCCATTATTTCTCCAGTAACACTGCGGGCAGACACTACGTTTATTCCCAGAATCCAGCTGTCTTTTCTGTTCAATCTCTTGACAGTCACTGAGAAAAGAAAAGAGATTGAGTAATGTGGTCCTGCAGTACTGGTTAACACTGATAAAATTTTCACAGATGCAAGATAGGAAAAAAGCCCTAATAATTTGTGCTCATCTAAACCAAGACCAGACTGGAAAAGAGTGATTTCCCAATCTGTACATTCCATGACCTTTGTATATATTTTTTCTGCGATAGATAATCTTTACATTTTCATGACTGCTCTAAAATAAACTAGTCACACTTTAAAGTGATAACCTTTTTAATGCTAGATACAGTTTTTAAGTAAGGCCTGTAAGCACAAGTATCCAGTGATCTTCCTTCAAAGAAGTTAAAAAATATTATGTGTTTTAATTATTACTGCCATCCATTTTAGCACAAGATTAAATCTTACATGACCACAGCTATGTATCTTGCAGCTGTTGGGTTTGTAGTCAGTAAAATGAACAGCTAAGACACGTGCCCTATTTTCTCATAGCTAAACTAATACGAAAGGAAAACATGAAAGCTATTTTATTATTCCAGCAAAATCTAAAGATAACAAAATCAGTTTTCTTCAGAAGCTAAATATCTGCCTGTCAGATTGACTGTGTTCTGGTTTTAAGATGTTCTTGTACGTTTATACTAACAACATTCTTAAAAGCTGGTGAAATATTTGACACTTGTTATACTGGTAACTCTACAGTGAAGTCTGGTCCAGAGGAGAGCAGTTAAATCACTACCTATCTGACTAGACAAGACAGGCTTAATTATAAATACTAATTTAAAAAAATTTTTTTTTTTTAGCTGAAGATGTGAAGGATTCCTATATGGTATTTTTCAGAAGGAGCTGACACTGACTACATCTGTACTGTGGTCTAGCATTGCACTTTTAAAAAGCATAATCAATTTAGCATGTGAGAGATCTAGCATACTAATGCTTTTAATACAGAGAGGATTGAGAGCCTTGATTTCTGCGTGAAACTCACAAGTCTAATGAAAGGACTCTTTTTTTGTATCATTGGGATTTGAATGTAGTTTTCCCAGCGAGAAACTTTCTGGGTTTGGACGAATATTGTCCACTGAAGGGAAGTGTCCACATTTTCCTCTGCTGGAAAATGAAGGGAAGAATCACAGCAACTCTTTCTCAATACAGTTATTTTTTTTAAATGTTTTCTTCCTACCGTTCTCCCTTGCAAGGAAGCAATTTGGCACTCACTGTTACCCAACCTAAATGCAGACTGCTGTCAAAACAAATGCCCCTTTCTGGTCCAGCCAGCCTGGTCTGGGTTCTCTCGGACAGCCGGCCATGCAGCCAGCTGAAGCAGTGAGCGGTCTCAGCTAAAAATTGGTTTGTTTCTCCAAGGTTTTTTGCTAGTTAATTTGCAACTAGATATGCCACTGTCATTGCAGCAAATGCCAGTCCTCTGGGCTTTAAACCTGTCTGTTGCTTGGAAGTCTTAGAAGTTCCTGTCCTCAGAGTCATCTTCTTCATTGAGGAAGTTAGATCCAAGACATAACATGCTCACCATCAAATCTGTCATGTAAATTCAAATTAATGAAACAATGGATGGAATTAAGTCCTAAGCAAGCTAGACAACTTAAATAGAGCTTGAGCTGGAAGACTTTTCTCTACACTGTCCCAAGGATATTTAATTTCAAATGTATTACTGTTGACAGCTTCCACAGCAAGGGAGACTGAGCATTGAGTAAACTTGTACAGCTCTGTTCTGGGCTTCTACTAGATTATTTCAAAGGAAGGCTTCCAAGTCCTAACAGTGCATAAGAAGACAATAAGCATGCAAGAAAAAAAGAGCTCCAGAACACCTCCTTTCCAAGAAGTCGACCTCCCAGTCTCACATTATCTCTTCTGTCCTCTGTGACATAGACATCTATTTTTTGTGAGATAAATTGGAGGCCACAGTGTTAGTGCAAGCCTCCTGGCTTTATTTTGTTTCCAAACCTTATGCCTAAAGAAAGGAGAATGATGTTTGAATTACCAGTGACTTCACTGATCAGCTTCTCCTCTATGAAAATCTGAGGAGATGTTTTGTGGACAATTAATGCTGGAAGTGGTTCTCCAGTCTCTGATCACACAGCATGTCATGTCCTTAACCTGATGAGGCTTGTTGGTTCCACTGTAAGCTTTCAGGCATTCCAGAATTTCCCAGGGGTTGTTCACAATGGTAGCCAAAACTTGCATTTTGAAACAAAGGTTATTAGAGAGGACTGCCTGTTAGATGTCCTCCACTACATCCAGATTTGCTCTTCTGATGTAATGCAAGTATAGTGAAGCTACCAAAACACTGCAGAAGATTCCAGTTTTGTTAAATTTGTCTGTACTTCAGTGTCTTTGCTTGTCTTTCTACATGCTGCAACACAATATGTTTTTCTGAGCTTTCTTGCAATGATTGTCTCTGCCACTTCATCTGAGAATCACCAATTGGACATAGAAGCTGTTTGTGGGTTTAGCTGGCCTCTCAGCTGTGAATTTTCCAGGCATGCCCCATAGAATTCTGAGAAAATTTTATGTGGATGGTAGCTGTGCTCCAGTGCTTCCCAAATATCTGCAAAAGCAAAGGGTGCTAAGTAAACTCCATAACTAGTCATTCTAATATCCACTCAGAAGGTCATCTCACATGAGTAGTGTAGACTGATTTTGACTTCTAGAAGTTCTCAGGCTTGGGAGAGGAATACTTTGTCTCTTTGATGTTGAAATTTCTCACTGTCACCATCCTGAGAAAATACTGTTATTGTCTACACTGAGAAAATGTGTTCAGTTCCTGCTCTTCAAAGAATAAAAGAAAGATTTTGTTATTTATGACAGAGAAGATAGTTTGGATCCTGTGGATTTTTTGCTGCTCTAAGATACTTGAGTAATCAGTGGCTTTGAACTGCCAGGAGTGAGGCAGTGGTTATGGTTTCATGGAAGCAGGGAACAAGCACACTGGTGTTCCAAAGATTCCTGACGTGGTAGTGTAAAACAATTGCAGTAGATCACATACTGACAACCTTTGGAGCTCAGTAACTAGTGATTGATGAAAAGGGCGTGAATTACTTAACAAATGTGGCTGAAACGCTTCGTACCACGAGACCTATTGGTGTCACTACAAGACTTTATCCTGATGTACTTAAAGTCAGGTGGACAGTGCCACATCACAGATTTGGAGTATGTTAGACAAACTTTAATGTGATGGAGATACTGTTGAAATCCATGGTAAAACTCTGTTTGCTTTTAGTGGAACCAGCATATTATCTAATAGTTATATTTTTCGTTTACATTAGTACAAGTAGTCTGCTGGAGGATGTGCTTCTTCCATCCTGTATTTAACAAGAATTAGCGAAGAAAAGTTATTCTAAGAGTAGCTCCTCTATATTGGTGTATGGCCCTGTTGCTGTTAGGCATACTTGTGTCTGTATAAAATAGAAAAAATAGATTACTGTAATACAGAAACTTAAAAAGAAATTGTGCTGCTTGTTTCATTGCCTGTTTTCCAGTGAGAATTGCATATACAACAGGAGCAGGGGGAATGCAGCAATGGATGCCTGACAGGGCACAGGGGACAAAGACATACACTTATGAGACAAAAAAGGACTTTGCTAGGTCTTCTGTTGTGATCTCATTAACCTATGCAGATGCTTTAATAGACTTTTTTTAGACTTGCTCAGTACTAAATGACTGCTTACAAACAGGTGCTCCCCAGCTTTTGCTCCTTCTACAGAATGTACATGAAAGTATGTTTTTGTAATTTTAGCTTTGATTGAATTAGAAGAAAACTGTTCCCTAGTTCCCAGTTTGTGTCTCATTCAGTGTACACAGATCCTTGACTACAATATTGGAATTTCAACTATGAGTCGTCTTTAAAAAAAATAAAAATGACAAAAGCCCTTTTTTACAACTATTACTGTTTTTTCAGGCAATAATAAATAGCACTATCACCCCCAACATGACATTTACTAAAACATCCCAGAAGTTTGGCCAGTGGGCGGACAGCAGAGCGAATACAGTCTATGGCTTGGGATTTTCATCTGAACATCACCTTTCAAAAGTAAGTATGCCCAGTGGCAACCAGCATGAATAGTGGCAACTATTCGGCTAGTCAAGTGGCTTAACAATATTTGATTTCTGCTTACTGTATTTTGACTCACTACTGTACATACTACCCTATGCTGTACGTGAGGGTTTTTCCTAGACTCCTTGTCTAAGAAAGGGAGGGAAGTACGTCTTATTCTGAGGAAAGCAGTAACCCCGGTTTCTCAAAATGATGATACAGTTCCTCTGAGCACCCTTCCTACAATACCTGTTGATGTTTATACTATTCTGGCAGATGAGTCCATGTATCTGTATAAACATTTTTCTCCAGATGAGGAATTCAAGTTCAGTTTAAGAATGTGTCTCTATCTTAATTTTCATCTTTGAAGTATACAAAAAATCTGAAAACGCATGTTGAAATAAAAGGAATGTATAGTACATCTTTAAATAAGGAATGATTAGCTGGTTATTGGAAAAGAGATAGTCATACCAGCCTTTTTGAGAAAGTAATTGTCACTATCTAAGAATAAGCATGGGCCCATTAGAAAACCATTAAAGTGAGTACATCTGCTTTATTTGGATAAATGTTACACTT
>VZTM01003296.1:57049-67799 GCA_013400555.1 Jacana jacana | reverse complement strand
ATTAAAAGATAACTTATGCCCTCAGAATTGTTTAGAATCAGTTAACGTATCTGAGGTTTCTGGCATGTTATAATGGTTACTATAAAACCACTGTGAAGTAGTCAACGTGGAAATTTCGTTCAGAGGCAGCAGTTTGCTAAATACGATTCATGTTTGTAAATTCTTAATGTCCAAAGTGTAATTATGAGTAGTGGAATGGAAGAGGTTGTGTGGCTTTTAATACTTTTTAACCCTTGATCCTACTATGTGGAGACTTGGGTTTTAACAGTCTGCAGTAGGGGAACTGGTTTTGAGGTTATGTTGATATTATAATGACTGCACACCATCTGTAAATTTGGTATGTGGTGGCAACTGATGCCAGCTGTACATGTCAAAGAAAGCTGGTAATTCTGCTGTAGTTTTCATGGGAAAGAAATACTGAATAAAGAAATAAAATGTAGAATTCTAGCTGTCTAGAGCTCTGCTGCAATTAGCTTTTTCATGATGTGTTTCGTCATCAATATCAACTTCTAAACATTCCTCTGAATAACAAATGGCAGCCCATAAATTGTGTGTGTTGAAGAAAGATGATATAACTAACACCTGTTTGTTTTAAAGCTAGCAACCATCTGCAACATACAATAAAATGCGTACTGTTTAGCCCGTAGATATCACTGCATCTGCTATAACGATGTTCATCTGTCAAAATATATACCTCAGAACACTATTCCTATAGAGAAACAGCAAAGTCTTTGAATATTATAGAAGAACTTTCTGCACTAAAGCAAGAAAAGTCCCTGTGGCATCTTAGCATTATGCCTTGAAATCTATACAGAAAAATGATAAAACATTTCCAGCTACAGTGGAAAATGTATGTGAAAGAAATTTCTCTGTCCCTCTTTGTTAGCTTTCTAATAATCTCCTACCATCAAGTTTATGATCAGAGCCAACTTTTTGTAGGTAAATTTGCACCATATAGTACTAGGCCCTGCAAAGCAACAAATGCAAAGCTTGCTGATGAATCTTTACCATTGCATGGTAAATATTTGCACTCCTCCCCACTAAAATCAATGAAATATGTGGGTCTTACATATTAACACACCAGAATGCTATGTACTCAATACAGTTCACCAAATGTTCTTATGGGAGTAAAGGGAGGGAAAGCAAACAACCACGAAGCACCCATGTGAGCTCACATCAGCTGATGACCGCTATATTCTTTCAGGTAAGAAAAAACTGGACAGTCAGAGCTTAACTAGGTGTGCTGAAAGGAACCTCCAGAAAACAAACCTGGGTCTTTAAGTATGAGGTTATGCAGTCTTTTGTGACCTTGAGAAGGGTATTTTGGAACAGCATAAACTTTCCCACTCTTCTAACTCATCAGTATATTACAGGTAAATAGTAATTGTCTCTCTTGCCTTCCTTGAAAGACATAGGCATTTGAACTTTTCCTGAAAAATCTCTCTCTATTCCACAGATTTTCAGATACCTCATATTAATTAGCATAGCCCAGATGAAATTAGAGTTCATTCTCAGCCTGAAGCTATTTTGAAGGTTGTTCTTTCTTTTTGAAATCAGGAGGTCTTTTGTACCTGGTCCTTTCAGCTGTATCAGTCTGACTAATAGAAGCAATTTTTTTGTTTGTTTGTTTTGTGGTATCGGTGCTTCTAACACTGTTCTCTAGGCCATAAAGGTTGTCTTAGAAAACTCAATTTCACTAATTTCAGCAGAATGATAACCTGGTCATACAGTGTTCAATTTCCCCAGCTTAGAGTCTAGTTCTACCTTGAGTGAGGCTCTGGCTTGTTCGGTTTCCATAGGGCTTCTGTCTTCATCACTGCCTCGCTCATCAGAAGTTATTTTTAACTCATGTAGCTGCCTTTTTCATCAGTCTTTTGGGGGTGGAGATGTAGACAGAGCAGTGGCATGGTAGTTGAAAGAACTGGGGTTTCTATTCCCGGCTTCTGCCCCTGACTTTCTCTGATATTCTCCTATTTAAGAGCGTAACATTGCTTTTTATGCCTCATCCTCTATAAAACGAGAATACTTAGCCACATCTGTAAAATGTTTTGAGACCTTTGGGTAAATACTATTCTGAGTATTTGTTTCAGGGGATCACAGTCTGTGATGACAGTATAACAGCACAGTTTTATTTCTTTTTGGAAAAGAAGCAGCACAAGCCGTTCACCATTCTGCATTCAAATGGCAGACTGCAACTTCTGTAATATTCTTAAGTTAATGTGGTCTTTAACATCAGCATAACTATTCATTGTTTTATGAGGCCAGTGCCTTCAAATGATTTTCTAGCCCTTTTTCTAGACATGAGATGTCTTGGTGAAAACAGGGGTTTATATTAATTACTTCAATGTTTGTGAAACTGTTTTAGCAGGTGCTAAGTTCTGTCCTGTTGGTATTGTTCAAAACACATTTAATGAAATATAAATATTATTTTCCTGTAAAGCATGCAATATCTAAGACAGCCCCACAAACTCCAAATGAGAAGTTACTCTGCTTAATGGTCCACATCTTATGGTTTTGTTTTTTTTTTGCTCTCATGGTAACAGCTTACTGCTATAGTTGCTGCATTAATCCATAATCCAATAAAGGGGATTTATTTGAGGGGTTGAAGGCAGACAGAAGAAAAAGAATGTCTATAGTGCGCTGTGGGCAATAGTTATGCTAAAAATAAGGTAGAGCTCTTGAATGGCCTTTCCCGGTGTGTGAGACATACACACTCAAGTTTCACAGTAAAATTTTTAAGGTGTGATTGTATTCTTTCTCCTACTCCTCAAGGAAAAAGACCACACCAACAAACCAAACAAATCAACTCCCCAGGCCCAAGTTGCTCTTCCTGTTATTTCAGCTGTTACAAATACAGGGATACCCGAGTCACTACTTAAATCCATACAATTGGCCTACATTAAATGTTATATGATATTAAATGAACGCTGCCCCTCCAGCTTTGGTAAGTATTTGGTGTGTCAGGTTTGTGTGTAACTTTACTGTGGTACACCTAGTGTACCTCTGGTAGCATATACTCATAGATATATGACCTCAAGACTCTCTTGAAGTAAAGTATTGTATAGGTATGTCTCATATTGAAGCTCCCATGTAACTTACATGTAGTAAAATGTTTGAATTAAGCTATTCCCGATTGCAACAAATACATGTGAATGGCTGATACCTGTAGCTGAAGGAGGGCTGGTAGATTCTGCATGTGGATTTTTAAAGCTTTAAGGACAAAACGGAAAGAAGGAATACATTGATGTCTGTTGGCACTGAAGAACGTTCATTGAAAGTTGGTCTGGTTGCTCCAAGGGTGCGCTGATGGGCACTGGTACAAGTTTTCACACTGACACAATTAAAGTGTCCTCGAAGGAGGCTAAGGCCTTGTTGTATCTTTGAGCTGTGTGCTTCATGGAAACCAAATTTGGGATCTTCAAATAACATTAGTTGTTTTTTGCTAGAATCTGAAAGGCCCAATTATGTGACTCAATCTCTAGAAAGTGATGTCTGTGGAATTGTGAAGTGTAAATGTCAGGTACAGTAATTTTCATTCTTTCCCTATATTCTGATGTGTATGCTTTGCTTATAATTTTTATTGTAGTTTGTAAAGAACTTTGAAGGAACTTTGTCAGAATGCTCAGACTACTAAGAAAAGACGTTAGTAGTTACCTTTCTTCTTTTGAATATGGGTTGACTTTTACGAGTCTTTAAGCGCCCCATCTGGATTTTTTGAGTCGCCATAAGACAGACAATTTATGCTTTACTTGAAAATGTTGCTAATTTCCCATGCCTGAAATGAAGTTCACAAAATAATCAAGAAGACATGCTGATTTTTAATGCTCAAAAATTTCTCATGCTAGAACCCTTGTTTAATGAACTAGTGCTTTACTCTGATTTCCAGTGTACAGTTTAGATAAAAATAATGGTACTGCATTCTTAGGGGTAGATACAATAGCCTGGAAATAATTTGGTGCCAAGATAGACACCTGTGGGTCAAATTAATCGGAAAGAAGTTTTGAACAGGATTAAGTGAAGGCATATGGTGATACGGGTGATCGTGTGATACAATCAAACTCTTGAGCTGTCTACAAGCCTGTGGGCTGCAAAGGGAAGCCTGCAAACATCACCAGAGTTCAATTCACAAAGCACTGCCTGCCTGGGACTGGAAACAGGACAGGTAAGACCTGCTGTCAGCATCCAGGAGATCTTTGGAGGTAGCGTTAGGAGAGGCCAAAAGAATGGCGCTGACAAGCTGGTCTCAGTTCGATGAGTCCATGTTCCAGGGAGTAGAGAAGGGCAGGGGCAGCTTGACACATCCCTCTGGGTCAGATAGAGCAATAGCTAGCAGGCAGATCTGGTGTTCTGGCCTGCAGCTCCTCATTCCACTCTCAGCTGGCAGTGAACTTGTTGCTTCTAAAAATAGTATGTTACAGATGCTCCTGTTACTACTGCATGAAGGAATGGAATCCTTCTGCTTTGTGCGGGTAGAATTACAGTCTCTGAACCATTAGCAGGAGCAGAGGTGCAGGTACCTGCACCTTGGTAGACACCGGTGTCTGGAGCACCTGAATCTCCTTCTGGTGCTCATCAGCCGGCTTATATATTTCTTCTAAATGTAGGTCTTGCAGGTCTTGGAGTAATGACAGTCTAATTTAAGCTGCAGCCAGCAGGAGGGTCTAGCACGTAGAATGCCATTAAAAAGGATTGACAAAAAAGTCAATCTTTATTTCTAGTTTTGGATTTTGGGTAAAGGACATCCTGATTTTTGGAAGGAAATACTCTGCAGATTTTTAAGGCAGAGATTCTTTGCTAAAAGAATCCTTTTAGCAAAGACAGTCTTATTTTTTTAACAAGATTGGTCAATTTAAAATAAGTTTCATTGTTACCCTTTTTTGTGCTTCGCTATTGAAGTGTGGTGGTTACTGGGAGAGAGTACTGTACCCCATTTAAGTTTTAATTCTTTTCTGTTTGTTCATTCTGAGTGCTGCTATTTTATAAAGTCAGACAGAATGTTTTGTTAGCAAACAAATGGGAAATATAAAGCAAACAGCCTTCCTTCTCTAATAAATGCTTCCATTATTCTTTCTTATTAGTTTGATAGAATTTTATGTCATGGGCCAAACTTGAGTTGATAGCTAAGCTGGAAATGATAATAAGGTCTCAGTTGGGGAAAATGGATAAGGTTACTGATGAACTTCTTGTTTTGAAAGGTGCCTGGTATCTTCTTGAGAGTCTTTTGTCTTTTCTTAGTGTAGACTTACTGACATTGTTAACTCTTATAGTACTATAGTGTTGTTTTTTTTTTTTCTTGGGATTGGAAGATATTATACTGATAATATGATACCCCAAACTATTGGAAATTGTTACCTTGGATTATAAAGAATTGAGTTTTATCTAGTTAAAATAGGAGGATGCATACGATGAAAGCAATATTTATTTTTCTGTTTAAATACCAGTATCATAAAAATATTTAGATGGCCACAGAACTGAAAGAGCTTGCAGGATAATTTAACAGTACTTGCATATAAATCTGGATGCAGACACAGACGTAGCTGTTAATCTCAATATCTCAGTTTACTAGCATATTGCACAAAAACCTGGGTGGCTGTATGCAAGTTACTAAACAATGGAGGCGTGCTCTCTTGGGAGTAATTTTGAAGTTGTCCCAAGAATTGTGTGCCTCTCCAGTACTTTGTGGTAATTCACCCTTAAAACAACAAAGGCCTGGATCAGCTGAACTTGCATGTGTGAGAAATCACATATAGGTGAGTGGATCAACTGCTTTGTAGGGTTCCATGGGATTCTGGGCATAGAGTAGAATGACAGGTATGGTGCTGTAGACCAGAGTGCTTACTCTATTTGTGTCTCTCACAATTAACTATATATACATGTCAACACAGGAAAATGTTAGATGCCTTTGGTACAGTCTCTCATCCAAGACCATGCTGGGGAATTTATTGATGTTTATCCACTTCAGTAATGATCTGCTTGCTAGAAAGCAAAATTTATTCTATCTGCTGATACAAGGTAAGTATACACAATTGCTAGTTTTCTATAGCTGGTGCTAAAAGTAGATTGACCACTCAAAGAATTTGAAAGACCCCAGGGACTGCTTTGACACACCATTCTTTAATCTTCTGCAAATTAAACTGAGCAGAAAATATAAAAAGGAAGAAGCAACACCAGTAACTTGAAGATTTAAATCTGAGCATCCAGCTGAATCCTAGTTTGTTCCTTTCCTGTTACCTTGGATATATAACTGTACTGTGGAGAAAGTAATTTTGCCATACCCTTAAGATTTTGCTGTATTGGGGGTCAGAAGATGTCAAAAGTATGCAACTGAGATCTTATGCCCTGGACAGTGTGATAAGGATGCTCTTTTGTTTTGCCAGTGAAGTGTTGCACTCAAAAATGCACGTTTGACAGAGGTGAAGCAAGCTTTTTGGCTTCTTTGACTCCTGATATAAAAAATTTGCAATAAACAACCTTAGCCTGTGGTTGCAGCTTATTGTTGCTCTGTTTCGACTTAAGTGCTGTGCTGTGTTTGTATGTGATCTTTCTGAAGCAATGTTAAATGTGACATTGCTAACAGTTTACTACACTAGAGAGGCTCCACTTCATCCATGTTCTAGTTCATCATCCATCTACCTTAAAGCTTTGCAGTACTTACCTGTAATACACTTTTGGATAGTAAAGCGCACTTTAAATATTGCATAATGTTGTTCTTCAGCCTCTTTCTTTTTCTATCACATGCTCATAGTGAAGTGAGTTGATAAGAAGCAATGTACTCAGCTAATGAAAGAAAAAACAACCATTATCTTTCAGAGATATTTAGAAAACTGATGTTCTGAAGGGGTTCGCTCTGCTTTTGCCTCTTCAGCTTTGAATAAAAGTATTGATGTTGACATTGAATTGTAATTATTTAAATTAGATCTTGGAAATACAGCCAAATGAGTTGTTCTGTCTTGGGAAGCCACCATGGCTTTGAACTCTGGAACGTCTCCTCATTTATCTCCACTAGAGAGCACTACCAGCTATGCTGCTAAAGCCTCTCATGTATATACCAAGATGCTGAATGTGATGTGAGTCAATCCCGTGTAAAATGTCATTAGAAATATTATTAAGTTCCTGTTATCTTGTCACATGTTGCTCATTAAGACAAACTAGGGTCTATCTTCTTCCTCAAGTCAAAAATCTACTGTATCTAGACCAGTGTCTGTCAGGAGTGTTTTGATCTCTTTTTAAGTCTTTGGTGAAGGACAGATCATGTTTTTCCTAGCCAGTGTCTTCTGCCACTTTGTGATTTATAGACTTGCCCTGCTGCTTTGCCCCCTTCTTCTCAGTGTCACGTTTCCTTCAGCTCAGTTCCAGTTTTTCCTCTGTACTTCTGTAGGTAGGATAAATATTACTTAGTTTATTTCTTTCATATACACATGCTTTTTGCTTTTAAAGAGTGCTTTTTTTCCTTTCCTCACTCTTGTCGTCTAAGCCAGAGGTTAGCAAATCCTTGTGGCAGCTCTGCTGGGCCATGTAATGCTCTGAGGTCAGCTTGACAGTACATGGGACTTGGTGCTTTTAAAACTTTTGAACCTTGTTGAGGAGGGATGGTGACCACAAGTGAGTCTGGTCATATGCAGTTGGGAGCACTCCTGCGCTGAAGGCAGAGGAGGCGGGGATGGGAAGGGAAGGGTGGCTGTGGAAGGAGTCATGCAGAACCTCCCTGGTTTGGCTATGCTGGGCTAAGTTCAGCGACAAAAGGAGGTGGAGAAGCACTGCTTTGAACTGAACAACTTCAGTTTCTTCAGTCTTTTGTTGTAAGTTGCCATTCCAGGCTTTTAATCGTTGTTGCTTCCTCTATTCATAGGTAACATGGGGAAGAGTGAAGTGGGTTTTTTGCCTGATTTGTGAAGGTGTGGTTAAAAGAATAAACATCAATAGGATTTTTTTTTCCTTTTGCATTTTCAGTACTTCATTTGTTGTCAAAAACAACATGATGGAGAAACTGTTTTTCACGCTTGTGGAGTCAGGGAAGCTGGTACTTTTTTTGTACTTGGGTTACTTATTTCTCTTCTCTTGCTTCAGATGAAACTTGGGACTGACCTAGGGAAGAACAAAAACGACAGCCTATTTTAATGTCCAAAAGTGTGACTTCGTTTTTATATAATGTAGAATTAGTTCTCTGTGCTTGTTCAGTCACTGGTTTATATGCTGAAGTAGGCAGCTTCTCTCTGATGGGCAGAACCTGGTGTGCAGGAATGGTAACTCTTGTCAGCTTTGCAGTCTCCGGGTGGGAGTGCAATGATTTTAAAATCGAGTGTGACTACAGCTCCTCCCAGTGGCAGGTCTTTCTCTGCTTCTGTTTGCTGGTATAGCAATGCCAGACCAAGCAGTATTTTGAGAAACACCACCCTGCTGCATTTTCCCAGAGGTGGGAAGGGGTCATTTTATGCCTAACTGGTCAGATCAGTAGTAAGGAACTGACTGTAGCAGCCCACTAGACACAGGCTGCCAGAAATGTAGGTGTGCTCTCTCATTGAGCGTTACTTCATGTTGGCTCAATGCAGGTTTGGAAAGCAGCGTGTCTCCACAAAGAAACTGCTGCTGTTGTTTTGCTCATGCAATCACCCTGATTCTTCCTGCAGAAAATCTCTGAGAGATGTATTCTATCCACGTAGTTAAACCTCTCATCCTAGCTCTTGTCATTTGGCATCATGATTGCTGCTGCATCCTTTTATCAGACCTTTACAAATGCAGTCTCGCTCTTGCTGTATCAACTCGGGCTATTGCTGCATGCTGAATTTTATTCATGTACAACAAGCTATTTCAAAAGCGTTTGGGCAGTGCTTCCAGGAGGCAGTGGAGGAGATACCATGACTCTTGGCACCAACTGTTTTTGACTATATGCCAATCTATATAATTTTGAAATCTTATTTTGTGCTGTTGCTTGTGTATATATAAAGCCTCTGTGCTTGTGTATATATACACTAAATGTATATACATATAACATTTTATATTGTTAAAAATCACTTAGTCATTAGACTTTCTCTTTTAGTTGTATTTATTGAATTCCATTTCAGTTCTGCTTATGGTATTCCTTTTTGTTTTTTTTACATCCTTAATTGGTGAGCATCTATATGCATCAACAGACTCGCATTGCAAAGTGCCAACCCTCACCAAGTTCTTGGAAATTTTTGAGACCTGAGTAAGCAAAACTCTGAGCAACGTGATCTAAATTCAGTATTGAACCATCATTTGAACAGAAGGTTGGATTAGAGACCTCCTGATATCCCTTAAGTCTAAACTAGTCTGATATCAATTTTTTCTTTTTGTGGCTCTAGTCAGTAGGAGCGGGCCAAAGCTTCAGTGTTGGAGGATTAATCCAATGGAGAGTCAAGGATTCAGTTTCTACTGACTCCTATCAGTGTATTGGAGTGCCAGACAAACACATCAGAAATGTCCTGTGTTTTCCTATCTCTTTGCTTTGTGTGGAGTGCTAGGATGTGCTTCAGTACATGTGGGAAACAGTAGGAGAAGCCTCCTGGCTCTGAATATGTATGTGCTCCGTACTCTGTGGAGGACTTAAAATGTTAAAGTGGCTTGAGCATCATTACTGATCTGTGCTTCACATCTTGAAAACTTCTGTTCCTACCTGTTAGATCATACTGGCCTAATCTCTTTATGGTTATCTCCCTTCACAAACAAATACTGTTTATACCTTTTTTTTAAAGAACTTCTATGGCTTCTCCCTGTGTTGGCAATCAGCTGTAAATAATTTAAAATACAGAGACCAGTACAGTTCATTTGATAAGATTTAAAAAAGGTCTACTAGTCTTCTGTTGTAAAAGCAAGTAATGACATTTTTTAATAAGAAATTTGGGATTAGAATTTCTGTTAATTAGATGTTATTGGCATATTAACATTAGGTTAGGAAAAAAAAAAAAGACTCAATTTTGAGAACAGGGAGATAGAACCAGAAGAACACTGTGAAAGCAGAGTAACCAAAAAAAAATTAAAAGGGTTTCTCCAATGCTTTCCTCATTTTTACAGGCAAAATTGAAAGATAATCTGTATACTGGTGTATATGTGTTAATGTATTGCTTTACAATATTGTAGAGTTAACACCCCAGCTCCCCTTTTCCCTCCCTCCCTCCCTTCTGATCCTCCTTTCAGTTTCATGGAGTCATAAGGTGATTTAGATTAGGAGGGACTTTGGAGGTCAGCTAGTCCTGGTCCACTCAAAGCAGGACTGGCTTAAATGAAGTTGCTCAGGGTTGCTATTCAGGATATTTTTTCATATGTCTATGGATAGATATTCCGCAGCTTCACTAGAAGCCTGCTTCAGTGTTTCACTGCCTGCCATGTGAAACTTCTTTTCAGAACATATAGGCAGAATTTCTGTTGTTACAATTTGTGTCTGTAGCCCTTGTCCCATCACTGTGGGCCTCCAAGAAGAGTTTGCCAGAGAGACTCTCTGCAGGATAGATTGTAAGTTATGCATAGTTCAGGTCTCTTTGTTACTTTTTTTTTGGTGGCAGTAAAAGGCCTGTAACACATGAAATTACTGAAAATATTTCCAGTCTATTCCTTTTATGACATGAAAATTAATCCATTGGACTTCCTGTAGCAAGTTATAAATTTGAGTAGTGGTACGGTACGAGCTGCTCTTTCTGGTATCACTTACTGTAGGAAGACGTTTGTCTTCATAGGAGTTGTAGCTTTCAACAGGACGTGTATTTGGGATTTTTAATATATGGAGAGAAGTTTG
>VZTM01003296.1:45776-57001 GCA_013400555.1 Jacana jacana | reverse complement strand
GGTAAAATTGTGGTGAAGTTTTCTTTGTTCATCGTTCTGTCTGCTGCTTAAACTAGTCTTTCATAATTTCAGAATCCATGCAAGATTCTCACTTGGTCTGTGCTACAATACAAAGCAGGCTTAACTCTGAAATCTTTGAAGTTTTGTCCCACGGGAGATCTAAGTTGGGGAAGGGAGCACAGGCACCTCCCATCCTTTCCTTCAACTGCCAGCCAGCAGCTACTAGACTTGCAAAACTCAGCTGCCTTCCTGGAAGACATCTGAATCATTAGCCTTTCCTAGTTAATGAATGAGCTTTTTAAAGGGAGCTGCTCTTGGTGGGTTTGGCCAAGGGTCACGCTCACTTTAGGAATACCATCCCCTGCTTGCAGCCTCTCTGCTTTCATCTGTCCATCAAGTCTGATCCTTGTTTGGACCTTTTGTGTGCTTGTGTTATTTGGTACGTGAACTGTTTGCATTGTAAACTCTGTCAGCAGTAATAGTTCACAGTAAAATGAAGGCAACTTAAAATAATACACTAATTATATCCAAAAGATATTACATAGAAATAATTTTCTGATTATTTGACATGTTTAATAAGTGTAAAGGTCAAGTTGCCCAACAAGTTGCCAGTTGTCTCGGGTCTCAGATTTAACTTGAAAAGTAGCTTTCTTTTAAGAATTGAACACACCCCAGTATTCTCAGTGAAAAAGAATTAGTTTTTTGGAAAAAGGATATCCTGGGACAGTCACTGAAAAAAATAATGCTTTTTTGTTGATGATTGCTTTAGGTAGTTGTAGTAACTCTGGATTAGAGCGCTAGGGTTGGTTTTGGGGGTTTTGTTCCCTTTGGGAAGTGCATTAAAAAAAACGTTTTATCTTTTTGTGGCATGTTTCCTATTGCTCACATCTTGTGCTAGATGCATTTTTTGAATAGTTAAATGAAACTGTACCTTCACTAGACTTACAGAAAGAACTTGGGTGTTTTCTATAAAATTAATTGGATACCAATTGCAAATTGAATTTAGAATTCTGTTCTTTAACACTTCAAACAATACAAATTAGTAACTTCATGTACTTCTTCCCCTTTTTTCTTTGGGAAACCACAGTTACATATCCAGTGGGACATATAAGAGAACATTGTAGCTAGTGATTTAATATGTTAGCTAGCCCTTCCTTCTTTAACATCTACAAAGAGAGCCTGCTGTTTGTAGTCTTTTCCTTGAATGGCCTTTGGGAAAATGACTTGTTTCCAGTGAGATAAAGCTGAAGAGCAGCTGTGATTGCCTCAGCGCAAACCAACCAAACTGTCTTGAAGGTGGCTGCTGCCATCTGCTTGCAGGGATGGCAAAAGAAGACCTTTTGCAGGATAGTTCATGGATTAAGCTCGTCCTGAGACTGCCTGCTGGGACTGTCTTAATAGACAGCTAATGATATTACAGAACATCTCTCTCTGTGTGTGGACTGAGCTGCTTATACGAAGCAGTTCCTCAACTGCTGCAATGTAGAGTCAGGCACTTTTAAGGTAAACAAACACCAATTTAGTTTGGGTCAGAAAGGCACCTTTATAATTCAGTTTCAGTTGCACAAAATATATGAATATTTAATAACATACTTGCAGTTGTCTTAACTGATGGTTTGAAGTATATGTTGGTTTGCCAGCTACTGGAGGATGATGAAATATTTATCTGAATATAAACTTCAGTAGAGAATGATACTTTGGGGAAAAAATTTAAGGGAAATGCTTCCTTGAATTTGGGTGAACTTTTAAACTTGTATGAAGTGCTAAAATAAAAACAAAATCTTAGAATTGAAAACTGTAAGGGGTGTGTGTGAAATAGTTGTGGGCAGAATTGATTATACAATGTTTTCTGCTCACTGACACAATGTCTTGGCTAATGGGTTCGATATGTGACTGGTTGATATCTTTCATGAAGACTTATCTACATTGTCTTAAAATATTGAGTATAAAAGTTAGTGGAAAGGAATAGAAACTATTTGCAGAAAGCTAAGAAAATATGATTTTGAGATCATAAAGATGACAAGAAGAGTTCCTAAAGAACTTCAGCTTAGCTGACATGCTCCAAAGATACTGCTACTTAGCTAGGGGACTAATATTCAGAGACTGACCTGAGATGAGTGTGTAAAATGGTAGGAGATGTCTTTTGTGAAAGGTCTACCTTGTGTTCAGGAGTGGCAAGCTGTATAGTCGATCTGAAGAGCATTGTGGTAAAAGACAGGTTGACCATTGGAAGTGGCAGTACTTAAAGTCAGGTTGTTAGGAGTCTGGGAGCTGGACTGGAATGAACCAGGACTATGGATACGGGTGGCATATCCAGGTGTCAGAATGTAATAGTGAGAGGGACAGCGATGCTCCATGGGAAAGGTCATTGACTGAGTAAATATAATATAGTATTGCAAATAAAGATTATTTCTTTCAATAAAGACAGTCCCAACTGGTTAAGTCTAGAAGAATAATGTTTATGTAAAACTGAAACACTGAAGATGCAACAAATAAAAAGGTCCAATAAATAATATGGGAGAACTCTTCTTCATGTCGTGTTGATTTAAATCTTAGTTCCTGAGAAATCTAATATTTGTGCCCAGATTGTATATGTTTTCTTCTATACCAGTTTGAAAGCTTAGTGCCTAAGAGTTTTAGAATTACTTATATTTTTTATGTTATGGAATGTTTGAGAGACAGGATATACTAGGCATCTTGAGGAGTAGATACTGCAAATTGTAACAGCATTGCAGCTGTGATGGGGTAGAATAATGAGAGTAAGACCAGGCTTGTGCAGTGAGGGGCAGGAGAGGGACGAAGGGTAATAGCCCTTGTTATACCAGCTAATGAAAAAGGATGGAGCAGAATTTTCTAGTGTATGAATTCTTAGGTGTAAATAGCAAATGATAAATTACTTACACTGATTAATTAACTAAAGCATTTAATTTAATTGAAGTTGATTTAGTTATGTTCAGGCAGACAAAAAAAGGCATGAGCAAACTGAGACTTCACCTTGTCTGTGTCCTTAAGCACTCTACTTACAGAGCTACAACAAATGAATCAAATGAGGTTTGTGTTCGAATGGTGAATACACAAAATAAATGACAACAGGCTCTTTTTATATCTTAAAAGGTCTGTGTCCATCTCCTTCTCACCCTCTCACCCACTCCCAGCTGCATAAGAGAGGACGAATCCCCAACCTCCAAGCAACGAAAAACAAACCAAACTAAACAAACCAGCTGGCCTAACCAAATGCAGTGCTATTCTGTAGGTTTTGCATTCTTCAGTAGGATCCTTCTAAAACTGAGCTGAGAATGGATTGCTTGGGATGCATTGTACCAAGAATATGCCATCACCCATGTGTTGCTTGTCAGATATTAAGAACCCAACAGGTGAAGAATCTTTAAGAAAAACATTGTTGCCTTGAATTATGTTGGTAAAAGCTCCACTTTTACTATTATTTAGTTTATAAAATATGACAATAGTAATGTCGGTTTATAGTATTGTTTTTGTCTTTGGGGTTTTTTTTTTAATGGTGCCAGCAGATGTTTTGTCAGCAATCTGAAATATGATTGTCAAGGCTTTGCAGAGCATGTGAACTTTTCTGTATGCTATAGGTCAAGGAAAACGTTTGCCTGTTTAAACCTGGGTCTGAAGTCTGGACCAAAGAATGTCAGGATATTAACAGGAATGATAAACTGCTTGTTCTTTAGGATCTCAGTAGTTCAGGTATCTTTTGCTAGAAACAATAGACATACATATACATACACATAGAAGGTGAAGTGGTCGTCATTTAGGGTTCTTGCATACACTTGTATGCTAATTAGTTCATCTTAGTCTTGCTTTAGAGAGAAAGTACTTCCTGAAGTTTGAAAACCAGCAAATCTTACCTATTCTAAAGATGACTTATAAATTGTATGTGCTGGGACCAAAGATTTTCAGAACCATAAAGAAATGTCTCTTCTCTTAATTTCTCTTAATTATAAAAATAAATAAAAACTGCTAAAAGGCATGTTAATCAGATGTGAGTTTTGCAAGATTCTTGTATACATCTTTCTGCTCCCAGTTAATTGTTTTGGCTTATCAAACCTTACATGCCTTTTTATGGCTCGCTTCATCTGCACTGGCTGCTGCTAAGTGGCTGCAGAGAAATGTGGGTATGTAAAACTTGGCTCCCAGTATGTGCACAGGTGACCTCACTGTGACCTCACTACTTAATTGGTCTTTCACATCTCTATATTGATTAAAGCTTGTTAACATCCAAGAAAAATAACGAGTTTTAAGACATAAGAACTAGTTATATTTAGAAGTAAAATTTTGTTTTGGTAATACACAATGAAAGTCTGTTTAGGGTGTTATCAATGGTTATTCTGTATTGCCAGGATGCTGGTTCTCAGTCAGTTCTTCTCTTCTTCCTCTCTAATGCTATGGGTCCACTTGCTGCTCAAATGCTTAAGGGGGATCAATGATTAAGGGGCCAGGGTGCTTTGAGCAGCATGTTAGAGTGCATCCAGATGGATCTCCCCTTTAGAAGAGCTCAATGTCTATTGTTGCAGCCCTGCTCTCAGCTTTGAGTGCTACATTTTCTCCCATACTCTGGTGCCATCATGTCAAAACCCTTAACATTTATTTTTCCTATACTCTGGTGACAGGAAAAAGAAATAAAACTACTTATTTTTCCATTTAGCTATTTTTTCTTGTACTGACTTCAAGAAAAATTGTGTCACTCCTTTCCTTTTTCACTCATAACTAAGTAAATAACTTAGTCTTTAACTTCTTTACCTTTCTGGAGTGCCTTAAGCATAGTAAATTGTAATCCTGTTTTATAGACAAGGAAGTGAGGAACAGAGGAACAAATGATTACATCAGAATGGCACATGACATCTGTGGATTTGGTTGTGCTTGAATTCCAGTGATATTCCCAATGGCTGAAAGGGCAACGTCCCTGGCCTCCGCTGCCCCCCTTCATCTCTCCTTTTCTCCTCTACCCTCTGCTTCCCTGTCCACCTCTATTATTTTGATGAAGTCACATGTAGCATAGCACAGTGATTAGACTGGCCATCTCATGAAGCGTGGCCTTCTTTTTTCCTGGGTTATTTTTCATCCAAATCAATTTTCCTATTCTTCCCTGTCCAACCAAACGAACAATTATACCTCTGTATTCCCCTCTGTATGGGAGGGAGAGTGGTTTGAAATGAGGGCTCAAAGGCTGTATAACCTGGCATAAGCTACACTGCTGCCAAGATTGAAACTAGCGTTAGGCTGTAGTTTCTGAGTACTTTAAAGTAGGCACTGCTGCCAAAAGAATTTCTTCTGATCAACTCCTGACTCTTCACTTCTAGAAATTTTGGAGCATTTGTGCAGTGAACTAGATTCCAGAACTATTGCAGGTTAAAACTAATTATCTTGTGAACATCTAAAATGTCTGTGCAGTCTGTACAGATTCTTGTGCCAGCTCGAGGCCAAGGATGACATGGGAGTGGAAACACCTGAGAGGGGAATGAGGTACTTCTTTGAAGCCCACATAAATGGTTCTGCTGCCAGGGCTTGTCCGACTGCAGCAGCCTCAGGTAAACTTCCCTGCAGTGAGCGCTGACACTGGGTTACTCTAGCTCAGCAAAATTAGAGATGTACTTGAATAACAGGGAGTTAAGATGCCTGTGCTGGAGTGTGGTTAGCCAGTGTCTTTAATGATGGAGAGTGCTTCAGTTTTACATTCTGGCACATGCTTAAAGCTTGTACTGAAGCATCTGTACTTGCTAGTGTTGCTTGTGTTATCTAGGTTAAACTCATACGAAAACCTTGATTTTTCTGTGTAAAAAATAGATGGAATGGCATAAAGGGGTGGGAAAAAGCTAATTATCTTTTGTTTTCTATCCCGTAGATAAATTAATGAATGCAAATACATTTGATATTTTAGAAAAGATTTAACTATTTTGTCAGTTCTTTTTGTATCAGTTGCTTATTTTTTAGGGGATAAAAGTACTATAAGATGTATTAAGAGATTGAATGTATAGGAGTAGTAAATATGCAACGCCCATATAAGTTGTTCCTTTCCATTCAGCCCAGGTCACGCACTCACATAGTGTATATTTTTGTGAACAAATTTTGCACTGCATCTATATATATGCAGATTTTTTTTGCCACCTCCTGTTTGTTAGGAGGAACTTGATGAAAGATTGTAATTTCTGTTTACCTTGAGTTAGGCTGTAATTTGTATTTTGTCTGTTTCACTTTTGGAGTTGAAGTTCATTTAGTCTTTGTTAAGGAAAGTGAAGTATCCTCTAGACAGTACAGTTTGCAAGATGTTCAGTTTCTCTGACTGATAGCTTTCCATTACCTTCACTTTTTTAGCTGGAGGACACCGTTTTCCTTCTAGGATTACCGGATTGATGATCTCATATGAAAAAAGTGAATGGGCAAGGTGCTTTTTCTCATCCTGTTACATCAGCATCTGTTAATGCTTTCTGCTGTTAATCGTGGCCAGTTTCTCCCATTAAGAATTCCCAGCTTTTCTACAGAAAGTTAACAGGAGCATAAAACATAATCGTGTGGTGTGATGAACTTCTGTCTAAATTAAAAATAGCTTTTTAAACTTTCATAACCTTCTGGTGTTAAGCTAGCATTTTTCCACATGACTCACTCATACAGATTGTATTAACTGTAGCCGTGGGTAAAGCTGTGCAGAAAGATCTGGACCGTGACTTCCAAAGGGGTAATGAAAACGCATTTGGCAGTGAATAAAGACTTCAGACAGAGTATTGCAAAAGGTAATGTTTATAGTAAATATCTTGCCTTACTGTAAGCCTGTAGGTGGAGTGTGAGGCTTGAGTGGAGAAATGGGGCAAAAAATGTCTCTTAGTTGAGAATGGTTATGTAAATGTTACTGCTTTCATTAGAAGTAGCTAGTCATTTCTGAGTTTGCAGTGTCTTAATAAAGGCCAATCCATTTCTTTCCTGCAGCCTGTAGGATTAAAATAGGTTCATTGTTGTTGTGGTTCTTGATGTAACATGAAATATTGTGGGAACACTGATCTTTGTAAGGCCCTTGTCCTCCGCTCTTGAACTTTGAAATCAACTTTTAAGGTTTCTTATTCGAAATACTCCTGGTTAACGGAAAGCGATGGTCTGCCTTCCTCTGTATGTGAACATGGATAAATCTAATTTTTTGGTTTGGTGTGTTACCTTTTTATTTGTTTTGGTGTTTACAAAAAGTACTGCTTAAAAACTGGATTTCATAAAGCTGACTTCTGTCTGCAGCTCTATGGAAACCTAGATTATGGATGGGAGTAAATTACTTTTTCGAAAGGACTTACTAGCTCTTAATATTACATGAAATTACAGTGAATGGAAAGAATTACAGGCCTTGCTTTATGGTGTGATTTGACATGGGGACAAGAAGCTTGATGTGAGCCAGCAACGCACACTGGCAGCCCAGAAGGCCAACTGCATCCTGGGCTGCATCAAGAGAAGCATGGCCAGCAGGTCAAGGGAGGTGATTCTGCCCCTCAACTCTGGTTGCAGTTCGCCCAGAGCAGGGCGACAAAGATGATTAGAGGGCTAGAGCACCTCTCTTATGAAGACAGGCTGAGAGAGTTGGAGCTCTTCATCCTGGAGAAGACAAGGCTCTGGGGAGACCTTAGAGCAGTGTTTCAGTAGCTAGAGGGGGGCCTACAGGAGAGATGGGGAGGGACTCTCTATCAGGGAGTGGAGCAATAGGATGAAGGGTAATTGTTTTTTAACTGGAAGATTTAGATTAGATATTAGGAAGAAATTCTTTACTGTGAGGGTGGTGAGACACTGGGTCAGATGCGAAATACGGGCTAAATTACTTGTGGCAATCCTCCATAAAGGTGTTGAAAACCATCTTTTAAGACTCATGTTTCAGCCTTGCCCCAGGTCAGAGGCTTTCTGTTCCAAGGGCACAGCAAGAGTTGCCTGGTAATTATCCCGTGCTTCTAGTGGAAGAATTACCATCCTGTCAGTGGTGATGGTGTGGCTGTTCTGAGAAGTCCAAAGTCCTCATCCTCATCTCCATCAGTAGTAATGGAAATGGGTGGCTGTGAAATTCATAGTCAAGTGGCGAGTCGGTTGTTTCCTCTGTGATAGTTATTACAGGCCAAGGTGTTATAGCAACATCCCTCTTTCCATAAGATGTCAGTTGTCTTTTACATTACTTTGGGATTTCTTTTTCATTGCCTTTGTTTAAAACGGGGTGGCACTCATAATTAAGTCACCTTTAAAAAGAAGTACCAAGCATAAATTGATAGTATTTCCTTCTTAAATCAGCAGATAGCCTGAAACAAGAGCTCTGAAAGAGTGAAACATTCAGTGCTTGCACTGAGGGTTACCTCTGAGAAAAATATTAACTATTTCAATACGGGGTTGTAAGTGGGCAGTCAGCTAAGGGTTTGAATCAAGCTGCTCCCCAGAGCTCTAAATGAGGAAAATCACCAGCTGTTAAAAACAGGCATGTGTGGATATGTTTAATGACTTTAATGCTTATGAGGTAACATTTTTAGGATGTTGAAAATGGGAAGGTAATGTGAGTTTGTTCTTTACTTGAAGGATTATTGACTTCTTTTATTCAGTTAGTTTATAATCTCCAGCTGTTTTCCTGTGCTGTGTAGAAAACTGTCTTGTACAGATGCTTTTTAGGGAAGAGGTGAGAAGGGAAGGGGAAGTAGAGACTACTCAGTAAAGCTGTAAGTGCATTTAGGAGGACTGGAGGAGACGAACAACTCCTGTGCAGATGTCCCTGTATTTAGCTGTAATAGCTCCATACCTAATTTGGTGCGAGTGGTTGCTGCTGCCTGTGTTCATGACTCAAATGTAGCCTTCCTATCTAATGCCAAGAACCACGTGTCTAACAGCACTACTTAAGCTAAGTGATTTTAGCTCCCCAGCCAAATTATGAAATCTGTTGTCCTTAAGTCCACTAGAAAAGGCATCCAGAAATCTGCTGCTGGATCATCTCCTATTCTCTCAGGAGACAACCTCACACTGATGATCCTCATTAGACTATACTCACTGTGGGTTAAACCTCTTTTGCTGTCATATAGGTGGAAGATGGTAGCAAATAATTTCTTCTGGTTTAGCAGGTGCTGGGGTTGTATGACTTATGTAGGTAGTCAGCCCAGATGAAGAAGTAAATATGACTCCTGGGGTGTGAAGCATAGGGAAGTTATCTAGGGTTGTAAGACCATTGGCTGGAGGACTCGCTCAGCCCCAGTCAACAAAACGCTAGTGGCTTCTCCTTTTTTGCATGTGTGTTTGTTTTTTCTTTGGTGATGGGTTATTTTGTTTGGTTTTATGCTTTTGTGGTTGGGGTTTGGGGTTTTTTTTGCCTTTTTTTTTTTCCTGCTTGCTTCCTTGCTTGCCTACAATAAAGGCAACTGAACACATGCAGCATTAAAGATTTTGTGGCGACGTTGCATGTCCAGGAAAGTAGGGAGACTAGCCTATACGTGGTCCTTAGGTAAGAGCAGGTACAGGAGACTCTCAGAAGGTTTACTACATTTTTTTTTGTAGTGTGCAACTCTTGTGGATTGGAGTGATTAAATTTTCAAGTGCAAAATACCTTGGCCCTAAAGATGCTATTTTTTCCCCCACTCTTAACTTTTTTTCTAGGCTGTTTATGAGTATGCTGGAACAAATGTTGAGAACACTTAGATCATATACAGGAACTGACTCTTCATTGCTACATTATCTTGCAATAAATATCAAATAACGTTTTGGCTGGGAGGTGTACTGTAGCAAAGTTGAGACAAAGAAATGCAGTTGGTGTGTGGGTCTCCCTTGGGTATAAATCAATAAACACATCTCATATCTGGTCAGTGATGGAGTGACTCTTACAAAATTACAGAAAATGAATTTGTATCCTGTCACCTTTGTTTCTCTCCAACAGAGAGTTCAGGTAGAGGGACAGCATGCAAGATGAATACTGAAAATATGAACACAGTATGGAGTTAATGAGAAGGCAATGTGCATGTACTTTAAAAGAGCTGCTAATTTGGATGGGTAATGATAATGTATCTATAGTGAGATGTTTGTCAGTTCTGTTAGTTGGATATGTCATTGTATTTCCTGCAGTGAATGTTGTTAAGAAATTAGAATGGCAGTGGTGTGGGCTCTTCCCTCGGAGCGGATGACACAAACACAGGCTTCAAACCTCTTAGCATTACAGTGCTGTCGTGCATTTGGAAGCCAGGGTTTGGGTCACGTGCCTGTACTGTGCAGGGGAAGATGGCAAGTCCATTGATGTCCAGAAGAGTTTAAGGAAACACATCCTAGTCTTGCAAATGGTAGGACTGTGTTTTCCCTTTTATCTCTGGGAAGAGTACCACTGTTTGGTTTCTGGAGGTAGGTGCTGCTTGTATGTTTTGTTTTCCAAATCAGAAAACTTGTCATCGGCAAAGTGGTTCAGGTGTGAGATAAAAGCCTTAGGAGATACAGCCCATGTTTGTCCTTTGCAAGCCTATCCAAATTGCTCTGGAGCAAAAATAGCTGTCTTCTACTTTTTCAACCGTTTTTGTGGTTCCTCTTGTGTGAGAGGGCAAAGAATGAGCCTGAGTTTGATTGCCCATTCATCTCACCCCAGCCAGGTAAAAGGGGCTTTGAGAAAAGCTGCTGAAGCTGCAAACCAGCACTTCTGTAGTACTGTGTATTAGGTGAAACTGGACATCCCTTCTTAATATTCTTCCTATAACTGCTTGGAAATCTGCTTGTTGCAAGGGACAGTGTATTTTCCTGTTGTGATGACTTTTTAAAAATAATAAATTATCTTTGACATGAGAATCCACACGTCCAAAGAACATTTTCACATTTTTAAGTTGGAACTTTCTCCAATTTCTTCAGAGTGCTGCAGATGATGTAATTTTTGAAGCAATTTGTCACTTCTCCCAATGGAGGATTTTAAAAGTTTTTATTACCAGTAGCAAACTTTAAATTAGAAGCTATCTTTTACCTATTTACTTATGGTACTAGTGTATGAAAGAACTATTCGTCCTTCCTGTGCACCAATAAAGCAACTTTTTGGATTACAAAAGAAATACATACCTTAGGTTCCATTCATTGCACTTACAAGTTCTTCTATTACTTTTATGAGACTTACAGAATGTCTTTCAGATTGCTGTCATCTTCACTTGAAAAATAATTTTTAAAAGCCTCTATGCCTGCCTTGTATTAAATCTTGCCTCGCACAAGGAAATGTGTATTCTGATCGTATTAAAAGTATGTATTGA
>VZTM01003296.1:0-45756 GCA_013400555.1 Jacana jacana | reverse complement strand
GCAAAACTCCCCCCCCCCCCCCCCCCCCCCCCATTTTTATCAGCAATTAGAAAATTAAATTGGAAAGCTCTTGAAAAGTAGAACGTAGGTGGTCGCTCTGCCTGTTGAGTTTACTTTCTGAGGGAGCGTAACTGGTGGCAGGCAGAGCAGGGGAGCTGACCAGGCCGTGTAGTCCCAGGGCTCTCTGTTTCCAACTGTCTGACTGAGAGTTGTCTTAAAACTTGTTCATCCATTGTGGAAAGTTTCTGGTGTCCTTCTGAGCCCTTTCAAGTTATATCTTCTCTTGCATTCTCTTGTTCATATATAACAACAAATAAACCTGATTTTATTGGGTTTTGTTTTTAGTCCTTAAAAGTTTGAGTATCCTACTGTATAGCAAGCATGTTGGGTGTTTAGATCTTAGCAATATGTTTAGATGTTTTTCCCTAATAACGTCCTATGCTGATTTGGCAAGAATCACTTTTTGTAGGAAGGCTTTCCCCAAGTTCAAAGTTGTATATATTTGTTCAGTAACTGTTTCATAATTTATATATCGTTTCCATATGCATATCCTTGTGAACATTTAAGTGAAGTATACATTCTGCACGTCTTTTTTATTATTATAATTCTTTATTGGTATTTATACTTTTCATATTCTATAGTCCTTTCCACTGTCTGTATTCAAGTGATATTTCATCTAGGCTCTTTAAGAGTGTCTGGCTGTTTGCCCATTGAGATTTTGCGTACAGGAGACTATGGCCTTGGCTTACCATGAAACCACCTCTCCTTTGCAGTTTTTTGTTTGTTTGTTTTTTTTAAATAGAAGTCTGTGGCTTGTAATGGAGAATATTGCAAGAAAGCTTTGTTAGGGAGATAAATGTTTCTTTAAAACCATAAACAACCTTGGTGTGTTTTTAAGTTTGAAATTGGCCAAGTTTAGGAACTCATGAGAGTTAATATATTGATAAAAATAGCTGATATTCTGGAAGGTAACCACAGTTCTGAGGATGTTGTCTTTGTCAGGACTGACTCTGTCCTGTCAGTGAATTTAGGAAGGAGAACATTATTCATTTAATACTTCAGTTTGAAGCAGAGAAGTAAGAAAACAAAACTCACAGTGAGCAATTTTAATTTCAGGTTAAACATACTATAGGAAGTAAAGATGTATTGAAATTTTTGCTGATAAGACACTATAAAAGTATAAGAAACCAAATACAGTGGTAACACTAATGTAAAATGTAAACAAGTCTGTGTGTTAAATTACACTATAGGATGCTTTTGGTGGGGGGAAAAAAGTTTGTTCATCTCTTAACTACGTCACTATGAGCGGGATTTCAATTCTGCTGTCAATAGGCAGAAAGAAAAATTAAATCCTGCAGTGATACTACTTTGATATTCATAAAAATATTGATTTATGTTGTAGATACTTACTCTCTGAAATTGTGGCTTGTCAGTCACTAGCTCTATCTGCATGTGCATTGGAATCAATACTACATTAAGGACACTGACATGATGAGGGGAAAAATTCATAAATAATGAATAGCAGCCTTCACTGGTGGCACGTCATTTCTCCCAAGAATAATACAAATTCTAGTGAAGTGTCCTTGTACTTCCTAACCCTATTAGACTGGAAACCATTATCCTGAATATTGATGCTTTCCTTTAGTCCGTTTCTTGTTAAGAAATACATCTATGTAATCCTTAACTGCATACTGCCAAAGGAAAAATCTAGCATTTCTATTTACCAGAAATATGGGTACTGTAAGAATATTTGTATTAGAACTGATCTGCAGTCTCCAAGAGACCAGGATTGGAAGTTAGGGGATGTGGGGGTTGCTTTTAACAATGTTTTCTTTGCTTTATCAACAATAGATGCTTGTAAATAGAGATTTTTGTGGTATGCAGGACATGTGAAATGTTGAGCATTAGAGCATGATCCTTGCACTTTAAATCTGTGTATTAATTTTTTTTTTCATTAGCTCTCTCTGCTTCCACATCCTGCACATTGCTGGCAAGCGTGCATCAGCAATAAGACTTTCCTCACTAATGTGTCTGACATATCTCTGAAATGTGACTGGTCAGAGATAGAGCTGATTTTTTTGTAAGTTGGTTCCTTTCAAGCCATTTAAGTAATTTCACCTGATAATATTTAAAATTTTCTGTGTAATGTACTCTTTCGATGAATAGCCGTGTAGAATCAGCACAGGAAGAGCAAAGTCCTTGGCAATACCAGCTCAATTGCATCTGCAGATGAGGATTTAAAATTCTATGCAGCAGACAGTACCTCCAGCAGGCGAGTAAAAGGTTACTGCATTATTTTGCTTGTTTGCATCTGTAGTCCTTATCTACCAAAGGTTTTTATTGTTCAGTTTGTTGTGCATGCTTGTATATAGACACTGCTGGAAATTGATTTAACAGAACCATGAATATCAAAAGGGCAGAGCAAGGTGAAGGGAGAGGCTCAGTTCAGCTTTAAACTAAGGAAAAGGGAGGGGGGAAAGAGAATGAGTAAAGGGGAGGGAGGAGTAGGCAGGAGAGAAATTAAGCTTTCAATACAGTGTGAAAATAAGAAGTTTTTTTGTGCCTGTTAATTTCAGTTGCTTTCACATCACTTGCATTTTTCTTAACGTTTTGCTAAAGAGGATGCTATTGAACAAGCACTGATAGCTCTATAAATATGTGAAAATTATTTCAAGTCAGATTATCCTGTAATCAGGTTAAGCAGTTGTGTTAATGTGAGACCTTCTACCTTCAGAAATAGTATTGCATACCATCTTAAACCAATTAAAAAGAGCTTTTAACAATATTACTTGTGGGTTTTTTGTATGGAAAGGAAAAAAAAAAAAGAGATAGTTATTGCATTAGTGTCTCTTACAAATGAGAGAATGTTTCCAGCAGTAAGTTACTTGCGTGTGTTAAATTAGAGAGGTATTCAGCATTTTATTTTGAGCAGAGCACACTTTTCAAAGGTTAGAAGACCTGTTTATATCTGACTGCTCATTTGAATTCGTTTTACCTTTTCTGTTTCTTCTTGGAGTGAAAGCTCCTCAAAGACTTTATTAAAGCTGCTTGTACGATCTGCCTCTAACCTGCTTTGAGAGTTGGTGGTGGTGCCTGAGACATTCTACTATAAATTCTGTCACGCTTCTTTCTTCCCCGGTTTAAATTTCTGTTGGCTTTTGCAGTGTTGTTTTTGATCACATACCTTTTGTAGCAGCCATTCTTATGTCAGGATTTGGTAGACCCGGGTAGCATTTTTCTCATGCATTCTGACTTTTCAAGAAGGCTTTTTTTCTTTTAACCTCCCAGCTGTTGGAAACAGTCGGTCTCGGAGTGCAGCAGTCAGACAGGTCTTGTTGTTCTCCTCCGTAATTGGAAGGTCCTTTTCAGGCAGAGATGTTACAAAAGGTTGGCAGCTCTGAACGTGTGCAATAACCTGCTGTGTGCTGTGGCTGTGAGGAGTGGAGGCCCTCCCGGCGCGGAGGATGCTGTGGGCAAGCGGGGGATGCTGTGGGCGAGTGCATGGGGCTGCGTGGGGTGGGGCTCTCGGCTGTTGGCTGCCGGCGTAGCCTCCTCTGGCCGGGGCCCAGGCTGGATAGGCTGCGCTGCCTGGGAGGGTAAAACAGACTTGAAGTGAAAAGAGCCACAGAAGGAATAGTCAGCAAGCAGTCTGGACAGATTGCCATCCCTGAATTTACTCCTCTGTTAGACAGCTCTCTGTCTTTTCAAAGCACCTTACTTTGCAAAGAGGAGCAAAGGGAAAAAGTACATGGTTCATGATTTTTAAATGCAAGATACTGCTTGCTGATGAGACTGGCTGACATTTTATTGAGAAACACTTTTTTTTTTTTCCTTTTCTTTGTGTTTAGCAGTTTTAATTTCAGCCAGGGAGCTGCAGAATGAGGCAGCTGGCCAATTTTGAGTGTTTATGGGACAGTACTGGTCCTAATTTCTTAAAGAATAAACTCGTCTGATGAGCAAGTCAATGTGTGGCTGTGGCTGCAGCATTATTTCTTCTTTAATGAAGAGGCTGGGCTGTTCGACCTGCTGCTCCAATCTTCTCTCTTGCAGTCATACATCAGAGCAGTTGCAGAGACTATCCATTGAATGTCTCAATCAGCCAAAGAAGGTAACTATATTTTAAATTTTAACTATACCATTAAAAGGATGCTGTATAATTTGGACTTACATGATAAAAAGACAAATTTCAGATGTTCTTAGCGTTTTTTTTGACCTTGCAGTAGCTATCCAATATCATTTTGCCATTATCAGGTTGTGTAGCAATAGAAATGTGCTGCAGTAATTGATTTTGTAATAGGATCAGGTGATTTACTGGCTGCACTGACAACCACTTGCTTGCTTGTTCTGAAACCTGGAGCACTCTAATGGATGTTTTGATTGCAGCCTCAAGTTGCTCTGAAACTGCTAGATGGTCATTGATGTAATGTCTCATTTGTCAGAATAAAAACTTCCCTAGCTGTATTCTCTAATCACATTGGAAATCCATTGAATTTTTTTAAATACCAACCCTCCAGATTCTGGATTTGTAAAATTGTTCCTACACAGAATTGGAAGTTGTTTTAGTTAACTTCAGGTGTGTCAAATTAGCCCCTTTCCTGATTGCTACTTAACACACTACTGAGTGCGCCTTATGTGTTTCTTGAGAACTTGGTCCATGCTAAATGTCGTCCAAGTCTGTGTCTAGCGGACAATGTATAACAATTGTTTGTGGATTGCTATTGTGTTGTATTTTTCCGTTTAGTATATTACGCTTTGGAAGTAGAAATCTGTCTCTAATTAGAAAATAAACCAAATCGAATTAAGGAAAAACCATTCCATATCACAATACAGATTCCACAGTAGGAAAAAGTCATTAGGAGCTGTGATCCAGTGAATGGAATCGGGGAGCTTAATTGGGTTTGCCTTTTGGACCAGTCTTCGGCTGATAAAATGCAAACGTGGTGTTAAACTCTTAGAGGCATTTAAACTAAGTTAGCGCACCATTCATCCCCAGATTAATTGGAGAGTAGCATGAGCAAAGAGTATGTTACAGTAGTCACTAGTAGGTTGTACCTAATTATTTTAATAAAAAAAAATCTTATTTTTTATTCATTATTGTGCAAGAATAAACATATCCATTTGAGTGTTTGTTCACCATCACGTGCCATATCAAATAAGAATGAAAACTTAGAACAAACAAAAAAATCCCAATCTCCATTGCATTATTAAAAATGACTTCCAATTGTTGTGTGTATTTTGGGGGGAAGACTGAAAAAATATCAGGAAGCAGAAGAGTCTCACATAGACCTGAAGTAAGAAACAGTCAAAAGACAACTTCATGATGCTGAACTTTAAAGGATGGCATTCACTTCAGACATCAGTATGCTGTGCACAACAGGCGATTAAATAACTAATAGCTAAGATCACATACGTAACAATTTCTCGCGTGATCATATATACAGTGATTGCAGTGGACCCAAGTAAATCAAAGTGTTTGAATTTGAAATCGTCTAACCTAATCATTACAAAGCTAAACTCACCTGATAAAAATCGGTGAGCAAGAAACACTTGGTTTACACCAATAGATTTTAATTTTGTTTTCCATTTATACCTCAGACTAAAGAAGAATTGATTATAGTTTGCTACACCTTTATCCTAATGAGAGTATATTACTACTTCCACGTATGTTCATGTAGCATATAGCTTGACATTCAGGTTCTTCTCAGCTGTTTGGTTTGGGTGGTGGGGTTTTTTATTTTTGCTTGTTTGTGTGGGTTTTTTTGTTTGTTTGGTTGGTTTTTTTTGTTGTTGTTTTTGTTTTTACACTATAAAATAAGCATGAGTCCCCTTGCAGAAATGGGTTTCTATCTGACCAATGTATCCATGTGAAAAGGAACCCTAATGCACATTTCTCCAGCATACAATAAGTTTCTTTCAGTCTGAAAGAAGTAGTCATTGTGTTGGAGTAGCAGAATGAGCCCAAAACTGTTTTTTGAACCTGAAGAGGAGTAGTATTCAAAAGTTGTCCTGGTGGTAGGAGGTAGCACTTCACTGACCTTGGGTTGCAGAATTTATTTAGTGACTCTTTACCAGGCAGTGTAGTGATAGGACAAGGGGTAATGATTTTGAAGTGAAAGAGGGGAGATTTAGATTAGATATCAAGAAGAAATTCTTTACTGTGAGGGTGGTGAGACACTGGAACAGCTTGCCCAGGGATATTGTGGCTGCCTCGTCCCTGGAAGTGTTCAAGACCAGGCTGTATGGGGCTTTGAACAACCTGGTCTGGTGAAAGGTTGGAACAAAATATTCTCTAAGGTCCCTTCCAACCTAAACCGTTCTATGATTATTGAGTTCAGTGATTTGACCTTAAAAAAGGTATGTGGGGAGGCAACAATCTTGCAGTTTTTCAGTCATTTATTTCAAATTTCCTTGAGAATTCAAGGCAATTGGAGATGGAACTATTGGTTTGAGAGAATAATTAAAAATTGGTTCCATTTAAAAGAGTTACCTTGATGAGAAATATAAGCCTAAATAGATTGCTTTTATTTTTATCTAGGTTAGTTTATACTACATAACAATTTTGCCACTGTAATGTTGCATTTTATAAAAGTATTTGTGAGATGATGTGATCTGCTGTATTTTGTGATTCTAAATATAATGATAAAGAGCTAATGAATTATGTTCTGAAGTTCAAACGTGAAATCTTTGTGAAACTTTGAGGAAAATAGTTGGAAAGAATTGCATTTTTCAGAGAAAATGGAAAATATTTTTACTTCTTGTAAAAGTGTTTAATGTGCAAAACTGCACCACAAAATATGCTCCATGAAAGTGTAGCTAGGGTGGGGAAGAGAAAAGGGACTTTCTGTCGAGAGTGATATGTTACTGAAATAGTAGTAAACACCGACAATCTTTGCTGCAGGAGTCCTGTTGTGCTAGTGGAGCAGAAGGAGCAAAGCATCTAATTGAATAGTAGTATCAGAATTGTTGAGATTAGGGTTAGCAGTCTGAAAGTTCAGCTGGAGACTTGTCAAAGTGCCTCCAGTGCATGTTGGTGGCTCTTGAGTAACACAGTGGGCCCCAGGTGCTCCTGTCCCACCGCCTTGCCCTTGGCAACCCTCTGTGTCCCCAGGTCAGCTCCCAGCTCCCACCACACAGTTACATCCAGGGCGGATGGGGCAGCTAGTCCTTAGGTTAATAACAACCACTCTCATTAATAACAACCACCACTTTGCCAGATAAAAACAGGAGTTTCCATCTTACTATTCAGCCAGAAAATATTTGTAGTGGTACCTCCTGCAAAGGCCCTGAAAAGGACTTGTTTTCTAAAGAAATTGCAGTGGGAATGAAACTTTGAGTGTATGAAACTTTAGGCTAAGCATCACATTAAAACCATATATGAAAGTCACAAAGAAACTGGCTTTGTCTTAAATGGCATGTTCACTGATGAAAATGAACCTTGGTAATTAGGCCTCAAGTTCCGTTACTCATTTTTAACTGTGGGATGACTATGTAGACTTAAATTGTTGCATGTTTAAAGCGTCTTCCAAAATGTCAGCAAAAGGAATCTTCCAACCAATTAGATTCCTTTATTTGACAAAAAAGCATGTGAGCATTATATCAACTTCATAAAAATCAGTGCTGCTAACATACTTTTTACGTGCTTTAATGGAACTCTCGGAGGTGTTTCCCAAAGAAGTACTGACACGATAATGTTTCCTGGAAGGACTTCATTTTTTCACCAGGCTAGTTTAATTTGATTTTGCTGAATGTGATGGTACTTGTTGGTGTGACCATCCTAGGTTCTAGGGGAACTGGAAGTGTTACCAGATTGCGAATGCTTGTTGCAAATAGGAGAAACCCCATACTTGTATTTACTGATCTCTTTGCAAAAATTTAAGTGAAAAAATCACCGTGTAATACTATAGAAATATTTCAGTCCTTTGGTTGCAAAGTTTTAGTATTTTCTCTGTGTTCCGGAAGTGGAACAAAGACCTTCATTCCCTTCTGACTTAGCATTTCAGTGATACAGATTGCACTTGATGAAGAGTTGGACATAGAAAACATATGTTCTAATGGCATCAGCAGTAGAAAACATATATTATGGTGTCATCAGCTTCCAGTGAAAGTAGAAGCAGCTCACCCTCCCCAGCTGGCCTGTGGCAGAGCAAGCGTGGTCTCAGCCTTCACTTGGGCGGCACATGCTTGGAGGAGCAGATGGTTTCAGGGAGGGTGGCTGAGCAGGGGAGCAGCTCTAGGGGAGTCAGGCTCTTTGTCACCTGGAATGCTCACTGTGTCACACTTGGGAGGTGTCTGAGTTGGGATCAGAAGGGGTGAGGCTAGAAAATGAGTGAAATCTTGCATGGCTGTGGGAGGAGCATAGGTTAAAAGTAAATCACTTCTAGTGGTCTTAACTCGTGATGGGGTTGGGATAATGGCAAACGAATGAGCAAAATCTGTTTCTAGTGCAGAACTGTGGAGTGAAACTGGCTCCAATAGCAGAGTGAGCACTCTATTTGTGAATGCCTGTGTAGCTAAAGACAAAAGATAATGATCTTCTAAACTGTTTTTCTCACTCTCCCTGACCTGTCAGATCAGTTCAGGACTTCTGTACCTGATAACTTAATGAGGAATTGACTGGATTGATTAATAGCTTCCCCCTTTCTGGTGATTTCAGTAGGAACAAATACTAGTTCACTGGCTACTGCAGATTGTTTTAGGGCCTCGTCTAAACATAACTTGAATTAAGTCCAGAATAAAATAATGTGACTATGAAATGGACACATGGTGTGTCTTGCACCTTCAAATGTGCTCATTATATAAGAACATAGAGGACTATTCTTATATGTTTAACCCTCCTCTCAAATTAAAGAAGTACTAGTAGTGAGATAGAAGAAATAGTAAAAAAAATACAATATTAGCAGTCCTGCATGAAATTAGAGGATGACTCGAGGAAGCTAAATATGGGATACTAAGGAGAGAAGCAGTAACTTACAGTTTTACTGGAGGATGGAAAACCTTGCTGTAAGCCACTGTTCTTATTTTCTGTGTATGTATGAATTTTGCACAGCTGCTGAATCACAGTTTTGTTTTTGCTTTTGTACATAGCCTGCAGTGTGTGTTTTTGTATGCACACACACCCCAGAGTTTTTTAGTTGGATTTGTGTTTTCTTGTTTGTTTCCAGCTGCCCTCCAAATTGGTGCCGTTAGAAACTTGTCATGGGATTTGAATGTCAAGCTTCATTCTCTCAGAAATAAAATTTGTGATCATAATTCTGCATTTTAGATAGCAGTCCTAATGTGTATAAAAGGAACCTGATAAATCCCACATGGCTAAATTTAGCTCTGCTAAGAATAAATAGTATTTAAGAAAATAGGTAAAAATCAAATACTTCTTTTGGTAGGCCAAAGAGAAAATAAAGATCTCTATATATCCTATAAAAGAGGCACAACTGCACCTTTTTAGGTTAAGACCTTTAGTAAATTTAAGATTAGTTCTTCTAAATGGATTTTTATGTTTAAATCTTTAGCATCTGTATAATGTTTATGTTGTACAGCTGCTAAAGACTGAAATTCCCAAACTTCTGTTTCCTGTGGAGATACCTACTTCCCATATTTTGCGTGTGGCACAACAAAACCAACTGATGTAACAGTAGCATAAAGAGGATTGGGAGGGGCCTTTGAGGTCATCTAGTCCAACCATCAACCTAATTCTGATAAAAACAAAACAAAAACCCCCAACCAATTGACCCATCACTAAGCAGTACGTCAACCTGTCTTAAATACCTCCAGGGATGGTGCCTCAGCCAGGGCCCTGGGCAGCCCATTCCAATGCTTAATAGCCCTTTCTGTGTAAAATTTTTTTCTAGCGCCCAATCTGAACCCCCCCATGTGCAGCTTGAAGCCATCTCTTGTCCTATTGCCTGTGACTTGGGAGAAGAGACCAACCCCCTCCTCTCTGTAACCTCCTTTCTTCAGTTATGCCATCCAGTGTTCACTTTCTAGGTTAGCATAATTACAAGGTGACAGAAAAGACTTTGCTGAATCCCAAATTATGGTGGCCTATGATTTTTATGAATGGATGTGGATTTATGGGGTGGTTTTTTTGTTTTAAGTGTCCTTTTCAGCAGCATAGGAGGGTTGTTATGTCCAGCTTAAAAATTGGAAGAGTCTTGCAGATTTACGGAGGAGAGAGACTAAAGGAGTGTGATAGTTCTGTGTTCAGAAAAGATGCCTTGCTGTAATCAGAAGGGCAGAGAGGGTAAAATGGACTGAGAACACCCAAAACAATAAGTTTAAGTAGCGACAGACCTTTTCTTCTCAGTAATTCACAGAATTGTAGGGGTTGTAAGGGACCTTCGGATATCATCTAGTCCAACTGCCCTGCCCCAAAGCCAGTTCACGTAGAACAGGCTGGACAGGAAGGTATCCAGGCAGGTTTTGAGTATCTCCAGAGAAGGAGACTCCACAGCCTCTCTAGGCAGCCTGTTCCAGTGCTCTGCCACCCTCAAAGGAGTTTTTCTGCATGTTCAGATAGAGCTTTCTGTGTTGCAACTTCTGTCCTTTGCCCCTTGTCCTGTTACCAGGCACCACTAAGAAGAGCCTGACCCCATTCTCTTGACACCTGCCCTTTAAATATTTGTAAGCATTGATAAGGTCCCCTCTCAGTCTTCTCTTCTGAAGGCTAATTGGGAGGCAGAGAGCCTTCCTTGGTGATGTTTGAATGAGGAGATGATGATAAGGGTGCAGAATCAAGAGAGAAGAAGCCTTCTGTCTGGGAGACAACTGACTGCGCTGAGGAACTGAATGGGGAGAGAAAGGACAAACAGACATTTAAGGTCAGAGGAACCATTATGTTTATCTGGTCAGACCATCTACATAGCGCAGCACAGGATTGCACCCATGCTTGTAACCCTGAGCTTTTGAGGTTCAACTCTAACAGTGCTCTGAGCTAAATTGTACCTCTCGTTCTCTTGATGCAGACTGTTCTGTATCACAAAGCCATAATCCAGGGTTTGTTGCATTGTCATCTATTAACTCTTTAAAGGTTCCTTTTTATATTATAATTTTGATTTTCCTTGGTCTTTGTCAAGGTAAAGTAATTTCTCTCTCTTACTCTTTTTAAAGCAGCACCACATAATTTCTTTCCTGCTGTTGACAAAAAAGGAAAAATTATGACAACTCAGCATTTTACCACAAAATGTTACTGTTTACTATTACTGCCATCAATATTGTCATTATCAGAACAGCAGCAATGTAAGAGAGAGCAAAACCATTGCAATATCCTCTTGCTCAAAGCTGAAGTTAAAAAAAAAAATCAATTTCTGAAATAAATTAAGTTTCCCAAAAGTCTGAATTGGGATGGTTTACCAGAATGATGGAGTTTTTCTTCATCCCAACAGGCTGACATCACAAGTCTTGATATTAGTATAACTGCTGTCTTACGAATTGTATTACAAGTGCTACAAGACAGACAGTCATATTATAGTATTAAAGACTACCTGTTAACAGTATTAAACACTATGAGATTCCGGGATTCAAATTAAACATTGTCAGTGTTAATCAGAACAACTTTTGATGTACAATCTTAACTCACCCAGTTCTCCCCTCCTTGATGATTTGTATTCATTAAATTACGGAAGACAGCCATGGAGAGTGAAAGATCATCACAACAATAGAGATCTTCAGATTCTTGGCAATAATATCACTGGAACACAAAAGGAACACTTGTGCTTCAATTGGCTGGTTTGGAAGGCCCTCCAAGAAACTTTTTACCTATTGGTAGCTTAATGTTCCTGTGAATTAATTTTCATTTTGCTAAAGTACCAGGTTTTACTCTTTGGGACTTCGTGCTCGTTCCTCCTAGAGCTTGTTGACTTTCAGCTTTAGTAGATGGCATTCGGGGACACATCAAGAATAAAGCTGATGCAGTACGAACCGTTCTGGTCATTCTTGCAACACTTCCAATTGCTTAAAAATATCTTACAGCCTCGGAAGCTGAATGCTATACTCTGCTCACTGTTTTGGTAAAGTGATTGCAAAGACTTTTTCTTTTACTGTTTTTTAAAAGCTGCTGCTCTGAAGCTTTTAAACAGTCACTTCTCCAGCATGTTTTTATTCTAGTTTCAGTAGCATTTTATCTGCCTCCTTAACTCTCTGCAGTTATACTGCAGTGCAAGAAGAATAGAGAAACAAACATCTCTGGTATTGGTATGTTACGTTTTGTGGATAATAATAGAATTAAATTGTAACTTTAACAACTTGTTTTCCACTGACTTCAAAAGATACATATTTTTTTTTATTAATGTGTATGATTTTTTTCTTCTGTAAGAAGCCTCTTTTTTCCTTTATTCTCCCTATTGAGATGTCACTGATGATACTGTATTGATCGGCTAAAAAGGTTTGCAGTGAAGCTTTTTGCTTGATGTAGGCTGTCTTTTTAATTATAGCCATGCCACTATGCTGTGCAGAACTCTAGTTAGGGTTGTGTCAGCACTTAGGTTTTAGATCCCTGATTTTTATCAGCAACTTAATATGGACAATAAAAAGTTACCTTGAGGCAAAACATAGTAAGATTTTAGCCTTCAGGGTGAGTCAGTAAGAAAACATTGAAAACTATTCAGATAAATCTGAGTTAATGGAAGGTTATAACCTTCTCTTTTACACCCAGACTCTGGGTGTGTGTCTGCAAATACCATTTTCAAAATTTTCTCTTTTTTAATCCTTTTTTTCTCACTTGTGATACTGTCATTTAGCATGTAAAAAACAGCGTCTCTAAATGATCTGCAGTAGGTCCTGAACCTGCCTGCTTCTTTGGCTTGGTCTCCCCTCCAATCCTTCCTCCTTTCCTTTCCCTTCTCCCCAGCCTGTATTGGCTCTGAGGAGGACCTAACGAGAATGAAGGACGACTATCTCAGTTGGGTTGCTTGCCATATGGATACTTAGCAGACCTCTGATCGCATAGAACTAACATACATGGAAGATAGGGATTATTTTATCCGTATATGAGAAATACAAAGCTATTACTGTTAAAGAATATTTGTAATACTGTAGACTGTGGTTGTTGGAAACGGCTGTGTTAGGTATCTATGCTGGCTTTTTATCCAGAGTGCAAAACTATTCCCTAATCTTGGGAGTCTAAACGAACAGGATGTGTTTTTTCCAGAATGGTGTTAGTGGTTGTGCATACCCTTTGCAGAAGAGTGTAGTGGCTAGAGGACTTAAGGTCTAGTTCAGGTTCATACTCATCCTGCAAGGGTGTAAATGCACACCCCTCCCTTTTCCAGAAGAGTGCTGGGAAATTGTTTGGGTGGGATCATCCCGCAGCCATGTTGTGGTACGTAGGCCACTGTGTGATCAAGGGGGAAGAGAGCAAGAAGGAATAAGATTTTGCAGACTTAGTGCACTTTGCCCTGAGTTTGGGGAAGGGGTGCCTGAGTACCCGACCTGCTCCTGGCATTTATTTCCAGGTCTCTTTCAAAAATTTGACAGCTAAACAAAAAGAGCAGGACTGAAAATACAGCTTTCCCTCCTAGCTGATATCTTAATGAGCGGTTAGAGTCTGCATCTGTCCTTTCTGTTATTCTGCACCTTATTGGAAGAGTGCTGTACTGAGGAGAAGGAAATGCTGATTTAAGTCACCCTCATCAAATTTTGCTCTGATAATGCATGTGTGTGTGCTTCTCGATTTTAGGGCTTGATCCTTGACTCTCCTGGGGTAGGAATGCTGGAGGAGAAAGAAACAATCCTCATAGGCAACTGGCAGTGAGTGCAAGCAGTGAAATGGAAGAAGAAGAGGTGTAGTGCTCAAAAAATTAAAGAGTCAGAGTTGTAGTATAGCTGTGCTTTGAACTGTGACATTGCTCTAGATACAAGTCTGGATTCCACAGGAGTTTGATATCACAGTTAAGTTCAGCGTATCTGACCTTCTGATATGTGTAGGCCTGTCTGCAGAAGGAAGACAAAATCGTACTTTCACCTTACATTTGTTACTGAGATAAAGCAGTTACCTGTGAAATGTACATATGTACCATAGCCTTGAGCAACCTAGAAAATACATATAATAAAACATACTTGGGAATATTCCACTGAATAATAAGGGTGGAAAAACACCTAAATATGCCTTGTTTGCATTCTGTGGGCATGTTAGTAGGCCCTGAGGACAAAAATTGATATGTGAGACCTCACTGTAATGCATTGACAAGGCAATGGTGTTCTTCATCCTTTATTTACCTTTCACTTTTTCAAAGCCTTTTTGCAGGGAAGCATACCTAATAAACCTCACTTTATAAATTGGGAGACAGACTGAAAGGGAAGAGGCTGAAGGTCTGTCTTCAGACTCCTGGCAAATCTGGACATAGAAACCAAGTCTCCTCAGACTGAGTTCAGCTGTTTTCCCACTAGATCACATTTTTTACACATAGTATTTTCTTTGTGGAAAAAGCAAAGAAATTTAGGTGACTGAAAGGCAGCAAAACATTTGTATGGGTATTCAAAGTGTCTTAAAAAGGTGATTCCCACTTGAGGTAGCTGGAGAAATAAGTCACAAGGAAGACAGTGACTCACCTAGATTTCTCACATCTGGAGTTGGGATGAAAATTAGATGTGATTCCTATCTTTTTAACTATTTAGTAGTTTGTGTAGCCTCTTCTTTACTGAAAGATGGATCTTATTGCTTCAGTTTCTTTTGTGCCACTTTCACAAGTACGTGTGTGGTGTCTTTGCCAACCATTGGGGACTGTGTGCCAACTAATGCAGCNTCTAAACGCCTATGCCCATACTTGCAATTCAGGATGGGGAGTAGAAGAGGCTTCCTGAATGTATCATAACTTAATGTATACGAAAACATTTTCCATCTGCTTTCCACCCACAGCCACAGCTATTTCTCACAATATCTGGAGTGACAACAAAATATTTTTCTTGAGCAGGTTTTGGTTAAGTAGATAAATTGAGGAAGAAAGGAGACAGCTAGACAACATCAACTGGGAGATAGTACAGGTGCTGGGAAAAAGAGTTCTGTATCTAATTTCTCTAAAGCTATAACAACCTGTAATTTTGAGTGGTAATTCACTGATGAAAAATTGGTCACTAATTGTTTTTTTCTGCTTAGAAAGATACCTCGTGTAACATGATCAATTCAAGATCTTAAGATGTACAAATCGTGTTTCTAAGTCAGTGCAGGGCCTCAGAATTAGTGTGGTGTGCCAGCTGAATTTGAAACAAAACATGAATTGGCAAGCCACTTAACCTAATTCAAGTGAGTAATGTGGATAGATTCTGCCTACTCCTCGTGTCTGTTTGAGGCTCAATATTAAATTTATTTATTTTAAATATCTATATGTTTCTGTAGATCTATTTGCATCTAACTTGGTCTCATTTTGTTTTGGAGCTCAAGAAAGTAGAAACAACCTGCAGTTACAAACTAATTATGTTTTGCAAGTATTGTTCCTCTATTGTTCCACTCGTTCCATTTTGTAATGAAGACTTTTTTATCTTGTGTATGTGTTTGTATACTTTGGTAGCTTCTCCTTTAAAAATTTCATATGGTCAGATGAGAGTGCTGATGTAAGTTAATCTTGCTTAACACTTTGCATGCCTGGCACTCTTTCCTTTAGAAGAATGAGTAGTCAACATGTTTTTGCTGTACTTCATCTTTGTAGGGCTTCTAAATCCACAGAATAACAGGCGGTGAAATAAGACTGCATATAAGGATAATTGTCATCCTGAAGAGAGAAAAAAAATGTCATTTCTCATTTTGATTCTTATTAGAAACATGGAGTAATATTTCCCTGACAGAAGTTCCTTGCCATTTGATGGCAATTGTGGACAAACTTAGAGAAGAGGCATCTCTCTTTATGAAGGACATAATGGATTTTTGTTTCAGTCTCAAGTTAACGGCTTCCTCACACCTGATCTGTACAGCATACAACATTAATCCTTTCACTATTCTGTAATGGTTAGTTGCTTACTTGAAAATATTTTGGTTTTTTACCCCAGTAGTACTCCGCTCTGAAGTTCCTTGCAGATCTTTATTTTTATATATAAAGTACAATAGCAGCCTTCTCTCTGGAAAAAGGTAGGCAAAGAAGCATAGTGGATTTTGTTGGAAAATACATTTAATGTTTCTGAGCTATGTTGACTTGCTGGCTAGCAAAGGTAGCAAAAATTACTTCGGTTTTGGAATGTGTGAGATCATTTAAGATTCCATGGCACCTAAAAAAATCCCCAAACAAGACAATGCCCTCACTGCCACAAACAAAAACCAGCTGTGAACCCTGTTCTGAGAGAATAAAGACACAAAATGTGTATTGTTGATATTAGAGACATTATCTCATTTTAGGGTGATGACTATGCTTTCTTGAAACATACCAAGCCAAATCTTGTACCTTAGTTTTTGCATCACATCTGAATAAAGGCAGAGATGGCATGTTAAAAGTAAGAGAATCTGTAGTGTAGAGCAGGCACTGTTTTCCACTAGAAAGGAGTGTGCTTTCATAGAATCATAAAATCACGTTGGTCTCATTGAGTCCAACCATGAGCCCTACTCTACAAGTTCTCCCCTACACCATATCCCTCAACACCACATCTAATCTACTCTTAAACACAGTCAGGGAGGGTGACTCCACCGCCTCCCTGGGCTGCCTATTCCAGTGCCTGACCACTCTTCCTGTGAAGAATTCTTTCCTACTGTCCAGCCTAACCCNTTTGATTATTTTTTTTTACCCCCAAGCTTTTTGGCTTCATCTGCTTGCCTGGTCACTTCCATTGTTTGCTTTCCACTTCCCACTGTGCTGGCTCCCAGATGCATTGTTGTCAGTAACAGTCAGTTTNAGGCCATGCCATTAACATTGGCCAATCTATCCAATCTATCTAAGTCCCAAAGGCCCTGGTCAGCCGGTACATAGCAGGGTAGTCTGGTATTTTTCGCATTTTCTAACAGCTACTGTTTATCCTCAGCTTTGTTATGGGTGGCTAAATTTAATGTCTTGAAAAGAAGAGGATCTGTTAGGTTTGTTTTTTTCCCAGACTCTACAAACACAGAGAAAATTAAATATGAAAGCAACTGTAAAACAGGTAAAAAGTAGAGATAAGGGAGTCCAGAATCTCTAGAAATAATTTAATCAGGACATTTTCAGTGGTTTTGTTTATTTTTAAGTCAGTGTGAACTATCATAGAATCATGGGACGTTCCAGGTTGGAAGGGGTTTCTAGGCTTATTTAGTCCAACCTCCCCACAGTCAGCAGGGACACCCCCAACTAGATCGGACCGCCCAGGGCCCCATCAAACCTCACCTTGAATATCTTCAGGGAAGGGGCCTCAACCACCTCCCCGGGCAACTTGTCCCAGTCCACCACCCTCATGGTAAAGAACTTATTCCTAATATCCAATCTAAATCTACTCTTCTCCAGCTTGAAGCCGTTGCCTCTTCTCATGTCACTGCAGGCCTTTGTAAACAGACCTTCCCAGCCTTCCTGTAGGCCCCCTTCAGGTACTGGAAGGCTGCTCTTACATCTCCTCAGAGCCTCCTCTTCTCCAGGCTGAACAACCCCAGCTCCTTCAGCCTGTCCTCCTAGCAAAGGTGCTCCAACCCCCTGATCATTTTCATGGCCCTTCTCTGGACCACTCCATCAGGTCCATGTCCTTCCTCTCTGTAGGGCTCCAGACCTGCACACAGTACTCCAGGTGAGGTCTCACCAGAGTAAAGTGGCAGAATCACCTCTCTAACTTTCTTCTATAGATCCATCCAAATTCAGGATAAAAATAATGAAGTTCTCTCAACAAAGTGTTAATAAGTACCAAGCGCTTCAGCTGTCATTTGATGTACTGAATGTGCCAGTAGCTGCAAGTGGGCACAGGATTTGATTTCTCTACGAGTCAGTAGATACTGCACTGTCACTCTGGGTTAGTGCACAGGGTGACTGTTTGAGGAAGAGTGGGTTGCAGCAGTGCTAAAAGCCAGTGGCATCTAGTTCTTGTAACTTATGGAACAGACCCTGAATGTTCTCTTTTGTCTGCTGATGCAATAAGAACTCTTTTAAAATTTCCTATGTGTCCTAGGTCTGCACATCCTGAATGAAGTAGATGGTATTTTAATGTGTATAATTGATCTTTGACTCTCAGAATTAAAATTCTAGGTGTAGGAACTATTGAATATAATGCATAGCACAAGTTCCTGCTTGTGGGAATAACTGAGAAATAAAAAGGTGATGGCAGTTCATTGACTGTCTAACTATTAGCAATTTATTTAAGCTGTAGCATATAAAAAGGCTTTGTATTAGCATATGCAGCTTTACAGATGCTTGCAACTGGTTTCACGAGCAGGAAAATGCAGGTAATTGAACACTTAGATCTTGTGCTACCAATGGCAGAGTGATGGCTATAGTAAATGTCCTGATGACATATATTATATAAGGTGTAATTAGGTGACAGATGGTGTCAAACTTCATTTGCAGTTGTAGTTGGCATAGTTATTTGAGGAGAGAACAGTAAGGACACATTGGTATTTTTGCACTTTATTTGGCAACTTCTGTTCACAAATAACACATTTTGTGCATTTACTCGTGCTATTTGAATGCTACTATACTTCTGATTTTATAAAGCAAGTTCTCAGATGGCCAGTTAAGATAGCCTTGGTACTCAGGAAGGCAGGTACTAATGCTATATAAGTTTAGGCTTCTTTTTTAATGTGTAAGTGTACAGTGGTTATTGTATCTTGACAGGTCATCTATCACAGTAGCAGGATTAATGTACTAGAACCACAAGTCCACTATTTTCCACAGTAAAACCTACTAGAAGTGTAAAATAGGCAAGTACTACAAATACATGAATGCTTTTCTCCTCTCTTTAGTTGGCTTATATTAATGCTTGTAGTGATGGCTGGCAAACAGCTTCTGGTATCAGGCAAAATCTGTCACAAACAGAACATTTTATTTCAGTTTCATGCAAGTATCATAGTACAGTATTTGCACTTTCTCAGGTAGAATTCAAAAAGGCACTATTTTGGTATTTCATGTTTTATAATTCTGTAAAATCAATTGCTATTGCAAGGTCAATTTTTTGTTTCTACTGTTCACAAGGAGAGGGCTCGTTGTTAGTAATTGTCTAGTCTTGGATTTGCTTTTGCTTGTTTGCTCGGTCAATAACTCTCACTGGATCCCGTTGTAGATGTGTCATACCAGCTCCATGTAACTTGGATCTTGCTAAGAGTCCCATGTAAAGGTGAATAGATTTTTGCCACTTTCACACAATGTGAAACTTGGGTTGTGCTTTAGCAACCTTTACATTTCAGGATTGCACATTGATTTACACAAGCATATGCTGGGTATGTAAAATAAAAGGAGATCAGTGAGATGAAGACTTCTTGAAAATCATTGCTTCTGAAAAAACTGCAACTACTTTAGATGTTAATTAGTCTAGTTGGTCAACTTCACTAGCTGACTGGTTTAACATCTTAATTGTTAGTTTCCATTATGAAAGTCTTGTCTTAACAGTAGCAGTAATAAGCTACAAGGACAATGCTGCTTGGACTCCCTTCATCTCTATTGTTAGAGAAGCTTTAAATATTATTAAATTAAGGAATTGAGTTCTTGGCCTTTATGACAGTGTTCCTCTTCTAGGTGCCCAAAGCCAATTTATCTTGAAGCATAAAATAAACAGTCAAGTACTAATGTTATGAAGTGTCCATTTCTGCTTGCTTCAGCTGTTACTAAATATAAAACTAGATATGGTGGAACACTTACTCCTGAGTCGTCGTCTTTTTCCAAGTTGTGCATAATATAGTAGATCAATAATGCACTTTCTTGACTACAGGCACTGAACAGATCTGATTCTGTTTATATCTAGTAATGAATTATCTATAATTCGTCTCAGACCTTATATTGTATAATCTATTCTACTCTTCATGTTTTTTTTTTTTCCTTGCTGTCCCCTTATGTTTACTTCACTTCCAGTTTTGCGCTGCCACATCTGCCTGGAATATTCTCTGTTGTGACATGCAGCTTCTAACTTTACCTTCCAATTTCTTTTAAAAACAGTTTTTCTGGGATCTCATCAGGTACTACTTCCCCGTGTTACTACTTCTAATTTCATTAAACAGCAGTGGACTAACTCCAGGCAGCATATCTATGCCAATGCAAGCAGCTAATAGCACATCTCGATTCTACGCAGTCATTCTTTTTGGTCTGAGATAGGTAATTCTGTTGAGCAAATCCTGTCCTTTAGACAGTATAAACGATGGACTCTGCTGTACGAGAGCCACTTGGCTCATTCTCTCTGGAAAGATATGTATGTATTGATGGTGAGAGATTCTGGTTGGTATTTGTCAAACCTGTACTCAGAGAAAGGATTTGCCCAGTTGAAGGGCAAATGAAAGCACCTGTATTTGTGTTTCCTGTTTACTGCTAGGTATGAAGCTTACCGGTAACTAGTTTGGGAGTGCTGTGCGCACATTAAGAAGCAAGCTCTGTGTTTATTTTGGTCCTGCAGATCTGAAGGACTTGAACAGACTTTTCAGAAATGTGCTGAGGCTGAGGAGCAGTACTGAGCATTTCAGCCATGGGGCATTGTGTTGTGGAAATAGTAGATGTTAAATGTGAACAAGTGAGGACAGATTAATTTCCTAGAGTATTTTGTAGGGTATGTTAACACTTGGAAATACGTATCAGTCTGTCTTTCTTCTAAGATTTTCTTTCAAAAGATAGAGCAGAGCTTTTACAGGCTACTTCATTACCATCTTTCATAAGCCCTACTGTCTGTTGTTACTACTGAACATCCAGTCACCAAGTCTGTGGTCATTACATAAGCAAACAAATGAATGTTCAAAACCAACTGCAGATACTTTTCAGAATAAACAAAGAATCTTCTCTTCAGATATTTTGGACTTCTCATCACATTTTGTAAACTTAAAGTAATAAATCCTTTGTAAAATATGAACGGACGCATGATCTACAAGTGATGATTTTTGAGGGTTCTGTATTAATGGCTGACTGATTCCAGATCACTTTTGAAATAGCATATGGTGCTGCAGCTACCAGAAGAGAGAAGGTTCAGTTAGCATAGATTGACCTGTGTTTTTTTTCTTCTATGTTATTTTAAATCTGTGAATATCAAAAATCTGTACCTGTTTCTGCATTCAGTTGTGATCTTTCCCAGCGCCACATATTAGGATTTGATAAGAGCACCACATACTCCTGAACAATGGTACTGTATTTTGTAGCTAGAAATTCCTAATTCTTCAATCATGTTGAATTTATTGCATCTTCATGAAGTATTTTACCTTCTAATCTTCCCACGTGGGCCTGTTTTAAAGAAATAACACAAGATAAAAAAAAAGGGGGGGGGGGATGGGGATGGGGAAGTCCTTGGTGGTGTTCAGTTCCCTGAGGGATATTCCAAGTACAAAAGCACCTACCTCTCTCACCCAGTTGTTCACTGGATGATTCAGCACAATCTTGTTAACATGAAGGTGTTTAGAAAATAATAGGGTTTTTTTTGTAATAGGTTTAGAGGTTTAGCTTTTTGGTTTCTTATTTTTGGTCATCATTCTGAATGGTTTAGCTGCCCTGTCTGCATCTCAAGCTCTAATCGCTTTGCTTTCTACTTGTAGATAAAGAATGTTAGGGCAAAATTGTTCTCTCGGACCTTCTTTGAGAAGTGAGTATCAAGAATAGTAGCAGAAGAGAAGCAGACACGTGTGAATGCAACATACTGGTAGGAAAAACACCAATTCCTTTACCTTCAGAAAGACTCCTTTTCATAGTTCCAGTTGTGGAGTTCATATGCCTTTGATGTGAGGAAATGGCTTCAAGCTGCAGGGTAGGGTTTAGACTTGACATTGGGAAAAAATTCTTCACAGAAAGAGTGGTCAGTCACTGGAATCGGCTGGAGTCACCATCCCTGAATGTATTTAAGAGTAGATTGGATGTGTTGTTGAGGGATAGGGTGTAGGAGAGAACTTTGTAGAGTAGGGCTGATGGTTGGACTCGATGATCCCAAGGGTCTCTTCCAAACAAATGATTCTATGGCAAGTCTCCTTGCAGCCACTGATGAAGGGATTGGTGATATCTTTGCTTATGCTTTCAGAGAATTTGCAGACTTGGCTTATAATTCATTAAACCTTTTTCGAGGTTATTTCAACAATTTAAGTTTAAAAAAAAAAATAATAGTTTAAAACTTGGGAGTAAAGCACTCTGGGCAAGTAAATTCTGTGGTGAATTTGTGATCTGGCTATATGCTTTGATCTTGTATTATTCCCCCTGGCCCCACCTCCCCAGGAAATGTTCTGTCCTCATGAGCTTTCTCAGGATGGTCACCTGTGAAAGTGACTGACAAAGAAGCAACCATGAATTAAGAGTAGTGAGACACGATCTTTCTGGCAATTCCAGTTGACCAGTATTCTTTTCCATGTTTATTTATCACATAAAAAAATCATACCAAGACATGGAAGCTGTGAAACAGAGCAGAGTATGTATCTGAAGTGAGCTCTTACTGTTTTCTCAGGTGGAGGTTGCTGGACTGCAGTGGGTATTCAATTCAGGTTCAGCTGGGTTGATGACACGTTACAGCTGTGTGCCACCTCCCCTGTCCCCCTGCTGAAGAAGATTGTTCTCATCTCTAATCTGTTTGTGGAACTGCTCGTGCAAATGCTTCCTAATCTATTTCAGGCAAAATGAATCTGCTTAGCTGAGAATTTACTTGTAAGCTAACCTGGCTCATGCTGAGTGAAGCGGATTATTGATGCTCGTGTGCACAGGTACGCCAGGAGCTCTGGTTGGATGCAGTGATAAGCAGGGTGGATGCGGGAGGTTGGACCACGCCTCAGGAAGTGTGTATGCATGTCTGTCTAAACTATTATTTCTGATGCTTTCTTTAAATAGCTTATTTTAATGTATTAGGAAGTCCACTTTGAAAGCAAAATAAATGTTGTACAGCATAAATGTGCTGGGGAGCTTGCTGAGCACTTGCTTTCTAAGAGCTGCCAATCCTTAACCTATTCTCAACTTTTTCTTTTTTTTTTTAACTACATGAGTGTTCTGTTGCAGTTTTATCTCCTGACTCAGCTAGGATTTCCCTATGATGCTTGTTTTAGTCCAGGTATATCTCTGGCTATAAAAAGTTCTGCTAATATTTCAGTTTCTACTGGAATTGTTTTCACATAGGTAAAAAGGTGGAGTCCCCATCCCTGACTGTGTTTCAGAGTAGATTGGGTGTGGTGCTGAGGGATATGGTGTAGGGGAGAGCTTGTACAGTAGGGCAGATGGTTGGACTCGATGATCCCAAGGGTCTCTTCCAACCTGTATGATTCTAATGGTCTTTCAAAAATATGCGTTAAAAAACTGCTGTCAGACTTTCAAAGTTGATTTGTTATATTTTGAGAAAGTCCTGCTAGAAAATCTACTGAAGCTCTCTTTCCTTTTCCAGAGATGTCACCAAGTTCTGTTGCATAACTAGAATTTCTGTGCAACTTGATAAAAATGTTATGCTTTCCTGATATTGGTAACTTGATTTCTACTACATTAACCATTTCCATTTAAGTATTAACCAGCTCCATGTTGGGATATAAATGATCAAGCCCTCATTGTCCCATCTCTGTTCCTTTACTGGTGGTAAAAAAACCTAGTGGTGTCCAGCCAGCTATCCTGCTACTGTGAGTTAAGCGTTTTCCAGATGTTTTGACTCTTCAGAAAAAAAGTTTTCCTGAATGCATTCTGTCTTGTAAATTTATTATCTGGGATTGAGCAGTCTTGGGATCAGACTTTTAGGTTGCATCCTCTTGTCCATCTCTAACAAGTCATTTAAAACAGACAGCTCCAGATCTGTTAAGATTTCTTTCTGGTGAGCCCTAGCACTGAGCATGGCAGATGTTGCTCTCTGGGACGGTTCCTCCTCCCAAGCCAAATGTGTAACAGGCTTCTATTTTTTTTTTTTTCCCTCATACAGAATCAAAAATCAAGAAATGTAAGATTGTATTTGGGCAGTCTGTAAAAGTGGCTTTTGGCCAGAAGTTCTAAAAAGAACAATAACTGCCTAATTTTACACTGGCTGGTACTTCTAAGAGTCAATTCCGCAACAGAGAATTCAACACCGAGTGTAGCAGCTGCTACTGAGAACAGCCACAGTTCTGAAAAGTTTGTACTCTCAGTGTCAAAGTAGCTATATCACGTATTGAAGCAAGATACCAGAAGCTCCTAGAGAGCTTGGGGTTTCAGGTCAATGCCCACTCACGAAAATGAGATATGGGAAACACATGGCTCATCTCACTAGTGCCTGAGGAGGAAGTGCAGATCTGTGGACCTCATTGATGCCTTACAGTTCTCAAAGGTGTTGCAGTTAACGTAGGGTATGAACCCTATGGGAACGATTTCTATATGTGAGCCTTGTGCTGTTACAAGTAGAAAATATATTCTTGCCAGGCTTTGATAAAAATTTGTGAGTAATGTCACCAGGAAATGAAAGCATTTCTTAGAGACTACTTTCTTTCTAGGATTCTTATCAGAGAAAGAAAATTCATTTGCTGGATATTTCTGAGGTATTGAGATGGTGGGACTGGAAATGTAAATACTTTAGAAAGTTCAACTCTTTTTTTTGTACTGTTTTACAATTTATACCTAGTTATTGCTTCTGTTGAGCAAATCGTTGACTCCCATCTCCTGGTGGCCAAAAAGTGATTTCTGAAGTTTGGACAGAGTGGTACTGTTTGTTCTTCAGCCTTGCACTGAGAACACGGAAGCCCACATGTAGATTCTAAGAAAAATGAAGATACATGCAGACTTGAAGACCGTGATGGATGACTTGGACTTTACATTCCTAGCATGATTTGTACTACATTCTGTTCTCCTCATTGGAGGACTGGACCTTTTGAAAAGCTGAGCTATTTAGTGAGGAAGCCTGTTTCTAAAAGCCTTTCTGGGCTGCTAGAGTGAGAATGGTTACAGTAAGGTCCATTTTGCAGGCTTCAGCCTATGCCTGTCATTGGACATAACCTAATCAGCCAGACTTTTCAGTAAGGACAAATATAGACACACCCTAGTTTTGATGGTGGTGTTGCTACTGACAACCAATGTATTATTCAGAAAGTCATCCAATTTGGCATTCTCTCAGTAGAAACAGTTGTAAATACAACTGCTAGTAGCTGGAGTATTCTACACATCACTCTTACATGGTAGTGAGAAAACTATGTTGTGAATTAGTTGGATAATGGCCTCAAAATTTGTTTTAAATTAGTCAGTTATTTTACAAGTCTCTTTCTTGAGCAACTTTCTCTTCAACAACCAACGTGGAAACGTGCCTTGCCTCTTCAGTGCATCCAGAACTCTCTTTTCTTGTGTCAACAGGGTTTGACTCTTCAGACTCCCTTCCCTGTCATGATGTGTGTACCTATGGTATATAGGAGACAAACCATCCTGTTTCACAGGTAGCATCGTCTCGGCTACTTTGGATTGCTAGCTCTTAGAAGCAGTCTGGCAAGTCTCCCCCTCTGAACATCCCCACACACTTCAATAGAGCCTGAGCAACTTCATCTGCTTGCTTTAGAAAGGTGCTGGTCTCTGAGGTCTGCATCGCAGCTGTGTGTTTCAGCAGCTGACCTTTGTGAAACGCTGTACACCTGATGTAGCAGCAAGGGCAGACACCGGATTTGGACACAGTAGCGCTGTCTGTGTTTGATCAATACAGCTGAGGCTGGTTAGCACTGCTGTTTGAGGGAGGAGAGTGATTACTCTTCATCTGTGTGAATCTGCACCGACAATGCCCTTGAACAGTCAGGAATGTAGATTGGTCTGCTGTAAAGGTGGATTGAGGCAATGACAGTGCGGTCTCTGCCGCTTTGCAGCTACCATAGTGGGATGGGCTCAGTGTTGCAAAGAACCCGTCCTAGCACTGCATGCCTTTCCACACGGGCATGAGAAATGGTGGCTCATGCATGCCAACTCTGGCAGAATGGTGGTTTGGTGAGACTTCTGACAAAGTCAAGTTTAGGTCTAAAATGTTATCAGTGAAGCATCACTTGCTTTTATTGAAGAGTGTAGCTTTAAGTTTATGGGTAGGTGTTTATTTTGCAGTGGTGTAAGATGTTAATTGGCCCCTAGCTGTTACCTGCTCTCTGCTGGAAGGGCATAAGGTTTGCTGTCCTTCAACAGTTCACATCAGTCACTCTTAGTCCAGTGCCAGCAACATCATATAAATTAGAGGAAACTGGTGAGTTTAAATTGAGTTCCCTAATTTTGTCTGGAATGAGTTAGGTAGCACTCAGTTGGCTTCAGTGAAGCTCTGTTGAAAATATCCTGTGGCAGAGCAGTAACAGCATTGTAAATGATGTTAGTCTCAGAAAAGGATGTCTCTCTACAACCTCTTTTTATCTGTTCAAATTATGATCACAATTTCAAATTTTAAGATTGTTTATATTTGTACAGGCTGTATCGGTATCTTTCAGCTGTTATTTCAGGTAAATCACTTATTCACTGTATCTGTGATTAGTGCTTTCCTGTGTTGGACTCGGCTCTTTTTACTGCTTGGACCCATACTACCTTTCTGTAGTAGGAAAAAGCTGTAGAGCAGAAAGGTCTTAGAGTTGATGGCTTCATAGGATTTGAAAGAAAGTTTCAATGCCTGCCGAACATTAATATCGTGGGCCACCTTACATTCTTACCCAAGCACGTACTTTCACCTCTAGTCGTGCAGATACAAAAAAACCCTACTTTCCAAGTCCTAGAAATAGTTTGGCCAAGCGAATTTAGGTTTCCATAGGTTGTTAGACAAATGCCCTGCTGCTGAACCATGCTGCTTAATCAGTTACTGAAACAAGATTCTCAGAGAGCCATTTTAAGGGCATTAAATCAATAACAATAATTGCAACCATTTCCATTTCTCCAGTGGAGCCTGCTAAGAGTCTATTTGGGCCAGGGCCAGATTCTTTTAGACAGGTTGGGATATCTTCCTTCAAACCTGGCAATCTCGCATGCTGTTTGTCAGCAAGTGCCTTGTTGTTCTGCAAGGTCAGATTTTACATCTACTGCCGGAAAGCTTCCCCATGACACAGAGAACATAACACTTTAAGAACCAATGTGTGGTAGGCAATGTTCTGGAGACGTGAGGTTAAAGAGAAGGCATTTTCTTTTTCTTTTTTTAATACCATGCAGAGGCAATAAGACAATAATTGTCGTTGGGGTTTTTTAATTATTTTTATTTTTTGCTCTTAAGTGAGAGACCGGGAAGGGGAAATTTGCTCTGCTGTGTCCTGGTTGTACACGACCTTGTTTTACTTATGTCTTTCTACTGCTGAAGATGCAGACAAATGACTGTTAGCAGATTTCAGCACTTCTGCTAAATGCTGCCATTCTGTTTCTCTTTGTATTTCTTGCTTTCATTATAAGGAAAAAAGGTGCAGGTCAGAGGTTCCTTTTCACATGTTGATGCAAAACCATTTAAATTCATTGACTAGCTCTGGAAGAAAGTACGTGGAGTTCATTTTTGAAAATATGATATTCAGAATGGAGTATTGCCCAGTGGATTCTGCAAAAAATCTGATTGAATGTACACAGCTGAACATCTCATAAGATATGAATTGGGACTGTGGAGATAGGCATTCTTCATGAAAAATATATTACTCCGTGTTCTTTTAGAGCAACCTCACAGGAATAAGGCTGAGCTCTAGTTTTTCCCACCAAAACGGTAAAATACCCCAGTGATAATATCTTGTGTTGCTTGCATGAAGCATGTTTTTTTACCCCAGCCTGATCCCCAGCTACCTTTTCTTATCTCAGAAATTCAGTTTGTAGGTCTGCTGTATTAAACACAAGTAAGAAATTACCTGTGTCCATAATATATTGAAGTCTTTTACTCCCAGCTGCTTTAATAGTACTGATAGAATTACTTCATTTTTTTTCCTAGCAATTAGGTCTACATGACAGCTGAATATTATAGCTAATGATCTTTCAGACCTATAGGCAAATGAAAACAGGAAATTAAAACAGAAATTTTTGGCAGTAGTCTGGAATAAGCACTGTCCACTATGGATTCTGAGGTAGAAAATGATGATAGCTTGGCAAGGCTTGGGGTTTTTGTTCTTTTTCCCTTGCTGTCATGGAGTGTGCTTCGAGTCATGTAGAAGGACTGGGTGTTTTTAAAAAGTTAAAAAAAGTCTAGTGTTTGAATAAAGAGATGGCTGTTTAATCTCTGTTAGGGTGTTTTTTTATTTTTTACATAATCTGATAATCTATTCTAAAAGGTTAGTACGGTGCAGAAGCCTGCATGAGAGCAGAATAAAGAGATTTCACTTTTCATGGCATAACCTGCATTGCTTCTCCTTTACTTCATTAGTCATTAGGAGGCTTGAAAATACTGTTCTGTGCCTTGAACCTTCTTGAAAGTAAAAGGAGTTGATTATTCTTGGTGATTAGAAGTAGTATAAGAGCCTCTTGAAAAGCGGATATTTATTCTAAACTTTTTCTGGTTGTTCTTAATACAAATGTTCTTAAATTGTAGTCACAGCTCTTGATTCTCACTTTCCTCAGCTTCAATCTTGCTGTCGTTTTAACCACTGGAGTACTTTCCAGTGTAAAGAGTATATGTGTTTCCATCTGTTTGTCTGTTGTCATTCCACATTAGAGGCCTCTTACCTCAGACAGCTCTGAGGTAGGGGAGAGTTTAGTACTTGGGTTTAATTTCCTCCCCTTCCCCACATGTAAATTTAATTAGGTTTATATTCATCTAAATTTAGTTGCTATTTGTCCTTAAGGCCTATTGCCCAACTTGAGTTAAAGATGACCTTTTTTTGCTCCATTTTTTCCTGTTCTTATTCTAAGTTGACCTTTTTTTTTTTTCTTTGGCTATCTCTGCTGTTCTGCTTGTCTGTTTGTGCTGCATTTCCGCAGCATTTGAATTGGAGATTCAGTCCAAGAAATCATGCTACCATTTTGCCAGAGGCTGACACCAGCCATCTGGTAAAATTACAATTCAGTATCAGTAAAACCCATAATGTGGGGAAATGTACCCAAAATTACTTTTTATGATTAGTGGACAGGAAAGAATCCGAGACAGAGAAGTCAGTTGAATACTCTATAAATCACTTTGAGGTTTTCAGACCAAACGTCTTAATGGTAGTGTTCTCGCTGCCAAATGCTGTTTTGCTTTTGCCTTCAGAATAGTTTGCATTAATAATGAGCAACTCTGCTTGGAAGTTATTTACGTATTGCTTGTATGACACAGCTTCCCAAGGCTGCACCACACGAGGCAACGGACTACGTGAATGGATTCCTAAAGTGGCTCAGCGTATCGTACTGGTGAGGTCTGTAGGTTTTCCCACTGGAAATGGGAAAAAAAAAAATCCAGCCCCAGGATCACATTCAGCGTTGTCGTGAGTGCTGAAGAAAAACTGATATTAAGGCCGTTTTGGCCATAGCACGCTAGCCTCCGTGCTAGGCCTGGGGATTGTGAGGTAAATCTGCAGTGGAACGAGGCAGGCTTTAATCGGCAGTTGTGCTTGTATTCACTGTGGGAGCGGAGAGGAGGTGACAACAGCAGCTCTTATTTGTGTATATTCCCAGGAAGAGGCATTGGTAGCCACGCACAGGCTGCCGCTGTTGAATGTGCGTGTGGTGTGATTTGACCTCAGCCAGCAACTAAGCACCACACAGCTGCTCGCTCGCTCTCCCCCGGCGGGATGGAGAAGACAATCTGAAGAGCAGAAGTCAGAAAACTTGTACTTGAGATAAAGACAGTTAAATTAAAGCAAAAGCTATGCATGCAAGTGAAGGAAAACAGGGAATTAATTGTTCATCCAGGAGAGCAAGGCTCCATCACACCATCACTCCAAATGTTATCCATGCCCTTCCTCTGTCTTCCCCCAGCTATATATGCTGAGCATGACATTGTATGGTATGGAATAACCCTTTGGTCAGTTGGGGTCATCTGTCCTAACTGTGTTCCTTCCCAGCTTCTTGGGTGCTCCCTGCCTTCCTGTTAGCAGGCCAGTAAGAAGCTGAAAGCTCCATGACTGTTTAGCAACAAATAAAATATTAGTGTGTTATCAACATTATTCTCATCCTGAATCCAAAACCCAGTACTATACCAGCTGCTAGCAAGAAAATGAACTCTATCCCCACCAAAACCAGGACAGTGTGTTAAACTAAGATGGAGTATATTTCTAATTTAAGACTTAAAGTGGTGAGGAATTTACGATCTTCCTAGTAAGCTATTACAGTTGAGTGATTATCCTCATAGTTAATTCCATTTGGATTTTTCTCATTTCATCATTCAGTAATTAGATCTTGCTTCTTATTTATTAGATAAAATTCCTGTTTGCCTAGGTAGTTGGGGAGAAAGTATTTGTTTCTCCGTAATAACCACATTGCTTAAAATAAGTGTTACTGAATGATTGTTCTGGACTTCATAGTTGAGATTTCCAATTCCTTTTGTTGTTGCCTGTAGCTGAACATATGTTTAACTCAGTAGAGTTTTCCATGACAAGGTAATGCTCCAGCATAGTTTGACTGAAGTTTACTACTAGAAACAAGACCGGCAGCGTCATGCTTGCCATTCCTCAGGCTCCTTTCCTATGGATGAAAGACCTTGAGCTACATCAAACCATACCATGCATTAGTTCCATGCAGCTGGGGAGGTCCCTATATGCAGTGCTGTGAAGCTGACTGTGAGGACTTTTGTTATAGGGAATATGGGTGATTTGGTTTGAAGGCAGAAAGGACCATGTAGAAAGTGGACCACAATGCTTAGTTCTTTGGAGGTTTCTGGCCAGCTTGGAAAGCTGTCACAAGTACCACAGACCTACAAACCTTGTTTGCTTACTTTTGGGGAAGAGGTGTGAATTGACCCCTGAAATTTTCCAAACCTGTGAAGTTTTAAGGACTGCTTAGTCTGCTGTTGCACTGTAAGAGGATTTCAGATCTTTTGTTGTAGAGAAAGATCTGTACAACGTGTGTATCTATCATGAAGTAAGAGTTGTGATGATTCTGTTTGTACATTTCTAGCCTTTGCTAAGTATGCATATGCAACAACATCTTTAAATTTGAAAGGAGTACAATAAACTGCCTGCCTGTTTTTCTAAACTGACAATTTTTCAGCCCATGTGCTTCTCAACTAATATAACTAAAGATACTCAGTTTATGTTGCTCTAAGTATGATCCAATGTTTGCTTTTGGCAAGAAACTCTTAGTTGTGAGTATGCACAGAAGGCACAGTTTACATGAGACCAAATATTAACAGATAGAAACTTGCTGTTCTAAATTGAGCAAACAAGCATGCTCATGCTCTCTCACTAGCAATAGTAATGTAGGCTTCTTTCAAGGGGAAATCATGTCTCACTAACCTGATAGCCTTCTACGATGGCATGACTAGATGGATAATTGAGGGGAAAGGGTGGTGGATGTTGTCTTCCTTGAGGTAGGTCATCCTGCTCCTCTGCTCTGCCCTCGTGAAGCCCCATTTGAGTACTTTGTCCAGTTCTGGGCTCCCCAGTTCAAGAAGGACTGGGAACTGCTGCAGAGGATACAGTGGAGGACCAGAAGGATGATCAGGAGCCTGGAGCATCTCTCTTGTGAGGGAAAGCTGAGGGACTTGGGTCTTTTTAGTCTGGAGAAGGTGAGGGGAGATTTGATCAGCTCCTATAAATACTGAAAAGGTGGGTGTCAAGAGGATGGGACCAGCCTTATTTCAGTGTTGCACAGTGAGAGGACAAGAGGTAACAGGCACAAACTTGTACACAAGAAGTACCATCAAAACATGAGGAGGAACTTCTTCACTTTGAGGATGGCAAAGCACTGTAAGAGACTGCTCAGAGAGATGATGGAATCTCCATCTCTGGAGACATTCAAAACCCACCTGGACACAGGTTTTGTGCAACCTGCTTTGGCAGAGCTGTGGACTAGATGATCTTCAAAGGTCCCTTCTAACCCTGTATCGTTCTGTGATTCTTGTAATAAACTAATCTGTGAAAAAATGGGTATTCATTAATTATGCAAGCTAAGAAGTTTTCAGTTAGAGAGGTAAAAGTTTTAATACAGGAATCCAACAAATAATACAACCTGTCAAAACAAAGATAAGACAATGTGATTGATAATTGTGTGCTTTACTCTTTTTGTGCAGAGGTCCCTTCAATGAGAAAATGGACACTGCTTGATATTAAAGATTAAGTGGAGGCATGGAGGATTATATGGAGGACTTGCTTGTTTTCGGTAATTGCTGGAAAGCTTGGCACCCTTTAAGTAACTCAAAGCTTATTTTCTGCTTTCCCTTTTCTGATTAAGTAAGACCTAAACCAACAATTTCTGAGGAAAAGGGAAGAGAAAGCCCTTCATTAGTCACACATGATAGTTAACTTGTCATATTTTACAGCTTAATCCTTTTTCTTTAAAGAGTTGTTAGTGAAAAGACAAACCAGCCATCTTCTATATAACAGTCATTATTAATATAACTACTAAAAATAACATGATTATTTATATGAACACAGTAAGATCAGTGATAATACTGATCTCCTCCTACTGTGAATTGTTGCCTCCTGTGACATCTTTCAAGGAATTTAAGTGATTTTGTTCTAAATTATATCCATTCAGTCTCTGTGAGAACATAACAATGCCGGATTAAAAAGAAGGAGTAACTGAACATTGACTGTTGGTTTTAGCTTCCAGGGAGCTACAGTATGAACAGGATACTTGATAAACAGACATGAGCTCCCCACTTCTTCAATAGCACTCACTGTAGGGGCATTAATAATTTGTCAGCTGGGATATGGCTTTGAAGAAAAGGACTTTGATTTTTTTTTTTTTGTGTGTGTGTACAGTTTTCTTATGACTGGGTGATAGAGGCTCTCAACAATTTCCTGATGGGTCACTTTCACATTTCCCTCTTATTTCCAGCTCGCCTGTACCACAGTATTTCATGGTAATTCTCATTTTCTTAAGCATCCAAGGTAAAAATATAACTTGTGTAACACACTATACACTAATTATTTGCTGTCATATTTGTCTCCTTTTTGAGACAAGAAAAATGTGGGCAATTTTTAAAAACTTCAAATACAAGAATTAAGGTCATGAATTACTTAGAGAAGCGTTTATAGAAAAAAAAAATCAATGGTTTTGCTCTCTTGCTGTTATGTGTTGATTGCTTTAATTTTGTCATCAGGTCTCGATTAATACACTTTACAGCACAATTCTGTTCTAGAGCATTAAAAAGCCCACAACTCCTTTTTTATTACTTTTTTTTCCCAAGAAGTCTTTCTGAATTAACCTCTTCTGTGTAAAACTGTAGTCCGAGTGGTACTGGTTTTGAGGAGAATGCAGAAGGAGGGAATAAAAGAGCTTTTGGTTTAAAGCATTAAGACTTGACCCTTGTCATCTTGTTGCAAAGGGAATCTGCAGAATCCCTTTTGGCAGTGATAGAGCCACACTCTGTGTTGCAGGTGGTTGTGTTCCTGCACGAACTGGATGAATCTGCGTGTGCCCTGCCTGTACGCAGCAAGGGAGCGTGTTGCACCTTTTGAAACTTTTCCCAATCTCTATCCACAGGGACTGTCTGTGAGGGTTCAGTGAAACTGTGTCAAAAAGACTGGGCTTTTACAGTGATGGTTGGAAAGACTTTTCCTCATCCACTTACTCATGCAAAATAGTCTTAGTTGTTTATCAATAAAGAATTAACATTAAAAGCTAATGTTCTGTGATAATGTTAAACGTGCACAAGTGGAAATCATGTGGAAACAGTATGGAAAAAATAAATGTGAAAAGGACAAAGACCTATTGAACAGAAAATTTTATTTAGAGTTGAATTTCAAAGAAGGTTTGGACATCTGCAGATGGAAATCTATTTATGAAAGTAGCTAGAGGTCAGAAGCCATCTGAGTGCTGGACTCTTGTTTTCTTAGTGATATAAAATACCTTCCTGTGTAATTACTTTATATATTTGATCATACATGTTTTATCATAATCTAAGGAAGAAGTGTGTTGAACTGCTTGTAGCTTCAGCTGTTTCTTCTAAACTTCTGCCCATGAAAGGCCTATTCATCTCTATTCTACCTCTGATATTCCCATAAACCTCTCGGTTAAGTACTGCTAAAGATATGTGAATTCTTGCAGCAATCACTCGTTTCCTAAACTACTTTTCCTCTTCTTATTCTCTATGAGTTTTGTGTGCTATTTCATATTTTATCATATGTGTCCACCCAAAAGAGGGAGGATTATGTGATAGGTCCTCCATAACTCTTTGTTGTCCCAGTCCAAACTTAAAATAAAGTTTTCTTTTTAATGGGCTTCTGTGTGTTTGTCCCTGTAACTGATAGCAAGGGCCACTGCTCTGTTGTGCTCTTACTGCCCTCCTATTGTCAGCTATTGTCTGTCATTAAATCCCTTCACTTTCTGTGGGGAACGGGTCAGAATGGAGCAAACTGTCTGGGACTGTAAAGTAGCACTGTGGGCCAAAAGGGATTGGGAGACTAAGGCATGGGATTAGAGAGAGTGTTAAGAGTCAGTCCAGGGAGAAAAAAAAGTAAATTGGGATGATGAAATAGGGAGAGGAGCGATCAGGACTGTTGAAACAGGATTGCAGGGCTAATAGAAGCAGGTGAGCAGGATGGGAGAAACATCTTACAGTAGAGCATATGTGGTGGGGAAACTGGAACTGTCTTTGTTAAGAGACATTTAGGAGAGAAGATCAGGACGCAAGGACTTGATGAAAAGCTTCAGAAGGTAGATACAAAGTTGGGACTAGATTACAGTGGAGAGGGGGATAATTAACTGGCCACACAAGAAGACTAGAGGCAGCTGGACTTAATTAAATTTGCACAGGAAACTTTAATTGTTGTATCTTTTTAAATTTAATGAATACTAAATCTAAGGGGGGTTGTGTGCTGTCAGATTTATGTCTGACATAAGTAAATAATTAGAGGAGCACTTTCATTTAGTGTTGATTACTGTGACCACTTTGGACTGACTAAATGTGAGTCGATTGTTAGAGAATCTAGAGAGAGGGAAAAAGGGAGGAGGATAGCAGCACCTGTGCTGCTCCTCAAAGGTTTGGCGGAGCGTTGCGAGGCAGGGTGATAGCAGAGACCCTTTTTAGCTGTTGATTTGTTCTGGAGCTTGGATCTGACCAAGCCATTTGAGGTTTGTATACGTTTGGAAGTAGTAGTTTATCGTGCTTAGGCAAAGCATGTATGCTTGTAGATGGAGATGATGTTAATGATGTATTTTATTTGGATGAAAAGTTATTGAATGATTTTAGAGCTGTATGTTAATATTACTCTAATCAACATTTTGTGCTGATGGAATACAGAAGGATTTTTTTTATTTTCCTCTTCAGTACAATGTATTCAGCTCAGAATTTTATGACTTGAGAAGTCCATTACTATGATCAAGTTTGCCACTCTGAGTAATGCAGCTAAATTGTTCTCTAACTTTTGTTTAAAGCTCATAACTTAGTTTAGGTTCTGACTTTACTTGGAATATCTTGTCCTTTGTTAAGTCCTTGCTTATAGATAATTGTCCACCACCATAACCTATAAAAGAAGGTGCTGGATTCTTCATTTGTTTTTTGGTTGTTTTTTTTATAGGTTCAGTTTTGAGTAATTGCATGGTGTTTTGGTTTGTTATTTTGCTATTGTTCAGAATTTATCCCATATACAAATTATGTAGCCAGATCAATATATGAAATGTTTTCTTTAATACAACATGTAGATTGCTTGCTTTTATAGTGTTTTGTGGTGGTAGCTATCGTGGCCATACACTCAAAAAACCCCTTGTTTTTCCTTTCTTCATAGAATGTGGTCCAGACTGTCCAGTGTTAGTTCTGTTGTTTATTTCTGTCTGCTTGACGCTGGATTTGGATCAAGAGCACGCTTTTAAAGTGTGTCTCCTGACTCTTCCCACAATAGAATGAGTTAAAGCACAGCTGTTCCAGAGCATCTTCAGGGTGAAACTAAGCCAGAAGATGTGCTCCAGCCACGAGGGTCAATTTAGGCTCCAGGCGGTCAGAGCTGGTCTGGAAATAACAGCTCATTCCCCCTCGCTGCAGCCCAGATCCTCTGGGTGTTATGTCTCTGTCTCTGCTTTGCACATCTGCCCCTACTGCTCTGCACTGCTTGCCCGTGTAGACCCAGCTGTGAGTTACCAACACACTAGTGTCAGTCTTGGGCAAAGTGTGCTTATAAGGATTTTACTTTTCTTTCAGAAGGTCAGTTGGGATGTTGAAATGAAATCATAGCGGATCCTTAGCTTGGGTGGCGTATTCCTTTGTTACCTTCTATTTTCCTCAATTGTAATTTAATACAACTCGGTTGAATATATTTTAGCTTTTTACTGGGTTATTTATATTAATAAGTTAGGCATGATTTAATCAAATATTTACAGACGTTTTTATGTTAGTCCTATTGTCTTTGTACACCAAATCTGTAATCTCAAGATTTGTTGTAGGAGGGTTCAGTGCCCACAAATCATGTTACGATTGTAACTACTGTCTTTTCATGAGTTGCTGTCCTAAGTATCGGCATGACTCTGTTCAGTATCCAAGTCACTGTCTCTAATTTCAAAGGTAATTCTTTAAAGCCTTTTCAAGTTCTGTTATACTTTGTTAAAAGAACAACACCCCCTCACACACCACCACCACCACCCCCCCGCTCCCACATCTCTGTACTCACCTCGTTTCCATTTCCCTTTATATTTTCTTTAATTTTCAAGTGATAAAAAGGCGATAATAAAACCCAGCAGTACTAATGGAGATCTCTGATTTTTCCAATAGTTAAACATTTTTAACCTACAAAACCGTCTAACAATTTCTGTGCCTACTAAAGGGATATTTCAGCAGTAAAGCATGAAGTGAAGGTTGTCCTTCTCTCTCAGTATAGAGTACATCCTGTTGTGGCAGGTAAACCTGAGGAGCTTTCTCCATAGCTTCCCAGTGTTGCTTGGCATTTTTTACAGGTGGTTTTGAGCAACTGTTTTTCTAGGTTATTTTTATAATCTAGCTTCTGTGCAAATTTTAATGGATAAAGCTGAAGAATTCTGCTTAAGGAACATTTGATCTTCAATATAGATGGGAGGTGCATTTTTCAGCTCTGAATTTACAGTTGGATCAGTCCCGGGACTTCTGTTTTCCTTAGGAATTCCTTGTACTTTGCTCTTCCATAGAACCAGCTGCAATTGTGATGACACTTACTGGGAGCTGCCAGGTTGGACTTGTTGACCAAGTTTAATGGGTTTTTCGTGTTTATGAGAAGTGTTGCCACTGTATGCAATGTTTTGGTGTGTCTGAAAAAAACCTGTGTGGTCTGAAGTCTGTAGGAAAGCTACAGTTTTCTACTGTGAATCTTATGGGGGTTCAGCTCATTTGAGTCGTTTTGGGCTCTTAAGAGTATAAATAAAGGGAGCACTGTACTAGCTGAAAACACAGCATTTTAGTTCTCTGGTAGTTGATTTGTAAATACACTTCTTCCTGCAAAATAATAGTCCTGTCTTACTCCTTATCTACCTTATATATGGAAATGATCGTATCTTGTGTATTAGCTGACAGTGGTTAATTCTGAAAGCACTTACGTGACAGAAGGCAGCTTTAATGTTTCAAATCTCTTCGATAATGTACATCCATCTGTTCTTTAGCAAATGCATCACCTCTTTGCATATTGATGATTTCTGATGTAGCACTGCTTGTAATTAAATTTTGATAATTCATTTTGCAGGCTTCCGGACAAAACAAATTTATTTGTGCAAATACAGAGTAAAACTGAAATCACTTACGACTGAAGCTAGTTTTATGAATAGATGGTCACTACAAAAATTAGGAATAATTTAAAATATAATGTATATTCATTTTTTTAATGGACTGGAATTTTATCTGGGTATATTAACAGTAACAATAGTATTTCTTCTGTCACTTAAGTATTTAGCAGAATCATACATTTTATTACTTAAGTATTTTCATGCTGACCTTTCATGTTTGTTGCTTATAGATACAAATTGAAAGTATGTATTAAATTACAGAAACAAAAGTAGCATTTGCAGTTTTGCCAAGTAAGACCGAATCCAACAATTGATGCGTTTATTTGAAATAATGTTGTTGGTACTGAATAAGTGTAATGTAAACTTTAAAGCTTCATTCACAGCTACTTAGAGAATCATTTGTGGTGGTAGCCGAAATTGCTAGAATGTGAAGATGTAAATCTCTTGGGTTGGTTTGTTTGTTTGTTTGTTTGTTTGTTTGTTTTTAATATACTTACATAGTTTAATGCTTCAGAAAATCCAAATCTTTTCATGAGAAAAGATTCGGAGTTTTTGTGTTCATAATGCCCAAACTGTTTTGCAAGCCTGATAAATAGGTTGTACTAACCTCAGATTATATGTGCAACCAAATTTGACATTTGATGAAATGAAGTTATTAAACATCACTCCAATATGCTAAGGTTCCCAGGCTTTGGGGAAAAATGTTAAGTGAAAACATTTCTCTTGGAGGCCATGAAGAGTGCACTCTTTCTCAAGTGCTACTTACTCTATAAATTAAAAACATTCGCTTTTAAACACCCCTTGCACTCAAGGTTGGAGCCGTCAGCTTCTAGTTTGGGTCATGTGCATCCCAGTGCCCTAATGCTTTTTCTTCCACTGGTGAAAGCAGGAGTCAGCACAGACTCTGCTTGCTTCTATCATGTCCTTGCCTTGATGCGTGGAGCTTAATTGTCTTTTAGTATTAGCTTCTCATTCACTGATTGGAGCTAATTGCTAGTTGACACTTTCTTTGGAATATGTATTTCATCTTTTCAGCTCATAAGGTTTTATTTGGGGGCAATTGTCATCTGGATAGAGATGCAGAAATTTGAGAACCACATCTTTGGGATGTAAGTAATGTATCCCTGAGGAAGAGGGGCAAGTATGCAGAATCCCATCAACGAATCCTTCTCAGTGCAAGACTTGAAAAACATCTGTAAATGTGTTTCTGTGGCTTTTATGGTACAACAGAACGAAAATTATTTTAGAGCTATCGTTTCTGGTACTTTCTTCTCTCCTCACTGTTTAGTTGAATGTTTTTACAAATCTCGTGGAGCAGTGTTGGGGTTTATCTGTTCTGCATCTCCATCATCCAAGACTCTAGATTTTCTTTTCTTTTTTTTTTCTTTTTTTAACTATGAGATAGAGGACTTTCTGAAAAAATGTAAGGTAGAGGGGATATGAGATAGGGGAGGTTAGGATAATATCTTCTTGTACCGAAGTATTTATGGAAACTTATATCCTTCACTACTGCTACTCCTACTGAGAGGTTGTGCTGCCTTCCAGTATTGTATTCTTGTGCTTTCTGAATCTCTTGCAGTGTTGCCTGCTGAGGGTGCGGTGGGGTCTATGGACACCTGAGAACAGTGGTTCTGTTCGTGATGAAAAAGCTAGTTATTTTCTCTTTGTGCACATTTTCATGTGCAACCTGTGAATTGAGTATTGAGTTCTTGTCTGTCTTCTCTACTCATTATATCCCTGGACTCTAGGGGAGCTGGAGTCACGGTGTGCCAGCCTGAAAGGTTGTATAGCTGGAAATCTGATAGCAAATTTAAGATCTAACTAGACTGTGCTATTGCCCTTTGGTTTTGTATATTGCTTGCATGCACACACGTAGCCAAATGTATGGATAATTTGGAAATTGCATTAGCAGTTTTCAGTTTCTATTAATATGCACCTATATTTGGCAATTTTTAAACTCATTTAACAATTATTGTAGCTTCTTAGAGTTTGGAGAACTTTTACTGCTAACAGGCAAGGTACATGCTGTTTCTGGGCTGCACAGGCTGCCTAGTGATGTCAGCTTTTGACCACTGGGCATCTCTGTGGCCAATTTAATACTTGGAAATGGTAAGACTATATTCTTTAGGGGCTATTCCCTTTTTCATTTGTTTAAAAGAAAATTGTAGTAACAAGAAATGAAACTCAATTATACCTGAAAATATGCTGGCTCTTAAGGTGTAAGGCCAAAAGCAATGCATCATTTGCAAGTAATATATAAAGTCTATAATCAAATGAGAGGGAAAATATAATGCTATTTGAAAATGACCTTTGTCTGGCAGATAGTATCATGTGCTTGGATCTTCTGTTAACATGAGTGTTAATAGTTCTTGTGGGTCCTTTAGGACGGCAAGTGGTTCTTCTGAATTTTGCAGAATCTCGTGCTTACAGAGATGGTGATCAGGCTGAGAGAAGAACTAACTCTTGCTACAAAGTTTTCTGTGGTCTGTTTGGTTTTTTTCTGTTGTGTGTCAAATAGAAATTATTCATTGTTCCTCAGAATTTGAAGTTGTCAGGAGTAATGCAATGAAATACATTTTTTTTATTAGGTAAAGTATTAAGAAGTTAACTTTTGTAATTTCCCACATTTTCTTTTTTTTGTCTCCTTAGAATGTGAAAGCATTTGCATCTTCAGATAGCCTAGCCAAGGTCCAAGAAGTAGCAAGCTGGCTTTTGGAAATGAATCAGGAACTGCTCTCTGTGGGCAGCAAGAGGCGACGAACTGGGGGATCTCTTCGAGGTAATGCTTCCTCCAGCCAAGTAGATGAGGAGCAGATGAATCGGGTCGTAGAAGAGGAGGAGCAGCAGCAAAGACGACAACAAGAGGAGCAGCACATTGGGAGGAATGGGGAGATAGGAGAAGAACCTGGGTTTGAGGACAGGCATGAGTCTCAGCAGGAACAGTTAGAAGAAAATAACAATAGACTTATTACAGTGGATGAAGAATCCACTTGTAACCAAGAAGAAGAAGATGATGAACATGCTGGTGATCAAGAGGAGGAGGTGGAAGAGGAGGAGGAAATGGACCAGGAGAGTGATGATTTCGATCAGTCTGACGACAGCAGTAGAGAAGATGAACATGCTAATAGTAACAGTGTCACAAATTCCAATAGCCTCATGGACTTGCCCATTCACCAGTCGTCACCATTCTACATAAAGACAAAGGTGAGAAACTACATGGTTTTGTGTTCTTAATCCTTCTTAACTCTGGATTTTGGAGAATAATTTCATGTTTAACTTAAACTAAAGGTTTACGATGAAGCAAGTATTTTACTTCCTAAAGAACTCAGTATGAAGATTTTGTGCAGCCCACAAACTATACTGTTTTAATTGTTAATAATCAAATTATTTGCATGCATTTGACATGAACAAATACTCATATATTTCAAGGGATAGAGGTCTGATGATTATGTTCAAAAGATCAAGGTGCTTCTTTATAAATATTTTTACGCGATAACTCATACACTTAATAAGACAGTTTCAGTGCTATTTCTGATAGTTTCTTCTTCAAAGAAGGCAAGAAGGAAGGTAAGCATTTATAGATATGTGTTCTCTCACAATATCAGGGTCACTTAGATGAAAATATTTTAAGAAAAAAATAGGGTGGAATATTACAGAAACATAAAGTTCTTCTTTCTGGCCAGGCTATAGTGAGTTCATGGACAAAATACACCTTAAAAAACCGGAGTGTGTTAATCAGTTACAAAGTCATTACATAATGTCATATAGTATTCTGCCTGTAAAGGCCTTGTAAATTTTGTGCAATGATTGTTGAAAACTTCTGATTTGGAAATAAATATTTATGTTTTTATTGCTACTTATTATCTAACACTTTAGAATTACCAAAAAAATATTTTGGATTATTGGCTGCAGTGTACGTTGGCAGTTCACTGTATTTTATTTTCCAAATTCTTCAGGAAGCAGCAATTCTAACTCTTAGCAGCAGCAGAAAGCAGCAATTCTAACTCTTAGCAGCAGCAGAAAGCGAAAGATGTGGAAGCGCTGATACTAATCCAAAAGAGGAGCTGGCGAGTGTTCTTGTGGAAGAATGCTATTCCTAATCATATGTAGCAACTTGTCTTTCTTAATCGTTAACTGGTAATAGAACACCTAGCCTCTTCTCACCTTTCAAAAAACAAAATGACAGAAAACCCTCAATTTTTTACAGTGTACTTCAAAACAAAAAAACCCTGGTGTAAAACAAAACAACACCACAAAAAAAGCAATTAACATAAGTTAACAGGGTTCCCTATGTGTTTGAGTATGAAGGTAAATGTATAGAGAGATGGCGAATCTGTCTCGATGATGCACTAGAATGGGTAAATAGGATGCGCATTTGCTTCTGGAAGCTGCAGCAATTGTTTCAAGTAATAGCAATTCATCACTGTGTTTAAGGTATGTCAGGTAACATCTTCGATTTTTGAAAAAATCATGTTTTCACATGAAATATTTGTAAATTGTATAGTTTATTGATTATTCTACTGTTCAAAGTACTAAAGTATATTCTTTCTAATTTGGAGTGAGATACTGCCATATTTCATGTCATTCAAGCGGCTTCTTACAACTCAAATCCTTGGTTTTGTTTTAATGCTTTGGTTTTCACAGATTTAGAAGGGCTTACTGAGTATGGTATAGCAACTTGCATCCAGTAGGAGCTTGATATTTACTGTAGGAAATGCTTACACAACAATCAGCACAGGTTTTAAAGCTGCTGGAGCTGGCACTGCGGTAGGTCATGGTTATACAGTAAAACTGGCATAATGCAACATTAGTGCCACCAATTCATTAATAAACCCACGTGTAACCATACAAACACATTCCGTGTTAAGAAATGTTGTAGAAATAAAGCTATGCTAGAGCATGAATAAATTAGCAGAGTAAATATAAACATGACTAACTAGTATGCTGCTTTTGATAAGAAAAAACAGTGTTTGTCGACTCATCAGCTGTATTCAGAAGTTATTTCTGGTTCTGCCTGTTGAAGACGGATTCATCGCAGGAAACCGAAACCTGATAGACTTTAGCTTTATAGCTATGCTTCTCAGCATTTGCAGTCTGGTACAGCCTCATAACTGGGACTGAATTACCTGCTCCCTTGCCGTATGCTGTACTCCTGTGAAACGTGCTTTGCGCTACCAGCATCATCTGTGATGGCTGAATCTGCTACTTACTGTGTGTGTGTGCCTGGTGCCTCAGGCACATGCGTTCTTGATCCATCACTGTTGCTACTTTGGTCTGGTTGTGTATAGCAATATTGGCAACACACGGTTTTCATCACTACCAAATACCAAGAGATAATAGTTTGACTGAATAAAATAGCAGCTGCTACTGCTGTAGGTGTTGTGCAACTCATCTCAACTTTTAGGTATCTCTTTGTCCTACCTCTTTATTCCTCTCCTCATAAGTTGTTCCAAGTCTCTTTCTAATCTGACTTTTTTTTTGATTATTGACCTGCGGGATCCTGTGTGGTTATGGAAGGAAATGGCAAGGTTCCTGTGTAACACCACAGTGTATCCTGCTTGCATTTGCCTCCTGTCACCTGAACTTCTACTTGCTGTCTTTTTTATATATATATGCATGTATTTTTTTTTTCATGGTTTTGGCTAATGTTTATATACTATACATAAAATTGTATATAAATACTTGCCTCATACTACTGCTCTATGAAAAATAACTGAGATAATTTGTTACTATAGCATTTTGAAAACGTTACGTGCACTTGAAATGAGAAGGCCGGTGGTTCAGGAGAGTCTTCACTGCATTCACCAGTGACATTGAGAAATCAGGAAGAGTCCTTGTGGTTACCTGTTACAGTTTCCTGCATAAAATGTTAGGCTGCTCTGTATTGACTTCTACACAAGCTAAAGCATATTTTTAGAAAAATTTCACCATTTGAAAACAGGAAACAGTCCAGTAGGCAAATCTATCTCAAACCTTAGGTTAATACTTTGTCATCATCAGTGTCTAAACTTCTTTACCTTTACTCTACTTTCGTCCTGTTATCTGCCCTTTTTTGACAGTTACAATTTATTATTTTCCTGTTGTACTGAAGAGGTGTTTAACAAGCAGGGTATTCCCCCCCCAGATAGATAAAGGAATCAAGTTCACTCTGGAAAGGTCTCTTGGAAAGACCTGTCCCTTGGAGCCGAAGTACCCCTCTCGAGTTCTGAAGCAAATCTGAAGCCACACTCACATATGTAACTTTGAGCTCTCAAATAGCACAGACTGGGACAGATTTTTTGACTGTGAGGTTCTTGGTCCAAGCTAGTATATAGAGCCACAAGGGTATAAAGGATTTAATGATTCTTGGCTTTATATGGAAGAATAGCATTAATTTTTGAAATCACAGAAAACTTAAAATTGCATTGGGCAGTTTGTGCATATGTGAAGTGAAAAGGAACTCCTGGGTGGAAGTCTGCAGTTATTGGCAGAAAGTTAGTAGACATTTTAAATAGACATAGGCTTTGTAGGAATAGGGTGAAATAAAGGATGATCAGAGAAACATTGATCCCTGGAAGTGGTTTTTTGGTTTGTGTGCAGGCAGTGCGTGTAATTGAGAGAAGGTTGGAATATTGTCTGTAGTGGGTGGTGTTTTTTTGTGTTATGTTACTATTTCTTTCCTATTCTGAGCAGCAGAGGGGGCTGCTGTATTGCTCTGCTCCAGCCCCACCGAGACTTTGTGCAGTGTTCCTTTGCAGAGGGTTTTCCGGCTCCTAAGTCTAGGGAATAAATACAACTGAAACAGGACTTGATATTTTTAACTTGTGCAGAAATCTGGTTCCACTATATGAAAGGATGTAGGACTATTTCCTTTAAAAATAGGTATTAAATCTTTTTAGATGGGTTGTGTGATAAGAATGCAATATATAGTTCTCTGCTCTGAGTTCACAGGAGAAAGAGGAAAAACTTGATGCAACAAAAAGAAGTGCTTGTTTCATCTTTATTTTTTGCAGGAATCACACGTAGGGCATGCCTTTCATCTCCTGAGTTGCCTAGCAGTTAATGCTTTAAGGAATTTTCAAGCTAAGTAATAATTTTGCTAAAGCTGTGTCAAAGAGACTACATGTTAAGAATCGCTCTGATTGTAAAAAAAATAATTATATTAAAATACATTGGCAATATATATTTTTTTTCCTTTTGCTTCTCCCTGGGATGATTCTTTTTAATTAAGGCCGCTTTCACATCACTCTTTAAAAGCTTATGAACTAGGAAATTTTATCCTCCCTTGGTTATTCTGAAATACAGCACTAAAATACAATGAGTTAAATAAGTAATTTACTTAGGCTAAACAGTCAATGGTATTTACAACTGCCAGTCAGAATTACTTTTGCATTACTGTGACAGTTTAGTTATTTTGGAGCAAGTTTTGCAGCTTAATTTTTTTTTACTCTTTTGTTACTGAGCCTTATGTTTATGTTGGACGGCAATAACATTAGAAATATTCATACTATGAGATTAATATCAATCAATACCTTTAACCTTTGACTTCTGTCTCGTTTATATACTGCACAGTTTAGTTGCTAATGATTCCAAGCACGCAGAATCATTTGGAAAGGTTATGCAACTGTCATTAAGAGGTAATTTGTTAAATATTAAAGCATCCATGGAAAGAATGCAGATTCTCAGTTTCTCTGTAGATAGCAAGGTTCTTCCCCATCTGTACTAACTTGCAGCACCCTTCTTTGCTACAAATACCAACGCTTTTGATGAGTATGTTTCACTTGCTCTGCTTTTACTTGACTGTGTTAAGTAAATGGTTTTATTTCCTGCCCAAGGCTTGCAGAAGTTTAGCTGTACTTTTGCCTTTTGTGAGTAGAACTGCTCCTGCACTTTCATTTGCAGGTAAAACTGGTGTTAAATAATTGCTGCTCTGCTAATTTTCCCTATTCTGTGGATAGTGGATCATGGAGCTTACTAATTGATATGTGGACTCTGCTTGTAGTAATGGTGTTATCCCTGATACAGTCTGTGGCTCAGCTAAGAACCTGGCTATCTAGCTCAGCTTGCTCATGCAAAATTCTTGAAATAGCTA
>VZTM01003293.1:57058-81719 GCA_013400555.1 Jacana jacana | reverse complement strand
CTGGGTCACCCAGTCTCAAAAGTACTTTTGCAATGAATTCTAGCGTTGATTTTTCATATACCTGCTTGTGCTGTTCCTTGGCTATTTGGAGAAGAAGAGTAGAATCTTCAAGCCTTTTGCTGTAGCCTCCGAATTGTAAAAATAACCTGTCCCTTCTGTTAGAATCACAGTAGTGCAGATATTACAGGACAGAATCATCTGGATCCCTCCCCGAACTACTGAAAAATTATTTCTTTTTTAAATGAAGCATCTCTACCATAACACAGTGGTAGAACCTTTAGATCAAATCACATTTGCTACCTTGTCACCTTGTCATCAAAATCATTAACTGATGAAGCCCATATTCAGACTTTGGGAAATGCAAATTTTGGGGTTTTTTACTGTTTGTTGTTAACTAGCACTGTATGAAAGATACTTAGAGGAATGATAATCAGGGGTCTGAATTATTATAGGTTAATTGAAGCTGTCTTTAATAGAAGAGTGTATGAAAGTGGATTTATACCTGAGGGGCTAAATTTTGAAAAGACAAGTCTTAGTACCCTGAGGGAAACACATTAGTACAAATTGCTGGAAGTGTGACGAGTTAGGGTGTGTATACAGTGGAATCAGGACTTCCTTCAAGTTAGAGGCTGAATTCTTGACCGCCTTGAAGTCAAACTTGGAAGAAAGGCTTCTGAAATAGCTGTGCAAGTAGGACAACCACTTCAAGAAGGATATTGCTAATAAGTAGGGTATAAGAAGAGGGGAGAAAAAAAGTACTCATTTAAAAAGTGATAGAGATTAAATAATGTGGGAAAGAAATCGGAGTTATTCAAAATAAGGCTGAGTTAGACTTGCCAAAAAGTAATTTGGATCAAAGAAGAGTGCAAGAAAAATGTGTTGTTCAGTAAGTAAATGCAGTAGTTTGGCATGAAAAGTTGAATTCGTACTTTAATATAGGTGTAACTTTGACTGTGTTCTAAAGCAAATGTAAATAAACCCTAATTGAAATGGAAGCAGAACGATTCCAGATTAAGTCAACTTGATGAGAATAATCTCTTATTGAATTGTGATGAAATTTGTATGTGGAATCTGTGCTCCAACCGGAGCTGAAGATAGGCATGTAAGTGGAAATGTAGTATTCCTCTGTTTAACACATATTACAAATGTCTGTATCGAGTATGTAATGTGAGAATGCTCATCAGATCTTCCTGATCTTCTTGTAGCTAGAATAATTTTTACACATCGGTGTTTGATTTCTACACTGTGACTGGTCTTGGGTTGCAAGAATCCACTCGTTTAGAGTTGCCTGAATAAGGTCCATGACTTTGCCTTACTCTCAAAAATAAGGATGACCTTGTCAAGAAGTGTTTATATTTGAGGTTTTTCGTAGTACAAGCTTGTTACTCAGAAATTAATGAATCGACCTTGTGTGCTTTGTCAGGAGGAGAGTATGCAAGAAGCAAAGCTTATTGCACAAAAGGCTGTGGCTTTTTGTCTTGTTGACCAACTGTAGGTAATTTTACAACACTGTTTTTCACCTTTTGTTGTCTCAGAAATAATTACTGAACACCCTAAGATCTGTTTAACTAGAATTTATCCTAATTTTTCCATTTAAGAAATTTCTACATCTTGTTAATTTAGTGTTATCAGTTATTCTTATTTCTGATATTTTCTGGGTTTTTTTTAAATGTATATAGTTGGTATCAGCTCTAAATAAGGGGAAAGAGTCTGTGTATGTGATAGAAGGAACTGGCATGAATGTTAGAACAGTTTACTGTTACTTTACCTGTAAAGTGCTAGATTAGGAAACTTTTTTGTCTTAAGTCTTTCAAGTAGAGAAAATTGTTGCCTCTTGCATATGCCTTAGAATACACGTTGTGCTTTCTAAAGAAGAATAAGATGGAGTAGAATAAATATGGCACAAGACCAAGCTTTTAGTAGGACATTTATTTTAGGGACCAGAAAGTATTTCAAGATTGACTTGAGAACATTGAGGTGTTATTTTGTCTTTGTTGCTGCTTTTGTGAAGAATAGAAAAAAGCTTTGTGCTAGGTACTGTGTACCTTTTCAGACTATTAGGATTACTAACACAATGGATACTTCTTTGCTTTTGCAGTTGCCTATAAAAATTTTAGTAAACTTTTTGTTTCAGTAACTTGAAACTACCCTAGTTCTTTTTTCTTTCAATGTTATGATGGCTTTAGAAAATGCTAATAATCTTCAGGAAGAGTCTTTTTCATATTCATGAGCACATCTGTAATGTTTAGTGTCAACTAGCATCATTGCTTGGAAAATTAAATTTGGAGTGATCCTGCTGCTTTACTCTGAGCAGTGTCTCCATTGAAGCAATGTGCTCAGCGTTCTCCATCTCATTTCCTGGTAGCTCTAGTAGTTTCATGAGGGGTTTTGGTTTTCTTAATAGTAGATAGTATTATGAGAGATTTAGGAAGAGCTACAAAGTGGTGAAGACTGAAAACTTTGTTGATTTGATATAGAAGGGAAGATACTGAGGGGTCTGTTTTCTACCAAATCCTTGAGTTTAGTGGTTTTTATTTTGCTCTCATTTGTTCCATCCATGGTGAAGACATGTAGTATTTTGTTTCCCTTTCACAGTCAAATTCAGTGAGATAATTTGTTAATCATGGCAGTGAGATAACCATGATAATCATTTACTACACAATAGTGTAGCAAAATGCTATTTTAAATATTCAGACATTTATTTCGTAGTAGAGGTCAGTGATATAAATACTCCATAGTTGATTTAAACCTCTTACTCTTAGACATTAAGCATTTGAACTGCTAGTGTTTAAGATCTTTATTTATAGGCTACGGAAGGAGAGGCTGGTTGAAACTTCGTGTGAAATGCGTGGTGCTATTTTTGGGCAGAACACTGCAATAAATGAGGTGCTAAGGCAGTAATTGTCATAAATAAGGTACTTGTGTCTGCAATTCAATGGGGCCTTCTCAAAGGGATTTTATTTCTTCTATAGCCACTGATTGATTTGGTCAAAATGGGAGTTCTCAGAGCTCATCTGCTCCTGTCCCCTGCTTGGAAGGGGCCATCATCTAAGTTAGGCTGGGTAACTCGAGACCATGTCCCGTTGCATTTTGAAGTCTCCAAGAATGGAGAAGCTATAGCTCTTCTGAGCAGTCTGTCCCAGTGTTTACCTACTCTCAGTGTAACTTTTTTTACCTGGTTGAAAGCTCTTTTCATGCAGCTTTTAAGTATTACCTTGCATGCTCTGTTGTGCACTTTTAAGAAGGTTCTGACTCTGTATCTATATTGACTTATTGAGTAGTTGCAGATGGCAGTTATGTCCCTGTATTAGCTTGAGACTGAACAAAAAAGGCTGTCTTAGCCTCTCATCGTGCATCTTTTTCTTTAGCTCCCTTAATGGTTTCCTTTTTGATTTGCTCCAATTTGTCTTCTATCTTCTGAGGAGCCCAAAACTTGGCACAGGATGACCAATACAGTCTGAATAGATGGGAATAATCACCTTCCGCAATGTGGTAGTTACTTTGTCCCAGGGGCAAATTACAGCTCTTGTCCTCAAATTTCTCGAGGTTTCTGTCAGACAGTTTCTCCAGTCTGCTGAGACTGAGTTCTGCTGTCTGGCATGTCAATCTATCCCAGTTTAGGGAAAGCTATCCACAGACCTGCTGAACTTTCATTCCATCTCATTTTTCTGGTCATTAACAAGGACATTAAACAGCATCAGAGCTGGTGTTGACCTCTGAGAAATCTCCCAGCAATAGCTTACCATCAAACTGCAACCATTCGAGGCTTTCATCCCCCCTGAACCTTGGTTCTTGCCCTGCTGGAAGACGGTCACAACATTTGCCTTTTTCCAGCTGTCAGGAACTTGTCTTGATGGCCTTGTAAAGACGTTAGGGTGGCCTCGCTATGTCACCACTGAGCAACATCCACCCTCGATGGGTGCCTACAATTCAATAGACTTTCTGTATCCAGTTTATCAAGCTGGGGCCCCTTGACTTATTTTTCCTCTACCACAAGTAGTACTCCAGTATTTGTGCAGACCTGGGAAAGCTTGAGAACAAGTCAAATACACATAACCTTTTCTGTGTCCCTTCCTGCTAGATAATCTGTCGTGTTTCTGCAGTGGACCCACGTTTTTCTTGATTATTCATGTTAATGTCAACTCTGTTTAAAAACAAGCACTCAACAAAATATGATTTTTACTCTCATACTTTTTAGGTGAAACTAAGTTTTAGAAAGACACGCCATACAAGAATCTTTCTTGTAATGAACTGTGAATTGTATATTCATATATTAACACTGGGGCTACAATGTCTCAATCAGAGGTCAGCCACATTCCCTTTACACATCTCTGTGCATCGGAGGCAGCCATTATATTAAATAGGTAATGTAAAAATACTCCTGTCTCACTGTTCCAGGAGGAGTTGGGTATTCTTTAATTGAAAGTAGAATGAGTTATGTGATCTGCAGCAATGGTAACATAATGATGGACTCTGTTGCAGAGTGTGTTTGGGAACTCAGATTTCCCATGGAATCCCCATGACTCCAAAAGCTGTGATTTGTACCACGTGTCAAAAGCTTAGGAAATAACATAATAAGGTCACTTTTTGTTAAAATATATAGAGAAGATAGGAAATGTATGTTAAATGTTTTTTCACAGGAAATCATCAACTTCTCTAGCTCCTGCTGCTGATGTTGCTTTTTATGCCCACCTAAAATGGCATTCCATGGTATGACTGGGCTCAGGTTCGTGGAACTGTAACAATGAAAGCAACAAACCATCAAAAATAGATAATTTTTGGGAAAGAAGTAATGGATCTGGCTAGCTTTTGGGCATGGTCTGTAAGAGCTTTAAACTAAAATATTTAAACTTTAAAATCTGTCATGATTGTGCATGTTCTGTAAAAGTATTGATTTTACAGCTGTTAGCTTTGTTCAGTTACAGCAAATCCTGGTAGTTAAAAATTGGTTCGTTCCCAGATTGTGCCATAGAGCCTGTTATCCATTAGCTTTGTCAAAGCAGATAAACTAAGAAACTGATTTTTGATAAGAATCTGTCCGGAAATGGATGAAAAATCATGGTAGGGGTCTTCTACTTCTGTTTTCCTGATGAGTAAAATTGCTATCCAGGCAGCATTAGCCTTACTGTGGTAGAACCTTTGGCTTGTGATGCCCCTGTATCAAATCTGCATTGAGGAAATGTAATCTATTTAAATTGCTGCATAGATTCTGCATGACCTTTTAGTATAAGCAAAGCAGTAAATGCCCTTGAGAAATATGTTGGAAGAATCAGTGGAAAAATGGATTTGATCATAACAATGCAGTATTTTCAGGAAAGATATCTGGATAAATTACCAAAAATTCCATGTTTAAGAGAACACCCTGTATAAGAGGATAAAAGAAAACAAGAATATGGATGAGTGCATGAAAGAAGCATAAAGAGAATTATCTAATTTCATGGTACTTTGGAGTCTAAATGTAGTACTTTATTTTACCAATATAAAAAGAATGGCTGGGATGATATCCCCTCTGCCTGTCCCCAGTGCAAATGCATTGGAATGAAATAGCCATCTACTGTGTAGTTCTGATGTTTATATTTTTTTCTAGAAAATTCTAGAAGAAAATGGGAAAATACTGCTTTTGACACCTGCAGGTTGCTTCATTGAAAATCTTATCTCAGAACTAAATGATGAAGGCTTTGAATAAAGTATTTTGCCACTCTTTGTACTGCCTGTGGTTAGAACATCTCTCTCCCAATTTCTTAGGTGTCTGTTCCAGATCGTTTTCACTAGTGTGCTTTCTCAAAGCATTACTGTCCATTTAAAAAGCAATTTATATAGAAGTTTAAAAAAGACTAGTATTTCTAGAATACTGTTCGCTGGATTGTGAGCGTTTCAGTCTGACTCCAGAATGTGTTTTCAAATTGAAATAACATTTCCTGATCAAAAGAATTTTTTCATGAATTTGCATGTGACAAACCTGCAGACAATATTGAATTGTACCTCCAAATGTCTTTGGCTGTTGTGTGAGATACTCTCCCATTAAATACGGCATGGGAAACGATGTTGAAAAAAGCCAATTCCCGGGGTTATAAATTGAGAATGCTGTGTGAAGAGTAGACTTCAGTTTTGCATCAAGCTGTTGTTCTAAATAATATTTCTTTTTCTGCCTGAGTGTCCTACAATGATTTCCTTCACCTGTTTGATATTCACCTGCTGCTATGGAACAAGCTACAGCTGCAAAATTGTGAAGATTTATAGCAACAAGACAGATTTATTCTTTAAATTGCACTTGTTCCAAGAGCAGACTGCTCTTTGATTAACGTTAAATGCTTTTATACATGAGATGAATAGCAATTTTCATTCGTTGGAAGGTGTTCATTGGGCAAAGGAAGTTTAGCTTCGATAAACTGAGTACCAACTAAATCTCTGGGGTGAAGTGTTGCAGAATTCTGTATCAAAAGCAAAGCACCTTTCTTCTGCCTGCTGTTAATCCCAGTTCCCCTGATTCAGTTTCCCCTGCTCCTCAGCAGCAGTAGTTTTATTTCTAGTGGAGACTTTCCCATGCAGGATTTCCCTCTGGTTTCTGAAGTGGCAGCAAATCTGTGTTCTGAGTAATTTACGGGAAGAAAAAGTGGGAGAGCTGAATGAATCTCTCAGTTATCAATCAAAAGTTTTCTAGGCACAGGCAAGCACTGACTCGTTAGCGGGAGAACTGTTAACGAAGCAATCTGGAACTACTCCCCCTGCATTCACATCCCATTTCAACAGCAGCTCTTCTTTCAGTTGGACCTGCTGGGAGAACTCAACAACCACCTTTGTCCTCAGCGGGGCTGTAGTGTCAGAAGAGGAATCTGCATGAAAAACGGTCAGATAAATCAGCCAGTCTTGATTTAGTGTTGTTCTAAAATCTGAATAGCAGCTAAATTGTGGACTAGCTGGAGGGTTGGAGTGGGCAAGTCCCACATCTTTGAAGTTGGAGGCAAGTTGGATGCGCAATGATGCTCCTTCTGCTGTACCCAGCACAGTGTTCCCTCGCAGGAGTCTGTTAAGCGAGGATTTAGTAAGGCAGAAAAAAACGAGGTCTTACCTTTCAACTGAGGGTGAGTTACAGGGAGAATGAATTTATTGTAAGAATGATTAACTCCTAATTTATTGTACGAAATACGTTAACCCTTTCTGACCCCAAATAGATTGTATTTTTTTGTGCTGTCCTATTGGTGGCATCAATGCTGATCTAGTTGGCAGAGAGATGGTAATTGTTATACCCAGCTTTCTCTGGGATTGGTTTTTGGCTAAAGTGCCAAAGTGCGAAAAATTAGTAAAATTTAGGCAGTGGGTTATGGGTTAAAAACTTATGTGACCCAAAGTTCTTGCCTTCTATCCACTCCCATCCCCCCAACAAATACAAGCCCCTTTCCCTACTCCCAAAAGTAAGTATTTATGTAGTTGAGTTCAGTCTGGTTCTCAACAGAGCATAGTTGAGAGGACTGAAAACATTTTGTATTAACTTGAAGATACTAACAAGTAGCTCAATTATTGAGTTAAGCCAAATGAGCAAAGTGTCTGTTTTAGTCAACAGAAAGTGGTGGGACAGTAGCAGTACAGTGTACAGTATGTTGTGGGGTTTTTTGTTGTTTCTGTTTATTTAATAGTGGAGGAACACATGTGTTTACTGGGATGTGCCAGTCAGTGTTCAGGAGCAAGCAGGGAAAAACATCTTATGAAACACCACTGCCAAGATAGAAAACTTGAGATCTGGACCAGTACTTAACTGCTTTTTTTAAAAAATGTGTATTTTAAGATGTTAGTGTTGGAAATGTTTGGAGTTTCTTTCTAGCTTTGTACCACATGGTTTGAAAATCCTAAACAGGCGTTTGATGAATCAGCGTCTCTTTCCATTCCTTCTGTCCCACAAAGACTGCACACTTAAGAACATGCTGTTATGCTTCTGTAAATTGAGAACATAGCAAAAAAACCCAAACCCCTGAATCACCAGAAGAAGTGGTCGTGGGATATGATTTTCAAAGAACTTCATTATTAGATCACTGCCAAAAATACTCAATTTGAGAATCAGAGCAATCCCAGCTTTTCCTTGCTTTTATTAGTATATTTCAATGATCTTTTCTGTGGCTGCAATTATGCTGTGTTCCATATGAGTGTGATCGTTTAGATCTGTTTATCCTTTTAGTTCTTGAGAGAGGGAAACCAAGCATCCACTTTTTGGGGGGAGAGGTGAAAACAAAGAAAGGCTTAGGTCAGCAAACTGTGCACTGGTGTCACTGTGTATTGAGCTTAAGAACTTGGGATGTGGAAGAATGAATACATTCCATCTGGGCCAGAGAGCGATGTCTGTTAGGGTTCAGTTTGCTATGGTTTTTGAGCTTTCCATATGATCTCATCACTGGAGGAGGAAAGTGTATTCTCCCATAAGAATAATCTTATCCTTGTGATTCATTACTACTGTGGTTTTTTTGTGTGAGGCTTTTGAGTGCCAGACCTCCCCCCACCTCATCCACCCCAAATAAAAAACAACCCCCCTGTCTTTGGCTTTATATGGTATTGCTGTAGGTGGACTTAGCCAGAATAATGGCTGGCTTTAACAATCACAGCCTTACATCTTTGTGTAGAGGAAGACTCTTCCTAACATATATTTATGCAGCTATTTGTCAAGCCTCACGTTTTGGGAAGCGAGCTTGTCCGCTTTGTTTCCCAAGGTTTAGTAAACATTGTTTTTCATGAATCTTCCCTTTTCTGCATTTTCCTTTTTCTACATATAATTTCATATAGTTGGTTTGGTAAGGTTACTTGGGAACAGACAATTTTTTAGCTTTTCTTAGTTAATATTTAGGTTGTCACTTTCTTTTCCCAGCCTATTGCCCTGATAATCTGACGATCAGTGCTTTGAGCTGCTGTGTGTTTTGGAAGGAGCATTTGAAGCTGGAAATGGATCCCTTCACTCCTTCTCCTGCATCCCCTCATGAGCTCTTGTGTTGGGAAGGTGCAGACTAATCCAAGTAGAATGGTTGCTGGAGCCATTACACCAGTACAGCACACCAGAAAAAGGGTAAAACCTTGTAGGATGTTTTTGCAGGCCTAATGATGTGGCAAAGAGATTAAGACACTTTTCTTTTTATCTTGCCATGTGACGGTAGACAGTTCATTTCCCACCAGTGCTAAAGAAATCTGTCCATTAAAAGGCATTTGTGATCGGGCCAAAGTGTGGTGCAGTGAATGAAGTAAGTCATCTTTTAGCATCTTCCAGTCAGTTCCTGCCATCTGAGGGACATGTGAATTGCAGAAAACTCTCTGGACTGTGAAGAGCTCATGTATAAATACTGAGATCATTGAAGACCTGTCTCCTGTTTCAAACTACAGCAGAGAAGTGCTTGAAGAAGCTTGAAGAGCAATAAATGTGATAAATGGCCCTGTTCTGATTCACTTGGCTCTTGCTCCTTTGAACTGAAGCTGAAGTTCACATATAGTAGAGGAATACAAAAAACATTGGCTCAGGTTCTAGTCTGTATGTTAAACTCGGCATTTTTGCTGGGAAAAGGTGGATCATGGAAAGAAAACTAAAGCTTGTTTTTCATTGGATCCATCAAAGAGCTAACAGCATGGATTTCTGATTTGGTGTAGCCCTTTGAGGTTAGTGGAGTTCCAGTATGCATCTTATTTTTTAAAAAGAGAAATATGTTTTGAGATTTATGGTCTGTAATTGCTGTAATATACAGTATTCAAATATTAAACTATCAGATGGTCACTGAAGATCAAACCTAAAGTTTCCTCTTTACTAAAGCATCTGCATCCATGCTCTTCAAAACATAAAGTCATCGCTTTAGAGTGCAGAACAAACTTTATACTAAGAGAAAGGAACAGAATTAATCTCCCCTGTATCCCATAATGTGCAATATTGAAGCCTGGAAAAAGGCTAGCACACTGGTGGTTTAATTTGTTTCTGGTAGTGATAGTTTGATTTTTCCATCTTAATGCTGCCGTGTGATAGACAGAGTGATGGGTGGTGGGAACTGTTAGAACAAGGGGAGTATGGCACCTTCAGATTGGTACCTGGATATGAAAATTATAGTCCTGGCACATTAAAATTTTAGTCCCAGGATTTGTGTGAAAGGCAGAAAGCTCATTGTGTAATGATTGAATAGGTCAACTGGAAATTGTTTGTATTTGTCATTTTTTAAAGTATGTGAATCATCTTGTATCTTTATATGGTTAAGAACAATCCCCTGCTATTAAGAAAATTCTTTTATTTTAAATGAAGCATGAAATATTTGAGATCTAGACTTGTATAGTATTTCCAGTTACAAGGCATAGCCTGAGAAGTGGAACTAAAAATAGTTCTAACGGTTGTTAAAGAAAAGCTAGAAATTCTGCTCAAGGTCATCTTGCTTGTGCTTACGAAATGTGCCACTTGAATACTGAGTAGTTCTAAAATGAGTAGGTGTTTATTCTGGTTATGTTAAATAAAGTCATGTCAAACCAGAGCTTTTATAAAAACTTAGCCTTGTGGAAGGACTGTGGCTGGGCAAAAAGAGTAAGAACGCTCTGAGAATGTCTCTACTTGGTCTGTCCTCTTAATTAAGTCTTCATGCTCGCTGTACCATTACTCAATCACTCTCTGCTTCTACCTTCATTGTAATTGGAATGTATTAGCTTATACTCATAGTCTTAATTTTTAATAGAATCTAATTTTTTTTTTTAATCTCTGACACATGATTGAGATGAAGTTATTTTTTTGACCAGAACCCTGCAAACCATGTGGCTCTGCTTCCAAATGAGTATCTTAAGTCCTGTCAGCAATGGTTTACCAGCCTCGGGAGTGAGCCAGATTCAAAAGTAGCAGCAATTTGTTTCAGGTTCAAAAATTTCACAGAAGCTTCCTGCAGTACTGTTAACTCATTTTCAAAGAAAACACTACTGTTTGTTCTGTACTTTGTGAGCAGTAAGAAATATTTCTGGGTTTGAGCTTTAAGATAGTTCTGTGCCAAAATAGTCTAAAAGAAATCCAGTAGGTTCTTGCATTGTTCTCCCCTCAGATGAGGGAACCATCTTACTTACCTTTTTAATAGGATTGTGAAACACCTGAAATTTATAACTAATTTTGTTTTCTTGGCAGCTAATTTTTCTTCTTGGATCAGATGTGGTCCTTTCAGTCTAAACTGTAAACTGTAAGATGAACTATGCTTAGAAAATAAGTATTGTATAGGTGTATATTGTCATTTTACTATCCCTATGTTAAACTAATTTCTGGTGAGAGAAAGGGTGGTCTGATTAGAGGTTGTTATCCCATCCCAGTCTAGTTGTTGAACATGTGCTTTTTAAAAATTAGGAATATATTTCTTCCTCAGATCTCAAATCTCTTGCATGCATAAGATATGTGATCTCAGTATTCTCTCTTCACCCCCAGTCTTGAAAAGCATCCCAAGTGTTGAGCACTTTTCTAATTGTTGGGAACGCCATGGAAAGTGTGACAGAAATTGATGCTTGGGTTTCTCAAAAACATCAGTATTGAAAGTTTAACAAAACAGCTGGATACTGATTTTTCTTGTGCTGGGGGATGGAAATAAGGCCTAATTCAGCAAGATCTTTTAAGAGAAACTTCAACAAAAAACCCCCCACACCTCCCAAACCAACCCATGGAAAACCTCAAGAAAGACTAGGGGGAGGGGGAGTCATCTTCTTCCTCCTTCATAAAACATGAAGCAATATTTCACTACTTTCCTTTTGTAACTTTTGAAGAATGTGTGTCTCTTCAGCCGTCTCAGTTTTCCACATGGCAGGCACATTCCTTGCATGCCAGGCGTCATGTGCTTCCTATAATGTTGGATGTGCTGGAGTGGGTATGTTCAGGGAATTTCACTTACTGATAAGAAATCATTCCTTTCTATTTTTATTTCCTGTCTGCATCTGGACATTTCCCGTAAAGACAACTTGCATAGTGTCACCCACTCCTCTCCTAATAAATAGTTTGTTTATGATATGTGCTGCTTTCTTGTGTTTCTGATAGGATGACATTGATGTTACGCTCCCCTTTAACTTTAGGCTGTGCCTTAGCTTCCAGGTGATTGCCAGAATCATAGAACCATAGAATCATTTAGGTTGGAAGAGACCCTTGGGATCATCAAGTCCAACCATCAGCCCTACTCTACAAGTTCTCCCCTACACCATATCCCTCAACACCACATCTAATCTACTCTTAGACACAGTCAGGGATGGTGACTCCACCACCTCCCTGGGCAGCCCATTCCACTGACTGACCACTCTCTCTGTGAAAAATTTTTTCCTAATGTCCAAAATCAGGATTAGCCGCAAGTAAAATTGCATTTTTTCAGTAATCAATAGAACCTTTTCTCAGTGAGAAGATGTTATATCTAGGTGTCAACTGTTGTAAAATATATCAAAGCCAAAAAGCATTTCATTTTTGGGCAGGTAATTTTGAGTTTAAAAAAAAAAAAGTTAACCTTAAAAATTATTATTTACCATAAGTAATTTTATATTCTGCTCTAAAATACTTATATTTTTACAGTGAACAGAGTATCTGCCAAGCACGAGCTGCTGTAATGGTCTACGATGATGCCAATAAAAAATGGGTACCAGCTGGTGGATCAACTGGATTCAGCAGAGTTCATATATATCATCACACGGGCAACAACACATTCAGAGTAGTGGGCAGGAAGATACAAGATCATCAGGTAAGCAAATATCTGGAAATTTGGTATAGAAATCAAGATATTTTTGTTACTGTTTTTAATACTAAGAAATAGGTCTCCAATAAAGTTATGGAAACTGTAAATTAAATTATAATATATTTATTTTTGTTTTGAACTGAAGTAGAAAAACTGTATTGTGGCTTTTCCCTCAGAAACTAAGTACTTTATAGGCATTCAAGGTGATATTTCTTGTGCTCTCTTTACCATTCCTTCCTGCGGAGAGGTATAAAAGGCCAGTAGTGTGCACAGAATTTATCTGATTCTCTAAGGCAAAGTCTCAACCTTAGAACTTCTCTTTTTCCCTGCTCTCATAGCTGCAGCTTGTGTAGGTACCAGCAGTTCTCTTGTAGCTCTTCCTGTATTATGAAAAATTGGATGCACGATTTCTCATGATCCATTCTTTCAATAAAAGCCTTCTAGCATTTGGTAATGCTGATCATCTACCACTTGGAGAAGGTGAGAAGAAAGCAGCATATTAATTTCCTTGATAAAGAAGTTATTAGATCTTGGTTAAATGGCAAACTGAACACTCTGTCTTAAAATATCTTCTGCTTTGTGATATTTGGGATGGGGTTAAAGGTCTAAGTTTTTGTTTGAGGAACACTTCTATATCTGTTTCCCTCTCTCCCAGCATTTCATAAAATTCTTATGGTTTGTTCTTGGTTGGTTGTCACACCTGAAGCATAGACCAATAACATCCTGTGTGATTTGTCAGTAAATGCTTTTTCCAAGAGTAAACGATCTCTGTCTGCTCATCTGAGAATAAATATTTTTCTTTTCTTTTTTTTTTTTTTATTTTTTTTTATTTTCCCATTATTCAGTGGGATAAGGTGAGAGGATCTGGTTATCCAAGTGCAATGGTTTCCTCCTAGCAGATGGCTTGTAATAAATGGTTGTCCTACTAGTTAGAATTCATCACCTTTAGTGTAAGCTCCAACGACGTTGTAAAGTGATACCTTGTGATGTGTAGTAGAAGCCCTGCATAACTGGTGCTGAAGCAGCATCAAGTGAAAGGGTGCAGCAGCCACAGAAGGTGCTACTTCGGTTAAAAAACATGATTCTAACGAGTTAATAGAAAACTTGAGTTTCTGACATCTAAATGTGTATTCACATCAAATATTCTGCTACTAAAAGTCAGAACTGTTGATGCTACTAAATTGCTTTTATGAAACATTGCTGCATCTTTTGAAATACGAACACTTGTGCTACAAAAGTTCATATAAACTCGTGGTTTCTCATCAGTGATTTCATTGGGCATTGGGATTAAAATCAAAATGGCTCTGTGCTTGAACATGGTGATCTTGTGGATCATGGGACTGGAATTTAACCCTCATGGTTAGGGGATAAAATCTACATGAAGCTGAAACTTGTGTTGAAATAACAATTTTAACCATAAGTAATTTTTTTTTTTTTTTAATTATTATAGGTGGTAATAAATTGTGCCATTCCGAAAGGGCTGAAGTACAATCAGGCTACACAGACCTTCCACCAGTGGCGTGATGCTAGGCAGGTGTATGGTCTGAATTTTGGCAGCAAGGAAGATGCCAATGTCTTTGCAAGTGCCATGATGCATGCCTTAGAAGTATTAAATTCACAGGAAGCTGGTAAGTGTCTCTGACTCTTTTTATAAGGGTTGTTCAAATACATGGGGAAAAAAATAAAATGTTCATGCTTAAAAGTCAGTCAGTCTTGTTTCTAATAGTGATTCAGCCTCTAGCCATTTTAATTATTTGGGTGTTTTCTCTGCTTAATTGGCTGCTGTTTGATAGTGATTCTCAGCTTGACTGCCATCTGTGTAAATGCAATTCCTCAAAAGTAAACCTCATTTCATATTATCTATTACATACAGCAACTTGCTGACTTTAAGGAAACACAACCGAAACAGCTGACCAACAAATGTGTAGCTCTTAATCGGGATGCTTTTCAGGATTTCTACATATGTAAGACATGCAGTGTTCCCAGCATGCTGTTGTGGTTTAACCCCAGCCAGCAACTAGAACAGTGAGCTCCCCACACAGTGGAGTAGGGGCGAGAATCAGAAGAGTAAAAGTGAAAAAACCTCATGGTCTGAGATGAAGATGGTTTATAACTAGAGCAAAAGCAGCACACACAACCAAAGTGAAACAAGGAATTCATTGTTTTGGCACATGGGTGTCCAGCCACTGACAGGAAAGTAGGGCTCCAGCAAGAGTAATGGTTATTTGGGAAGACTAATGCTATCACTCCTAACATTCCCCCATTCCTCCTCCTTCCCCCAGCTTTATATGCTGAGTGTGATGTCCCATGGTACGGAATAGCCTTTTGGTCAGTTTGGGGCAGTTGTACTGCCTGTGTCCCCTTCCAGTTTCCAGCCCATCCCTGGTGGGGCCGTAGCTCTGTAAGCCCTGCTCAGCAATAACTAAAACATCCCTGTGTTACCAACGCTGTTTCCAGTACAAATTCAAAATTTAACCCCCTACAAGCTGCTAAGAAGATAATTAGCTCTGCCCCAGCCAAATGAAGCACATGCTATATTGGTGTTTTTCCTTCTTATTGAGTACTAGTTTATTATGAATATGTTAGGGGGTTTTCCTATGAACTTTGAAATTCAGGTAACTAATTTTGTAACATATAGAGTTTTTTAGCTTGGAGACCTTGGATCCAGAGGTACCAATCAGATGAGCACATATAATTTAGACAACATATTTATCATTTCATTTGTTTGGAGAGCAGGATGACATAGAGGTTTTAAAGCATTGATGACAATTTTTGTGTCTGTAATCTATTCTAGGCAGGCTCTACAGCAAATTGATTGGAGTAACTCTGGGGCTCCAGAGTTTCTCTGGAAAAAAAAAAAGAGGGAATTTCCATTTTGAAAGACTTCAAGAGACTTCTGTGTTCTTGTAACCAAATAGAATTCTTTTGTCCTCATTAAACTTTAAAGATTACCCATGTAACAAGAGAGATCACTTCTGTGTCAGGTTTTCTTTCTCTTGTGTAAAGGAGAGGCTGTGGATACACTAACTAGCACTGTCTCAACTAGCAAAAAAGGATGACTTTATCAAGCTGCATTTCATTCTAATAGTTGTTTCAAGACTTACCTTTTAGAACTAAGTGGTCTAGACCAAGAAGGATGATAAATTCTGCAGTGCTTATGCTGTCATGCACATATGAGGCCAAAATATAAAGGGTAGCTACAGGTGTAAGCTTTATTTTTCCAGTTAAAATAGTCCAGTTGTGTATCCTATTTTCCCACCTCCCAATTCTAAATCCCTCAGCTCCCCTTTCTCTAAGTGTTACCTGATTGCAGATATTTAATGCATTCTGGCTGATTATGTGTTGGTTTCTACTCATTTGATATAAAGTCTGAAAAGGCCTGGTTATGGTAATCAAAACAAGTTTTACGTTGTTTCCTATTACCTCTACTTGAAGAGTTCAGTACAGCATGTCTCAAGTGCATAGGTAAACATATATGCATATATTTTTTTCATAATTTAACTCCTCCTGCTACACTAAAACTGGGCTAATAGAGAGGCTGAAATGACAGGCACAACAGTGCTCATTTTTTAATTGGTCAGTGCTTGTGGTTCTTCATTTCAGATTACTCCAATTTGTCTAATGATTAGTTCTCTTGATGTTTTATGCAAAGTATATGTGGGCTAACAACTGTGTTACGTTCTTCAGTAGTAGAAATTTCATTGAACTAAGAAGCCATTTCAGTGTATAAAGACTTATTTTTTAGTTTTGGATGAAACTAGTTATTTTTGGGGGCTTCCTTGAATGTCACAAAGTGTCATTTAAACAATATCTTAGAATCGGTGTAATTCCATAGGAACAAACAACTCAATGAAAATAACTCTGTTGCATCACCTTAGTAATTTTTGAAATGATAGGGGTAGAGGAGGGGAACTAAGCTTTGCAATTAGTCTAAAAATCACTATACTTCGAATTCAATCCCCTGCTTATCCCAAATGGTGAATGCTTCCAAACCATCCTGTCGGTAGTCTCTTTGTTGATCTCAGAAGTTGCCTTTCAGTCTGAATTTGTCTGCCTCATTCATTTTAATATCAGTTAATCCCTGATGACTGGGAGGTTGTTTTGTTTTCAGGTGGATTTTTGTGTTGATCATGAAATAAGAGTTGAGTATGACTGTAATGACATGTCCCAGTTGCTGGGTGCAGCGCTGTAGTCTACTTAATTTGTTCTTATCGGCTTTGAGGTTTAGGTCTGAGAAGGACATGAATTAAGCTGCATAAATATGTTTGATAGCGGCTGGATGTAACCTCCAAGTTTTCTGAATTGTGAAATAGTCACTTTGGGGTGTTTTTGCTGTGATTTCCTGTAGTACTAGTATGCACAAGTCAAAACATGTTAAGTAGCTGCCTAATGATGGACGCCATCATCACAGGAGGAGGTAACTGTTCTTCTGTCACTTCTGTTGGCCAAGAAGAAGGACTATGGTTGTTTGAGCTTAGCTGTCACTTACCTTTTTAACAGACATAAACGTGCTTTACCTTCCATTGAGGTGAAATAAAAATCAAGCTTAACATTATTGGCATTGCTTCAGCAGATGTCTGAGGATGAGCAGTTTTTCACTGTTGCTTGTAAAAAACCAATTAATAATTATGCCTATAGAATGGCTTTGTAAGCCTGTTACCATTTCCAGACATGGCTCATAATGTATCTGTGAGAATATATTGTCAACAAGTTTCACAAAGTTTATCATCTGGGAGGTTTGACAGTGTATAATATACATATTAATATACTTTTTTTCTGATCTGTATCAGTGTAAGAAGTAAAAAAAAGATCCAGTCTCTTTCTGAACATGCCTGCTTCGATAATGGAAATAGGATACTAGGTAGCTTGCAGTTTAGAAACAAACTAATTGGATTCCTTGCTCAAAATTTTCTTATGAAAGAAAGAAAACGTGTTTCTTCTCTCTATAGGTGGTATAATTTCCTAAAAGTGCAGCTAGAAATGAATCCTTGATTTTAATTAATTTTGTTTTTTTCCTAGCATCTGTTGTCCAGAGAAGCTGTGGATCAATATTATATATTGATAGTTTTGTTTCTTCCAATTTATCTGCTAGACTTAAATTTCTAGCGTATGCAGTCCTAATGGGTAGTCGTATGACACTGCTTCAAAAATTTGTACCTGAACAGGACAACTTGGATGTAAATTGCTGTTTCCTAGTATATCTAAAACAGTATATAGAATCTCCAACACAAATAAAATAAAACCTATATAGATAATTTCCCTTTTACTGCAGAATTGCTTACAATTAAATCTTGATTGTACAGTATCCTTATTTTCTGCTGGTTTTTCTCATTTTGGCAATTTCTTTTATTAGCTTGGTTATTTTTAGTTGTATTTTGTTTGTAAAAGGAAAGCAGTTTTAATGTTAGCTGAGCATACTGCTCAGAAATTCATAAAGCTGCAGATGAATTTTAAACTTTATGCAAGGGTTCTCGGAAATCTAAATTACTTCTGAGGAATATTAAAGGATGTCCACAAAATCATCTTTCACTTTGCAAGTCAGCTGTTACTTATAGCTCGTTCTCACTCTTAAAAAAAATCATAGTCTCCTTCTCTCTTATATATTTGAAAAATGTCATTGCTCTTGCAGTTGGCTCTTCACCTGTTGTATCGCTGGCATAATTTGAGATTGTTTAATTTAGTATCTCCCTCTAGTGGATCTACAGCAGCAGAGGCAAAGACACCAGCTGTCTGCATCACTGACAGGCTTTTTGTCATTCGGAAGAGTGCAGAATGAAAGTTTAAAGTTGGAGCAGAGTAAGGCTTTACCAAAACTGGCACAGTTCAGAGGACTCTGGCTGCCCAGGCAGTGAAATCGTGTTATGTGTCTCTATTGGGTTCTTTTCCTCTCTGTGATTTGCAGTGCTGATCACACGATTGTTCTGGTTTTTCTTATTTCTCATATTTTCATCTAGTTCTGGTTTGAATGATTGTATTAGTTAGTAGCTATTCAGCCAGACTGTGTTTTCCTGCTGTCTAGTTAAGCAGGTTTTAGGCTACCTGCAAATCCAGAAGAAAACCAACAGTGACAGAATGTGTTTTCTCTTGGGATTTTAAGGTAGACTATGAATGCTCCAAGTTCCTGCCCAACACTCTTTAGGAGGTGTATTAAAAACATTTCAAGATTCATTTCTGACACCCACTTAGAAAATTTTGGAAGACTCATTTCATTAAACAATTGTCTGTGGTAGTCAAAAGCTACACCTTCATCAAATGACAAATGTGTATTGTCAGTGTAAGAGGTCATTTGAAGAGGATTTCTGCCTTTAAGGCTGTGTTCAGGTATCCAGGAACTGGTCCTAATTGTCTAGAGTAAAGATGACTGCCTTCTGTGAAGATTTTGCATTGAATTGCAAAGAAAATTTTCCTGTCTGTATTAAGTAGAGCTTAGTGTTGCAATCAAAGTGACTCTGGAATGAGAGAAGAGACTTGGTGAAGGGGAGTGAGGTGACTGAGAAAATTCTCTGATGTGTGAGAAGAGGGATTGTTCCTTTGAAGTAATAAGGGCAAGTGAGGGAGGTGTGTGTTGGGAGATGGGAGGAACAAAAAGGTATCATGCTCGGTTTTGCTACAAAAAGCACCTTCTAGTTCAGCTGGAACTGGCGTTGTTTTGTGTGGCATCTGTCTTCAGTCCCAGGCAAACCTTGCTAAGAGAATAAGAAACGAAGTATGAGATTTATATGTGTAATTTGCATTTGAGGAGGTACTTTTGAGTTCATTGCAGAAGATGAAAGCAGCAAAAGAAGAACTGAAGGATGTCATTCAACCGTAAATAAGCCTATTCTAATTCTTTTTAATAGAATTCTGTGTGTGTAAGATTCATGGTGGGGTTTGTGCTGATCTTTAATAGTTTTATGTTAGTTCTTGAAAAGATTTGAGGTTATTCTGTATATAAAAGCAAGGATGGGAATGGCTTTGGTGAAGCTGTTACAGTAGTGTCTTAGATGACACTTTAATTCATAGGAAAACAGAGTGGAGGAAAAGCAACAACCCGGGGGCTTTTTGTTTCCTGGAGCTTTTTATTTTGTTCCTCTAATCTTGGGGAAAAGCCTTGAGGTTAAATTTCATTAAAATTACTAGTAAATTTAGAAATTCAGTTGTCCAGTTATTAAATGATCAAACCTTTACGGGGGAAAAGATGCACGTTTTCCACTGTTATGGGGTCCTTTCTCTTAGAGCAAAGATAGTTCATTAAATACTTGCTGATAGGGAAATGCACTTACTCATATCAAACTGAATAATTTAGTATCTTTGGGAGATGCAAACTGAAAGAAAAACTGGGCTTAACTAATTGGAATTTGCTTAGAGACTATAGGAGATAGAAACGAGAAATTTATATGTGAGGTGAAAGGAGATCTCAAATGCTTTTCCTCATAGTGTTGTGCTTCATATCATGCTAAAACTTGTTTTGAGAGAAAAATTATTCTACTGCAATGAAGTAATTATGCTGTACCTGTGCTCTTGGCAACCCTCTGGAGTGGGCTGTCAGAATGGGAGCAACATGATGGGAGCAACTACCTCTCCTGTAAGAAGTCAGCTAATATCTCTATTTTTGCTAGTGAGCTTTTTGTTTTCCTTTTCAATGTAGGATTGATTAAAGAATTTTTTTTGGTAGTTACTAGATTCTCCAATAGCTAATTCTGATTTATATGCCAAAATATTAACCTAGAGGAAATTTCAACTGTTTGGACAAAACACTTCTGTTTTAATTACACATAGGAGTACTGAAATCATTGTTGCTTTTAGTTTTGGTATGTGGAAGTGAAGGGAGAGCTGCTAAGTTTTTGGAGTTAAAACCACTTTTGAGTGTTTCCTGTGTGCAGTTTCTGATTTGTGTGGTTCTTCAAGATCAGCATTGGTATGGGGTGAAAGTGTTACAGTTTGGGTGGGCAACCCAAAGAACATCGTTAGAATTTGGTGGTTGGTCTTAACTGCCTGGGAAAGGTGTATTAGTTTTGCGGATAAAGTTTTGTTTAATAAGCATCGGGGAATGTTAGTTTATCTTTCTCTTGTTTTCTTATAAATATTATCAGCAGAAGTTATGGCTATATTAAATCTACTGCCTGCCAGAAATGGGGTGTTGTCATAGAATCATGAGCATCACTGTGGAAATACAGCTTTGTCAGGCTCATTTCAGTAGTACGATATGCAAAAAGTGACAGTCATCATCTATAACAATGCTATTTCAATAAATTTTGCCAGAACGGGGGGAAAAAAGTAATACATTTGCTGCAGTAGATGGTATTGATGCACTTAACTTTCAATACTTGCTTTTTTAAAAATTGTGATATTGTTAAGTAAGTGTAGTTGTCTGGTGTCTTAGCTCTGACTCCTCCCGTCTTAAAGGATGGCAGAGGCAAACTGCAAGCCCAGGCTTGGGGTCACCCAGGAGTCTGGTGCTGGGATAAGACTGTCACATCGATTATCAACACCCGCTTTCCAAGGCTCTGCTGCCGTTTCCTACCAATGGAGCCTTACCTCTGCCTAAATTCAAATGGATTTTAATGAATATTTTTGTTATACTTCTCCCCTTTTATTACCTTCATTGGGTAAAAGTGCTTGTGAAGTGAAATATAAAGCATTTACTTTCAGTATCGAAAATGCAAAACAGTTACTACTCTGCTAAAATAAGTTGAAACAATGATTTATAATCATTGCATAACTACTATAAATAGTATAGTATTTTTAAGTACTATAAATAGTACTTAAAAAGCAGAAGCTGTGTATGAGGAAGTAGATAATTGAAGGAAAGAGAATTCTTAGCTGGAAAACGATTCATCTGAATAGAAGTACTAGAGAATAGTTTTGTCATTTGTTAGTGCCCTGCATTTTGACCATCACAGTCTTGCTTATAAATTCATAATACAAGTCCAGGTCTAGAGAAGTGGGGCCACTTTGCTTCTACTGAAGGCGAGTTATCAAATCTCCCCTGACTTTGTTCTGTAACGTCCCAGGCCAGGCTCTGATTGAGGCAAGTGAAAATGGTTCCTCTACCATGATAACTTTCCTTAGTACTTCCTTATAGTTTATAACAGAAATGCATCTTTTTACTGTGGTTTTGAACTCTCAAACTCTTGCCTGTGGTGTGTTCTTTGTGCCACAGATGTAATCAAATTGTCCTTAATGAAAATATTTTCTAAAGATTATAATTAATCAGTACACGTCTCTTTCTAGCCTATGCCTATATAAATCAATTTGTTTTCTGCTTTCAGTCCATTCTTCAGTTGTGCTTTGATTCAGTCATTCGTACTTTGATTTGAATATCAGATTGTATGATTGGAATGTTGCTTAGTTTTGGCATTAACACACTGAGATATGAAGGGAGGGACAAATATTAGTTACCTACTAGTTTCTCCGGGGAAAAAACTGAGGTCTTCACATCAAACTACAATTCTTATGTGTGATAGTTCACCAGCTTTTTCTATAGGTACTAGATTACCTTTTTTTTTTTCCTTTTAGTCACATTTTGTCTTTTAGTGGTGAACAGTACAGTAATTTCAGGAGTGGGTTTTGTGTGTGTTTTTGCTTACTGAAACCCTGGGGCATGCGGGGTCCTGAGACAAATCTCCTGTGATCTGGATGCCAGTAGTCCCTCAAAACCCACCTCACCAAGTCCTCAAGCCTGTCCAGAGAAATGAAATAAAGCTTACAAAATATACATCTTGTAGCGTGTTGTATAACCTGTATTGTTTCTATCTTGAACAGCAGATACCATTTCAGGGCTCTTACCTCATAGGAATGTGGTATCTTGCTGCTGGCATGAGGGAGGGAACATTAAAAGAAGTGGAGAGTTTGGTGTGAAACGATGTTACTGCAAAGATTGAAGGAGCTGATTAAGCAAAACGAACTGAGGGAGGAGTAATGCGTTTCTGTATCCAGTTTGCTAATTATACTTTTCATAGGGTTGTGTCATTGGAATTAATTCAGCTCTTGAATGGAGATACAGAGGTAAGAAGTCAATTGGAGGTGAAAATGAAGTTAAGGAGCTTTGATAGAACTACAAGTCTGGTTGTCGTTTATAAAGGTGCTTAATTTGGCTCAGGCAACCCCCAGCAGTCCCATGTCATTTTCTGAGTGATGCCAGGCTAGTGACTGCATGAAGAACCAGAGCTGGCCCTGATCCAGCTGGTGAAAACACTTGTTGCAGAGCTTTCCCCCCCGAGATGTTTAATGTTTTGGATTTCCAGTCCATCTCTCACTACTCAGTTGCCTGAACTGTCACAGAATAAGGTGAGAATAAGCTAGAAAACAGAAAACATTTAAACTGGAATGACTGCTGAACAAATTAGTAGGAAATTATATCCTCAGTCTGTCAGAGCGCGCCACGCAGTGCACCATCTGTGCTTTCTTTAGGAAAAGAGAGATGTTCATCTTTCCTTAAAAGCTCAGAATGAACAGACCATTCAGCCTCATCTTACTTGGCTCGTACCGGTTTCTGTAGATAAAGTGATCCTGTAGAAGGATCAGACTTTTTTTCCAGGCAGCATCTGTGAATATTTCTCTTGGGGTTTGATGTTTCTGAAGTATATTGAAGTGTTGGGAAGCCTCTGCGAGAGCTTTTTTATTAGCTATCTCCTGCTTATTTATTTATTACACTGTCTGTCTCGCTCTCCAGACCATTAGCAATGAAGTGGTGGTCTTTGCTTCCTGTAATAACCTTATTTTATAGGACAGAACATACTTTTTCACCTGCTGTGTATCTGTAACTTGCCGGGGTCCATTAACGTGGTGGTTAAGAGGAGCCTGTGCTTGCAGGGAGGAATTTGCCAGAAAACAGGCCAAATGACTCGGTGACTGAACCTTTTCTGCTTTGAAAGCTGTTGATGTACTCAAGTTACGTTTCCTAATGGCAAAAATGTGTAAGAAATGCATTCCTTTGCATTAAAAATAACACATGTTTGTATCTGTGGGTATCTCTTGGAGATACACTCCAAGCAAAAATAGTACATCCATGGCAACATTGTGCATTTAGGTATGTGAGCATAATGCTTGCCGAAAGGAATATAGAAGACCGACACAACCTCTGTATTACACTTCCTGCTTTTATCTTCTAGAGTTAAGTTCTTACAGTGCTCTTTAACTATAGCTGTTACACACTTTTATAATGATTAGATTTTGTTGTGTTTATGACAACAGTGCGACCACTTTGTTGTTTTGAGCAAATGAATCCTTTTGTGTATCCTTTAAAGAGGGCATTCATGAAGTCAGAAGCAGATCACCTGTCCTTGATGTCTCTGTCACGCATGCTTTTCTCATGGTTATGGATGACTTGCACAAGTTCAGGCAGTGAACAACGTTTACATCTTGATATTTGAGGTGGGGGAGATCTCGTTACAACTCCATTACTCTGACTATTTTAGTGGAATATCAGCAAGAAATTACTGGTTTGCTTTGGGACCTTTTCAGAACTGGAGAAATTGATATTGCCTTTAGTTCTGCTTGCTTATAAATTCCGTACTCTTAAGTGCAGCTATGGTATAAATAATTTCCTGGGTTACTGACCATTTTTACAGAAACAACACATTCGTATTCTGCTGCATTCCATTCCACACTTCTTCATCCTTCACCTCTACTAGTTCTTTTAAAATAATTTTGCACTGTAAATACATTTGTGAGGAAAGTAGAAAAGCCTCTTCATTTCTGGAAGACAGATCTAGCATATACAATGATTTGAAAGATGATTCAGACTTACCCGTTGGTAAAAGTCCAAGGTGAATTTGCATGCCCTTCTCTTCTGCATTTCTTGTGTTTAACAGAACTCAATTTGCTCTACACCTCTGTTCCCTCAGACACAATTCTTGCCTATTGATGGAGGGTCTTTGTTCCAGGTTTATGAGCTAAAATGCAAGTAAATTTTGGTGTGGCCTGTAGAAATATACTTTATCTTCCTTCTCTTGATATGGTGATAACCTTCTCATGTTTGTTTGTTTCTTTTTTTTTTT
>VZTM01003293.1:0-47903 GCA_013400555.1 Jacana jacana | reverse complement strand
ACTGATGTATAGCGACTCTTTCTAACATACTAGTTTTTTTGGATAATATAATTTTGATCTCTGACAAAATTTGGAAATAAAATTACATTATCTAATGCCAACTAAACAAAACCAGGGGGCTTTAATGCAAACAGACTTGTCCTCTGTTATAATCTTTTTTTTTTTTTAATTAGCAGAATGAGTTCTTAATCTTCTTAAGCTACAACTGTTACACATGTCAAGCCGTAGTTCTTCATTGATGAAATTTATCTTTGTTGATTAGGTTGTGTTGAAGCAACTTGACTGCATTACTGGCATACTCATCTTTTGACATGTGCTGCTTTTGGTTTTCCATCTGAAAGTACTGGAAAAAAAAGTGGGTTGTGGTGTTGGGTGCGTTTTTTGTTGGTTTGGGGTTTTTTTGGTTGTTTTTCCTCGTTGATGAAGGTATGCTTTAGCAATTAGAAACAGGAACAATTTAAACTTAAAATTATTCTCAAGGATGGGGTATTTCATCTCATACATCTTACTGGATGGGAATTTTATATAAGATAGGAAATGTTTGCAAGGTATTTTGCTGCCCTCTCTTGGTAGAGCATTTGTATTGTAAGGAACATGCTCACTTCATTCATAGTTTTTTCCTTTGTACCTTTAAAAAAATTCTCACTGTCTTTATTTCCTGAACAAATGGAAAATGAAGACTCTTATATAAAAATAAGATGTTAAATACTGATTCACTCAATATGTTTATTTAATAATGAGAACTCTTTCATTTAGGTCCTGCGTAGCTGAAAGCGGTTACCTCACTGCTGTTTATATCTTGACAGGCAGCCAATACAGTTTGAAGTGTTGATTGCTGACTGAAATTTTTTTAAAATTTGTTTTTCAGCTTCGCTATTACTAGTTGCATGGACCTTTTCCTTGGAGCTGTTATATTAGGATGTCCTCATCATGCAGGATTTTATAGATCTCCAGTTGTTTTTTTCCAGAATGCAGAAACCCAGCTTCTTTAGTTCTTTTTTTTTTCAAGTGGAAGCTGCTTGGTACATTTGATCATGGTGTTGGGGCTCTTTGAACCTTTTCAGTTCTGTTATATTTTACCTTTTGAGATGGGAACAGAGATGTGGGGTTTGTGAAGCACGATGGTGGTACTTTCTATACTACTCTGTAATCCTTCCTTAATGTGTAGCATCTGTCTTGGAACAGAAAAGGTCGATGAATGAATGTTGTCATAGAACTGTCTGTCATAGCCCTAATATCTCACGGCTGAGTCAATGGCCAAACGGCAGTTTACCGTTTTATACATGAATTTAGGAGATTTCCCCTCTCTCCCCTGCATCACTTCAGTTATATCTCAGTTGAGTTTTATTTGCCTGTTTTATCGCACAGTTACTTGAAATTAAAAGATCCATTAGTAGTTCTTCATAATCAGTCATCACCCTTTCTGTCCTCAATAACTGAATATTAAGAAGCTCAGTCAAGAGCACCTAACTGTTTCTTTTCCAGGTTGCTTATGAAAATATGAAATGGCACAGCTCTCAGTATGGCTTATTGCAGAATTGCCTTGGTGACGCTGCTCCTGTGTGAGAAATGACCTATATCAAGGTTCTATTTCTGTAAGGAAATGAAGAACTTAGAAAATTGAAATGCCTGGTAGCAGCTTGATGTGTCACTAAACCCAGTGAATTGATATCTTCTAGTTTCATTAACTAAATATAGCATTAAATGTTTATAATCTTAAAGGCTTTATCTACATTTTAGTTATAGGATTAACAGTGTACATTTCTAGGTAGAATACACTGGTTTCTGGCAAATTAATGAAAAAAAAAAAAGAACAAACAAAAGTTGCTTTGGAGACTGTAAATGTTGACTCCTGCTCAGAATAGCGTTTTAGCTACAAATGTCTGTGCATCTACCTCTCCTATACAAAAAAAGAGCTCAAGAGGACCGAGCTGAAGTTGGCCATGATGAAAACCCTGCTTTCCTCTAATAATAGATTTTGTCTGAGGGAAAAAGAGCACATAATAAAACTAGCTTTGCACAACACTGAGGAAGCCAAACTGTAATGCCCAAAATGTTTTTAATATCCCTTTTGGAGCTTATATTTGTGGTTTATACTGTATTCTGTTGAGACTTTGTAGAAATCCCCTACTGGTTCTAAATATGTATCAGTCTGTTCCCAGATTTTTGGTGGACTTCAGAGGCTAAAAATCAAGCATTTAACAAACTGAGCTGCAGCCCTAATTTCTTAGTGACTGCTATTACAACTTTTATTATATGGGAGACCAGGAGCTGATGGAAGAACTGATACAGGAGCAGAACTATTTTGCGGCTTATGATGATGATGAGTGACAAGTTCAGTAGGGAAAAGTTCTTTTGGTGTGCATAACTGGAATTTAATTCCTTATAGCAGTATTTCAGTATTTAGCAGGGGTTTGAGAGAGGTTGGTTTTTTATTTTGTTTATTTTTTAAAGGAAAAACATTGTTCTGAAAGAAGATGGACTTCAATCATAACAGTGTATGAGCTGGGGTTTACAGTTCTGCGGGTATTTTCTGAGCAGGAATAGGAATAAAACAGCTGAATTTCCTTTCATTTTCGGGCTTCGGTTTACATGGCTCTAGGTATAAAGTGCAGAATTACAAATGACTGTTCCAAATAAGGTTGCCCAATGGCAGTCTATTAGAAAACAAATATCTAGTAGCTTAAGGTATCAAAATGTAGGTGTCCTTTTTGCTTTATAGTTAAAAGCTGCCTGTAGTTTGTATTCAGAACCTATCTTCGGTTTGCATTGGCATTGGCAGGAAAAAAATGGCTGTGTGCTGCATATCAAGTTGTAATTTTTTAAATGTCATGATTTTTTTTAAAAATACAAATTGAAATAGAGGATGATAATTAACAAGATTTTCAGTGGTAAGTATAGACAGGAGCATACTGGCCACGGCTTTGAGGAGAATGTGGCTAATTTTCCTTTCAGTAGCAAGTTCCTTCAAGAGATGAAAAAGGTTTGAAAATCATAAAGCTGTAGTTCAGCTGACTAGAAACAATTATCTTGTTTGAATATAAATTTATTTTTCAAAACTAAAGAAAATATGAAAAACTTTGGGGAAAGAAGCAAAAGGGTTTTGGACAGCTTTTCTTTCCCAATGTATTTTTGCAGGGAAGTCCTTTATTTCAGCCAGCCTGGCAGCAAGTTATGTATGATTCCTTCTTACCCCGTGTCCTTGTCTTGCTACTGGATAAGCTGTGTGTGTGTAGTAGCGTGTAGGGACATGTATACTTTCTGACGCTTCTGTAAAATTTGGATAAATACTGGCTGTGACTACCTTATCTGACTAAACGTGAATTGTTTGGGGGTGAGGTTTTTTGAATGAGTATTTGTGTTACTGCTATTTCACTGTACTTTTATTCACTGCTTCAAGTATAATAAAATACTGTGCAAAGAACAAATGTAACTTCATATCCCAAACTGGGAAGATTGCATCAGTTAGTAAATCATCAGCGGCGGCTTTCTGCTCTTACCACTTGAAAGCTGTCTCTTGTGATGTTAAGTTAGTTACAAGGAAATTTGATGCATGATTCTTTTTACTGTAAGCATAATGCAACTATTATTATCCAGCTCAGATAAATAACATGTAGAGTTAAGAATTTTATGTAGGTACAAACATTGTGCTTTTGTTCTCACTGGTGCCAGAGTTGTTAATGAGTTTATCTCTTCTTGTGCTCTAACAGTTGCTCGATACCTTGGTTTTTGCTTTGTGGCTTAGTCTTTTTCCTTTTCTCATGATTGTAGACAGTTGCAAGAGCAGCAGAGGCAGAAGGAGCTGGAACGGGAGAGGCTGGATCGTGAACGAATGGAACGGGAGAGGCTGGAGAGAGAGAGGCTAGAAAGGGAAAGACTTGAAAGAGAGCGACTAGAGCAGGAGCAACTGGAGAGAGAACGGCAAGAAAGGGAACGGCAAGAACGCCTAGAAAGGGAGAGACAAGAGAAGGAGAGGCAGGACCGAGAGAGACTGGAACGACTCGAACGGGAAAGGCAAGAAAGAGAACGGCAAGAACAGTTGGAAAGGGAACAATTGGAATGGGAAAGAGAAAGAAGAATTTCAAATGCCGGTAAGAATTTCAAAACTGGATGCATTTGAGTACCAAACTGCTCCTTATGTGGTTGGGTGATGGAGTGGGAGAGAAGCAACAAAGGGCAGTCAGTAGTTCAGGCTTGTATATGCTGAATCTCCTTCCTTTTTATGGCAAGAAGTCCACAAGTTTTGACTTTCCTGTCATAATTGTCCATTAACTCTGAGATAATTATATTATTTTTTTTACTGTTTGCTCACTCCATTGCCGTGCTCTTCACATTACTTGAAGAATTTGAATCGTATTGAGCACCTTCAACATTGGCTGTAGTATGAAGAATTAAAATTTCTAAATACCTTATTGTTGTTTGCTCTATTAAACAAGATATGCTCTTGCTACATAATTTGGGGGGAAAAAACACCCCAAAACTAAACATATCAGGTTGAACGCGTTAATGTAGAAGATGTGTTCCTACATAAAGCAAAGTAATAGTGTGAGAAATGCCTTTTGGTGTGAAGCCTTGCTTAATTTATCATTGTAGTAACACTTCAGTGAAGCATTTTATATGTATTTGTAGATAAGATAATGCACTACCTGCGGATATCCAGCGATAACTGAAAGCTTTCTCGTTTTGGTAACACCATGGAATATTAGTCAAGCACTTGGTTGTTCTTCAGTAGCAAACTCAGTTTACGTGGGTCAGCTCTTGGTAGAAGTCAAGGAATGCTACGTCAGAGGGAGTCACTTTAGAGCAGAGGATTTTATCAGTAGTTTTATTCCTGGTACTTCCCAGTTTGTGATAGGGCTTTTTCTGGGGAAGAGAAAGACGGATACCTACTTTCTGCCTATGGTATGAGTTTTGTTAGTGGGGTTGTAGCAAATGTTAAGATCACTACACTTGCAGTTTGCAACCAAACAAGAAGATAAAAGTTGAGAAAGGAGTGATTAATCAACCCTGTATCTAATCCATCTCACAGATGGGATTTGAGAAAACTTACTCTAAAATGTACTTGTAAATCCGTATGTTGGCACAAAAATAGTTGGTAAAATTTAAAAGCAGCTGTTGATAATATGTAAAACTTTCCTAACAGTATTTTCACTTGTGCCTAATCCTCTGGTACTAACTGTAGTCTACATTTATACATTTTGTTTGAATGCTGGTTTTGTTGCTTCATTAGCTCCCTTTTTCTCTTTCTCCTTTTTTTATCCTGCCTTTGCTGCTGCTTTCCATCTTCTGTCCAGCTCCATCTTTCGACAACTCCCCGTATAGCACTCCACTTCCTGAATACTCCAGTTGCCAGCCTCCTTCAGCGCCTCCTCCATCATATGCAAAAGCAGTCTCGGCACCACTGGCGGATGCCACCCCGGAGTACGCTGTAGTGACTTCTGCACCACCGGCTTCCACCCCCCCTACACCGCCTCTAAGGCACTCTGCATCACGTTTTGCTACATCCTTAGGCTCGGCTTTCCACCCCGTTCTCCCCCATTATGCCACAGTTCCTCGCCCGCTGAACAAAAGTTCTCGGCCCCCTTCTCCTGTCAATGCCCCAGCCACTTTGCCTCCAAATGCAAAGCCTGTTGCCTGGTCCACCCCCAGTTTTGCCCCCCTTCCTCCATCTCCTCCAGTCATGATAAGCAGTCCGCCAGGCAAAGCCACCGGTCCGAGACCTGTCCTCCCAGTGTCAGCTTCTAATCCAGCAAGCCAAATGTCCACATCTCCCACGGCTCCTAATGGACTTCCTGAAAACCTGGCTTATCCGGTTCCTTCACCTTCTACCTCAGGTCCAACTCCGCCTCCGCCACCTCCTCCCCCCCCACTGCCTTCCTTTCCGCCTCTCTCACTCTCTGGACCTCAAGCTTCTCCTTCTCCCAACTCCCCCAATGCCTCGACTCCCTCATCCAAGCCTAGTGTTCTCCCTTCTCCCTCTGCAGCTCCCCCTGCCTCTGTTGAGAACTCTCTAAACTCTGTGCTGGGAGACTCCTCTGCTTCTGAGCCAGTCTTGCAGGCAGCCTCTCAGCCCGTTGAACCTACGACCCAGCAGGGTAAGGCTTTCTGTTATTGCTACTAATGCGCTAATCAGGAATGCAGTTCCATTTAGCAATTGGTATCCAAGCCCATAACTGCCATGAAGAATTAATACGATGCTTCTAAAGTTGCAGTGATCTTAATAACACAGCGAAATACCATGTGGAGAACTCTGGGGTAAGGGAAACTTTGCAGCTCCGTGGAAAAAAGCTGGTGTTCTGTGGCCTGCCAGAAGTAAAATTCTGGTTTCTTGAGCTCTTGTTTGTCAAATACTTGCTGGGTAAATCGTACTTGGAGCATGGTGTGAATAGGCAGAGTCGTTGGTTTCCTGATAGCAGCCAACATGAAGTAACATATGTGCAGCTTTGGACATGAGAATGTCTTTAAGCAAGGAATAATCTAGATCACTTTGATAGTCTGTATAGTTTCAAATTTAGGAAGTAGTATGTAACACCTATAGCAGCATGTCTTTCTGGACAGTGGTCCTAATTGGATATATGGCTGTATGCTCACATAGATATAGATAGATATAATATAAAGACAGGTCTTTCTGTGGTAGTCTACTAGTGTAGCTAAAAAGACTTTAGAAAAGTTTAGTCAAGCAGGTGACAGTCTTAACAGACACTCTACCAATATGACAGAAATGTGCTTTCCATGGATGTAAATGTCCTTGTTAATCTGCATCCTGCTTTTATATTGATTTAATAGTTTTATGGTCTTCGTATGTGAGTTTGTGGTAACTCAGGTAAAGGTGTGGGCAGAGGAGCTCCTGGGGGATGAGCAGACTCTGGCTTCATGGTCTCACTTGTAGTGTTGAGTAGAAGTGTGCACTTGGATGGTGAGTGATGCCGAGAGGAGTTTAAAAGGCTTTTAAATTTACGCAGTAGTTAGCCAGTAGGACATCTGGAGGAGCCGTGTGGGAAATTCCTGCCTGCAGAGGTTTGCTGAAGGTCATCATCTGGCAGTTTTAGTAGTTTTTGGCAATTTGGGTGAGATGGTGGCAGGATGTGCGGGGCTGTTTTCTTAGTCACAAGTTCTTAAACAGTTCCTATAATAATACCAACATGGTAATCACCAGAATATTCTGTCTTTAAAATGCATTTTGTATTGCACATCAGTGTGAATTTAATGCATTAGAAGAATCATAGATAAATAGAAGAGCTTGTTCCCATCAGCTTAAAATACATCAGTCTTGTATTAAATTTTTAAAGCTGATCCCTGGAATGTTTTGGCCTTTTTTTTTTTATTTAGAAGATCTTTATACAGCTTAGAAACTAGGGTTGGAACTCAAACAGTTGAAGGCTTTGGGTATTCAGATGGTGTGTTAAATGCTTGTTTGCGTAATGAGAAGTCACTCTGTTTAGCACCGTTGGGACAAACAGTATAGTTCCTATAGGGTCTGGTGCTCATGCCTCACTCAACTCGATAAAAGTTTTGCCTGTTTCCCAGCGGAAGGTTCTTGATTGTAGCACAGAACCTGACTGGAGGGGTTTTGTCTCTGAAGCTGGCTGATCTCTCGTATCATAATATGTAATATTTATAGTGTGTTTAATAAGAATGTTTCTTCCCTGTTGAAACTCGCAGTGTTTTCTTCTCTGTATAAAGGACCCTTAAAGTCTCATACTCTGAACAAAAGAACCAGTAATTCAGTGGGCATTAAGATCTTTCTTTTCTAAACCCTTAATGCAGTCTATTTGTTTTCTTTTTGATACTAGGTGTTGTCCAAGGACCACCTGCACCTCCTCCCCCACCCCCCTTGCCCCCTGGCCCAGCTCAGTCTTCAGTAGCAGCCCCACCTCCTCCTGGCCCACCACCACCACCTCCACTTCCACCTTCTGGGCCTCCACCGCCACCACCTCCTCCTCCGCTTCCCAGCCAAGTTCCTCCCGTTCCCCCTCCACCTCCTGCTCCCCCCCTCCCTTCCTCTGGATTTTCAGCGGGATTTGTGTCCGAAGAAAATCGCCCTTTAACTGGACTAGCAGCCGCACTTGCTGGAGCCAAACTTAGGAAAGTCTCACGGGTAAATACAGCTTTGCTTCTTTGTTTCCAATTCTTATCTTTAAATCCCGACTTCCAGAACTGGCTGTAAGTTTTCTTCAAGTTGAATAGCGGTGTAAAGACTTTTGGGATAGGCTTAATTATTAAAAAAGTGTTACAGGATGCACTACCAGCATATCACATTCCCTATGCAGTTACTTCTGTCTTGTCTGTGAACTCTTCCTTCTTTCATCGTTGACTATAATTTTATTTGCACATCTCCTGTTATTTTGTGTGTTATGAAGGGTGAAGACTCCTCCAGTTCAAGTGGAGGAGGAGGTGGCGGTGGCTCGGCTTCATCAAAAACAGAGAGTAGCCGTGGAAATGGACCCCTTCCCTTGGGAGGCAGTGGGTTGATGGAAGAAATGAGTGCCCTGCTGGCCAGGAGGTACGGACCTGTTCTGTGCTCCAGCTGCTTCGTTATCTCGGAGGGAGGATTTTGGGTGCCTGTTTGCAGCTGGCGAAGGATCATATAAATAAACATGGGCTTGCTCGTGTGGTTGCTTTGTGAAGTTGATAACATGTAGTGAATAGCTGTTTTTACTTGAGTGTAATTGAGTACTTCTGTGCAAGTCTTTGTGCAGCAGCAGGGGAGGGGATACACACTTCAAGAGGAGAAGGAATTGCACAATTGCGTTGGCAGGAGGGCTTTGTCTGTGAAAGTACTTTTTTAAATACTACTTTTCAGTTATCTAGCTGTCAAGCTGTGTATGTCTTTTTAACTGTGCTAAACAACATTCTCCCTTCATAAAGCCATGAAGATCTTGGTAACTTCTGTCTCTGCTTATAGGAGAAGAATTGCTGAAAAGGGATCAACAGAACCGGAACAGAAAGAAGACAAAACTGTGAGTTGAGAAATGTCACCTACTTCACATTATTCAATACTAGATTATGATAAAGTGTCTAATGCTCTACCTGAGAGACTATTTATACTTTACCACATATATATATATGTACACACACATAACCACTATTTTATGAAGTGCACTGTGCTTGCATGTTTTCTACATAAGACTGCAGAACCATTTAAAGCTATACAAAAAGTGGAATAAATATGTGAACAGTTGATCAATCTGTTAAATTCACAAGAGTCAAAGGTGGTTTTCATTCCTTCTCTCTTCTTCCTCCCTCCCCTTTTCCTTCTGTCCTCCCTTTTAATCAGGAAGAATCAGAGTCTTCAACTTCTAAGGTTTCTTCAACAAGCACACCGGGTAAGTAGCACAGGTTTGTGAACTCTGACCCTGCAATGCTAAAACCTAATGAAGAATCTCAGCAAGCTGTGGTGAATGTGGGAGCTTGCCTCTCCTCCCTTGTTTACAGCTTGGCATTTTGCTGTAGAATGAGTCTTGGTTCAGAAGATGGCGGATAAAAAGAGCATCTGCTGGAACGCTGCGCTTGGTGTAGGGGTCTCATGTGTCAGACCTATGGGGCTGATGTACAGAAAGCAGTTGGTAGTGAAGGGGAAAGCAGTTGCAGGACATGAGTTGGGACGGTAGTTTGTTTCCCTCAAGGCAGACGTACAGCAGTACCAGGGTCAGATGGAAGCAGTTGCTGCTTCCCATGTACTTTAGTGAAGTTTTCCTCACACACAAGTGTCCTTTCTGAATCAGTGTAAGTGCATGGAGTTAGAAATTCTTTCACTGTGATCCCTCTACTGAGATATGCTGGTGGCAGAGTTAGGAAGCGTGTAGATGTTTCTGCAACTGAAGCATTAAAACCGTAAAGTGTAGGCAGACCTTCTCCCAGTTGGATTAAGAAACAAATGGCATTTACAATGTCTAGAACAAAAGTGAGACTTTAAGGTGCTGTGACAACATAAATGGTAGTATGCCTAAAAATAAGGTAAATACAACAGGAGGTAGCTTAATGTGAAAGAGCCGATGCAACATGATAAAATAGACAAAGCAAAACAATACAAATAAAAAACCTGACTTAAATCACCAGGCACTTGAAGTTTCCTCATGTGAATTGTACAACAAATAGAAAAAGACAGGTTTTAATATTCTCATTATGTTTTTCAGAACTAACAAGAAAGCCTTGGGAAAGAACAAATACAGTGAATGGAAGCAAGTCACCTGTTATCTCCAGGTACTCCCTTATGTACCAGCCATCTTTTCTTGCTTTTGCTATTGTTGCTTATGCTGCTAAGAATACTGGACTGAGATAACAAAAATCATCCTAATAATATTAAAAGCAGAATGCACAAACTTAAAATTACTGCTCTGAAACTGCATTTAGCAGTTTTAGTTAAGAAAGAAGAGTTGCTTTTGGAGGATGCTAGTAAGTGAAGTTTTTGACAGTAAAGTCATAAGTAAAACCCAAAAGGATTCCTTAACTGGTGTATAACTTCAATTTTTAAACATTGCTGTAGGTGAACATATACCTTAGATTTTCCATTTCTTTAAATTTTATAGTCTGCAACTTCCTGCAAGGCAAAACCAAATTCAGTGCTGTGATTTGTATATTCAGTAGTAAATCTAGTGAATAGGTTTTTCTCCTTTCTATTTCAGTGCTGGTCATAGAATAGTTGGTTAGATATTTAAGCAAGCTTGGTAAGAATTGATTCTGTGACAGTTTTCAGTCCCTGTGTCATACCAATCCAAGGAATACCATTGGAAAGAAGTGTAGAAATGTTATACTTCCTTCAAGACATCAACCAATCTTGGTAACTTGTCAGCTGGTCCTTTGGTAGGCTTTTCAGTAATATAAAAGAGAGAAATTTATTTTTAGGTACATTTAATTGCCATTTACGTTTGCTGGTGATTTATTTTAGAACTCCTGTATATTCTGTGTACAGAGGTTAAAGGATTCTGACCTCTGATAGTCTGACAGGTACCTGAATTTCTTGAGAGAAAACAAAAGAACAGGTGAAACTTGAGAAAGCTGTGTTTGAAATTACTTGAATTCTCCTTAAAATTCTGGGCTGTTGGAAGCAGCAGCAAGATTTGGTGATCAGAGAAGAAAAACCAGTTATTCGCTAAGTGACATTACTTGTGGTCGGGGTTGCCATCAAGTTCTTCAGTTCTGAAATGCAGCACTAATCTCTGTCAGCCTGTGTCACTGTCCTTGTCTGTGTCAGAAATAACCAAGTCCAGGAGCTTAAAATGTCTGCAGTCCCAATGCTGGTTGCTTGGTGTGTGTTTTGTCAGAAAGTATGTGGCATTGGTGGTGATATCCTCTGCTATACTGTTGGTGTAACAAAATACAGTTTTACCTTTAGCCTTAAGACTTCCCCTTACCTTCTTCTCCCTCAGCCCCCCAGAGGTCTTATCTGCTTTTACTGAGGTCTGTTGTTTTCAAGCAGATCAAGGTATCGATACATGTCACAGCTTGTGTAAGGAATCCTAAAGAGTGTTTTCATATGAAGACAGTTGCTCACCTGGCCTTTTGGCTATAAATGCCTTATGTATAAGCAGTTGAATAAAGGGAAGTGAGCAAGCAACTTTCCTTTTCAGACTCCTTTGGAGAATCTGAGAGGTCCCTAAGTCTTCATTCTGCCTGTTCCTAGGGCTGTAGATTCTTGTAAACTGTTTTATGGAGCTGATCTCATTCATCTTTTGATCTCATTAACCAGTGAAATTTGGATGTCACTGAGGCCTGTTTAAAAGTTTTCTGACCTAGAGGAGTACAAACATTTTGTGACCTCTCTTGAGACCTATTAAGAAAATCTCTCTATTGCGCTTTTGTTTTCAGTCACCCAACTCAAAGTGTTGACAGGATTCAGCCCTTACTGGGTATATACTCTAAAAGTACTTCTAAAATAAGAATTCCATGTTTATTGGATAACTGTTACTTTCTGGTGGTGACATCCAGCTGGAAGATGCCATAGCATATATTTTAAGACTGCTAATACAGTTTTCTAGTCAACATTGACACTTTACCTTGCCGGGATGAGGAATGTTTCATGGACTGAGACAGAAAAGGTATTAGTAGAAGTCTCTCTTGAATATCCTTGTGTTTTCCCTAATTCTCTACAGTAGCCAAGCCTGTCTCAGCAAGCAGATTGTTGAAGTAACTTTCTTTGAGTGAGTCAAAGGAGGCTGCTCTTTGAAGCACTAGTAGCAAGTAGTAGCACTTGAAGCAACTAGTAGCACTTGAAGCAACTATGTGTTTGCCAAAAGGGGATATCTTTCACCTGATAAGGCTCATGAACCTGCTTCTGACCTCTGCAGAGGGGATATGAGTCATTTATGGGAATTAAACAAAGCATGCCTTAGAAACTGGCAATTAAGCAAAACTTTCTCTTCAGAGCTTCCAAACCAGGTAGACAATGAAGGAGTTGTTATTCAGAATAAATGTTCTAAGTATTTTAAAATAACCAGTGTCCTGTTTAAAGTCAAACTTGTTTTTCTGTAGTAGACTTTGAAAAGACTTAAGTTGCGTGATTTTAGTATGTCCTGAAACATTTAAATAGAAATCGTGGGATATAACCAGTTAAACTCCATGGTGTCTAAGGTACTAAAACTGAAAATTATTAAGACCTATTATAGCTTGTTAAGGTAGTGTTTCTCCCCTTCATAGACGGGAATCTCCATGGAAAAATCTGCTTGCTTCTGAAAACAGGTTCTATGATTCATTAAACAGGTATCATCCTGTTGGGATTTGAGACTTTGTAATAACCATTTTGACCAGTTCAGGGTTGGACTTTTTCTACAGGGATGGGTAATCACCACAGTCATGACCAGGTTCCTCTTCACATTTTGTTTCTTCAGTTGAGCTCATTTTTTGACTGGTTAAAAGCAGGTGGTGCCAAAGGCATATTTAAATGGCTTCAGAACCAGCTATGAATTCATATTAAATATATATATAATTTTTTTGGCAGATACCACCCGCAAAGGTACAAATCCCTTTTGGATATGTCAAGATTACTGAACCGTTTGTAGTGTTTTGAGGAGCAGGTTTTCAAAAGTGTAAGTTTAGGTACACAGGAATAGCCAATAATTTTCCAGATGAGCTTTCACATCTGCTTTTCAAAAATTAAGTAATGAATAAGAGATTTTGCCAGATTTAAATATTGGAAAGGAAACAAGTTAAAACAAGGACTTGTTAAATTAATATTTCTGTTAGGAACATATTCACAAATTAGAATTAACATCACGTGTATTTTAAGCTGTAGATCCTTCCCATGAAGGCAGTCATTGTGGTGAATACTTAATCTTTTGTATGAAAAGTTCCCCTCCTAGCTACTTATCTTGGGTGGTGTATTCTGCATGTTGGCATGAATAAAATCTTTACCTTGCATGCTTGATTTAAGGTGGTTTAGGGTCTGTCAAGGTTGCCTCTCTCTCCTATTAGTCAATGCTATGAAAACCACGTGGGAGAGCTCTTTAGCCACCTTAGGTTCGAATGGTTGGGATGTATCATTGACTAAATTTCAGTAGTTAATCTATTGCTTAATGGCATCTGCCTTCACCATTAATCGCTCTTCTGAGCAAGCTGAGGAAGGAAAGAGGGTAATTTTCCAGGGAAGAAAGGTAGAATTGCCCGAGATTGGAAATTATCTAGTTTACCAATTATGGTCTTTCATATATGACTGAAGAATGTCTTGCATTTCAGAAAGGAAAAACGGAATACATTCTTAAGACAGAGTGGTAGAGTTAATAAGCAGGCTTTCCTATGCAGCTCTTTGCAGGCAGCAGGAGTACATGGCGTATGATTGGTAAAGCTGTCTTTTTTTATTCTAGAGATCTGAAGCAAAAGGAGCAAGGAGCTGTCTATCTGTGGAGAGCTCTTCTTTAAAGTCACTTCATTAAAATATTAAAGCCATTTTATTAAAATACTGAAGTATATTCTTCTTTGGGTTCTTCCATTAAGGCATGTTGTTGGACTCTTGTCGCTTTTCAGGAACCGCATTTGGGAGCACAGAGATTTTTCAGCAACATTGAGTTCTATGCTCTGTTGCCATAGTGTATGGGAACAGAGTGAGGGTGAATGGAAATGATCAGAAACTATGCATGGTGAGACTGAAAAATTCATGCTATCCTACTTGGAGTAAGTCAGTGTTCACAGCTTCAGGTGGAAACTACCACTTATGTGATGAAGTAGCAAATGCCAAAGATCTCATCTTGACAGATTTTTTTTTTTTAGCAAGAAATTGTTTCATAAGGTATAAAACACCACTGGTATCTAAAGAGTTCCATAAAAGATCCCAACTTGTGGTTTGTCCTCATAGCATTAGCACACACCGTAGACCTTTTGGTGGTTACAAGGTGAATTCTATTTTCCAGCTTCTTCCACTATTAAATTATTGAGTATTTTATTTTCTTGTCTTACTTGGTGGATCGTGTTTTTCATTTGGGTGTGTTTCAAGCAATAAGAACAGTAGCAATTTCTCTCTTAGAACTTAAGTTTAGGTTCTCTGAGCGGCTGTAGCGATTGACTGTTGTGATCCCCACGGAAGGCCCAAGCTGGTGTGACAGCACAGGATGCTCACACATCTCTGCTTTGATGCAAAGTCCAGCAGCAAAGGGTCACTTAAACATTCCCTTGTGCTGACTCGTAATTGCTGGCATGTTTTTCCCCTGAATGAGTGCCACTAGGCTTCACATAACCAGCGTGGCAGTGCACAGAAGTTATCGTGGAGCGTTAAAAAATTGCTGAGAGGTTTCTACCACCTGCCTGGGAGTTACTGCCTTTTGAGAAGATCAGTGAGCTCAGGTGTACCAATTTAAAACGTCCTCTCACTGGAATTACTTGGCAGCTATGAATGTGTATGAAGGTTTTAGTGAATTTTTTGAATGTGCTACACTCACCAGTGGTACAGGCATGCTCTGTTATGTGTTAGAGGGAGATAAAATATACAACTCTTCTGTCCCTTATTGTTTCTTAACATTTTTCACACTGGGAACCTGCAAGAGGTAAAAGTATCTGCTGGATACCACAGAAGTTTCTGTAGTATCGCAGTGACATTTTAGTGTGTGTCCCCTTTTCTGTTGGGAGTTGTGTGCTTTCCTGCGGTTAGGTAATAAGAAAATAGTCCTGTTGGATTATAAAAGTCATCAAGACGATCCAGTATGAGGGTCATTCTGCTCATACTGAACAAAGACAGTGTAATCAGACGTTTTCTTCACGGATGAGATCCTGTCTTGTAAGGAAAGATGCATGAAAGCCAAAGGTGTAATGGTTTTGCCAAAAGCAAAGAAATATATTTATATGCTCACTATTCCTGTGAGTGACAATACAGCTTTTTTTTAAGCTAAATTAAAAACATATAAATAAACTTAAAAATTAAAATAATGATTCTACTTCTTGTGTACCTCACACATTCATTTTTATTCTGTGAAATAAAGGTAGTTTTATACTGTGTATTTGAGAGAAAGTAAAGTGCAGATCTCCGTTTTTCCTTACGGTTTGCCTTTTATTGTTGCTGGCCACCTTCCACCATAAGGCTGCACCTTCAGGTATTGAATCCAGAAAAATGTAGTGCTTAATGAATTCTTCCTACGTAAGAATTTTGAAGTGAGAGACTGGGTTCAGGCCAGGCTTTTTTGTCTGGTGATGCCACGTACAAGGACATTGAGTTAGGACTCAATTTAATCTACCAATACCCTGCCCTTTGTTGGTGTTGCATACAGTGATAATTCTAAATATCGCAGAAACCTCTTGACACAATCAAATTGCTGACAGTTTAACAGTGTCTTTTTGGCTTAATATGTTATAGAATAATGGAAAGAGAATGACAGCCAAGATGACAGCAGAACATTCCTCTCTCTTTCTCACATGCCAGCCATCCATCCATCCATCCATCCATACATCCCTGCCTGCCTGCCTGCTTGAGTTCCTTGGAGAACCCAAGTTTTTGATGTCTCAGGGTATTATGTATCACATAAGCAGACATTTAACATGATGTAGTCCAAAACACCAGAAATTCCTCTCAAATATTATCTTATAAATCTTGCTGCTCTTACAGGGTTTGCTTTCAGTGGCTTTAGCAATTCGTGGAATGATTTAGGTTGGAAGGGAGATAGATAAGGTTTCTCAGCCGTGTCCTGTCATATGTTGGAAATCTGCCAGGGTGATTCCACAGCATCCATAAAGTTACAGTGTCAGCATGTTGTCATTAGTTAGTGGGAGTGTTTTCTGGAAGAGGGTCTCTTTTGAAATGAGTAAGGGAAGCTGAAAAGGGAGCTGAAAACGTTTTACATCTGAAAGCACTCAGCTTTTCATGCCCATCACGAAAAAATCAGAAACTGACAATGAAATGTCTGCTACTTGAAAAGTCCTTGTTTTGAACTAATAACTGCTATGGTAATTTATATTTCCAGCATTTGAAAAATGTTCTTGGTTGTTCTTTTCTCTTCTGTGTGGTATTTTGGGTCTGCCTGATTTTCCTACCCTCCCTCTCCCAACGTTGTTGGTTTGGTTTTTTTTGTTGTTGTTCTGATTCTTTACTACACTTTTGATAAACAAATGTTAGTAAGTTTGATGAAGAAGTCCTGTGTATCCTGTAATAGCACGTAACCAGTAATTCATGGGTGTGTTTTTGTACTGCAGACCAAAATCTACACCAACGGGGCAACCCAGTGCCAACGGAGTTCAGTCAGAAAGTCTAGATTATGACAGATTGAAGCAGGTACGTATCTAACACTCTGAATAGGAAACTTGGGTACAAGGACTTGTAGCTCTCCAATACCAGCTTGTAACTGTTGTGTTAATTGGTTCCAAATTTAGTAATTATTAGTCATATTTTTTCCCCAGAGGTGTTTCAGTATTCTTAGGAGCTGGAAGTGTAGATGTTTTTGTCTTAGAAGGCACACACAAGATGGTGTTAATACTATGGATGGAACGGGGAAGCTGGTTTGCCTGGAAAACCTCTCCTCCTCTCTACTCAAACAAGCAACCTCAGTGATTGGTTATAGAGCTGAGTGGTCTACTTGGTGTTTGGTTCTAGAGCAGAGGGGTTAGGGTGGTATGTTCGAAGGGGGTGGGGTACTATTTGGTTCTGGAGTGGAAGGGTCAGACAGGTAGGTGGCTCCAGAGCCAGGGAGTCCAGCTTGTTGGGCTCTTCTAGAGCAGAGGCACCAGCTCAGAAATTTCTAGGGGGAATTCTAGCTCGGTTGTTGCTTGCAGTTTTTAGTTAGGTACTTCTGTTTGCATTCCTCACTTCAGTATGTCCCTTCTCCTCTCAAAAGTTCTATAGGACTCAATTTGTAGGACTTGTGCAAAAGGTATTTTTCTTCATTGTACCTACAGTTAGAGTGGTTTGGGGATGCTTTAAGTTTGGGGGATTAGCTTGGAAGATAAAGGCTGCATTACACATTTCAAAAGGATTAAAGGTTGGAAGAACTGATGATTTCTCTCTGCAGAAAATTACAAGTGGCAAAACTTAATCTGTTCATGTGGCAAAACTAACCTATTATTTATGCTCTGACACCATAGGACATTTTAGATGAAATGAGGAAGGAGTTAACGAAATTAAAGGAAGAACTCATTGATGGTAGGTATCAATCTGCTGCTGGGTTTCAGTCTTAGAGTAAGTAGATACAATTGCACAGCAAAGTAAATACAACATGGTTTTTAGCCTGAGAATGATATATTGGTAAAAGTACCTTTGTTGTTAGTCTGGTGTGCCTGACCTGTTCTGACTGATGGGCTTGTAAGTTTTCTCTCCTGTGCTTTTTTGTTTTACTAGCATGTTGACACCAAGTAGTGTCATTTAAAAGTGGTTGGAGGAAAGCTATATTTGAGTGATTTGCAGTTATCCTTGTATTGTGTGGTGGAAGGTGGGTTGTTTTTAAATAATCCAGAGACTCTGAGGTGCATAGTTCAAAATTCAAAATATTCAGGATTGGGCTTTCAGTCTTTTCCTCTCTGGTTGGTAATGTAAAAATTAGAAAAAAGAATTACCAACACATTTCATTTATATTTTAGCAGAAGATGTAGTCTTCTGTAATTAAGGGATATAATTGATAAAGAATAATCTTAAAGATCCACCAGTTAAGAAATATCTAGAACTCCTTGGTGTACATCTCTTGCCTCCGGGAAAGTACCAAGGTTCTAAGGCTGTTGGAGCAGGGTGAGCCTTCTTCAAGTGGTCAGTTGTCCATTCTGGCTTTCTGCCTTGAATTTGACTGTTTAATTGGTTAATTTTTTTTTCTCTCTCTCTCTTTCTAGCTATCAGGCAGGAACTCAGCAAGTCGAATACTGCATAGAAAGACTAGTACTAAGCCGATGTGACTTTTTAACATGGTATAAAACTGACTACGTTTTGTGAGCTGTTAGAAGAAAACGGAGACAGACACTTGGAAGGAGGGAGAAACAACCTATTCTGAAAAGCTTCAGACACATCACTCTGGTGATATGCCATTCCCCTCCTAGTTTGCAGCTTTTTTCTGACCTTTACAGCAGGGTGGAAAAGACTCTTAAGGTTACTGTAATGTTTATGCAGAAATTCCTACACCTATCAGACAAGATCACAGTGCTTTGAAGTCTACTCATGTCAAAATAAAATTGCACATGTTTCAGAATTTGTTGTTCAGACAAAAAAGAAAAAAAAAAAAAAGAAAAAAAAAACCAACAGGGAAAAGCTTGGGAAGGCTTTTCAGAGAGGTTTTCTTTATTAATGAAGGAGTTAGCAAGTTATACTGTTGTACTTCAAATGTATCTCAGGTTTGTCTTCCTATCATATCTGGTATTTCCATGAATAATTTAAAAGATCAGATGTGTAGAAGTTCAGTTCACAAAACATGGAGCAATTAGAAATGCGCGCTTTTAAAGGGCAATATTTGTAAGTGAATGACCTAGACAGTGCTGACATATCAAGATTTTGGAATTTTATGATAGGAAGCCTCTCTAGTTAGCCTTCATGCAATTTTATAGGAAAATAAAAAAAAAAAAAAGCAAATACAGTCCAGAGTTTAAAGATGTAGATGCCTTCCTACATTGTTACGATGCTTTACCAAATCTAAGACTTCTACATAATGCGAATCAGCAGTCAAATGTAAATCATTAGTATGTTGTAGATTTACAGTAGATTTTGGGGCTTTTTTTAGATTTATGCATGTGGACATTTTTGTAATGTAACACAACACAGCCAGCTTTTTAATTAAAAGAAAAATTGCATGTCACAGAGTAGCCTTTTCATTTGTAAGGCTTAATTTATGCCCAGAAGGATGTGGGATGAGGGAGGGGGAAGGTGACACATTTTTATTACTTTCTACGCTTTTTCTTCATCTTACATGCATGTGTAACAATGAGGAAAACGTGACTTTTATCAGTAACCATGTTAATGGAACCAGGTACTTAATGCTTTTGTATCTTTTTCAGTTTTCTATTTGAAATTCAGTAATACTTCCATAATGGTTCTGAAACTCCCATGTGAACCTAACTCATTTCTCGGTGAGAGAACAAACGTGTAGGCATCTGAGTTACTGAGGATGCACCCGTGTAAGTGCGTTGTCCTTCAGCTTTTTGCCATGACCCTCCACTTCACTCTCTTCTGAGACTCCTTTTCCGGTTGTTCAGTGAAACGGGACAGCAGGGAGTTAACTTAGACCGATGGAACATCACGTCACAGTAAATGTCCCCTACTTCTCCTAATTCCTCTGCCAACGCTCCTTCCAAAAAAACTCAAAACCAAAAACTCCCAACCCAGAGCTCCACCCTGACACACAGCAATGGTATACCATTCATTTCGGGCAACCATCTGAGAATCCTTTCTAGGGAAGATGAGAGCTTTCTGTTTCCCAAGGGTGTCAGAATTTTTGCTTGTAAATTCTCTTTTTTTTTAATGTGGTACAGTTCAGTGGAATAGAAATCCTGTGAATTGTATCTGTAGTGCTTTGGACAAAGAATATAGGTTATTTTCTTCCCTGTGCTTTTGCACTGTGAATTTTTTTGAGCCGTAACAGTGCCATGTTTGCTTTGGGGGCTGGGCTGATCCAAAAGAAAAATTAAAAAAAATGTACGTACAACTTTTGGGGAGACGAATGTTTCAGTGTAAAAATACATGCAGCTCCATTTGTAGGACAGATGCTGTCAATAGCATGCTGTCTGAAGTGCTGGGCACCAAAGCAGAACAGCACTTAGAGCTTCAGAAAGGCTTCAGTGGGAAATATTTCTCCAAACATTTCCTGTTTCTATAGGTTCCAGTTCTAAGGGGAGCCTGCAGTGGATATATTGCCTAACTCCAGTTAATGAGAGATTGTTAAAAAGGAAAAACAAAACCATTTTTCTGCATGCATTTTTTGAAGGCATTAAACAATAAAATCCGTAGTAAGCTTGTCAAGTACTGTTTTTCTCAAAACAAGAGGAGGCATTTTCATCTTTGTTGATGTAACTTTTTGTTTTACATGGACTTTTTGAGCATTAAGGAAGTTTACCCTTATCAGAAATCACATTTGATTGTTTCTAGGAGAGTTCAGTAGTGGCATAGCGGAATAGCGTGAATGGGTAGAAGTGGTCCAAAATTAAAGGCTGAACTACTAGATTGTGCAAGGAACTGGTTTATGCACTAAACGTTTTGTGCCTTGGTCTACAATTAACATGATTTCTGTTAAAAAGAGAAGGAACAGATGTCGTCTTTTGTGCTGCTTCTACATACATATTTTCTGTAATCCCCAAACTGCCGAATTGGGTCTTTCCAGAAAATCGGATTGAATTAGAGATTACTGTAGACATTTCCTGTCCTACTGACAGTTGCACCGTTTCCAGAGATTTCAGTATTGAAAATGAACTGCAGAAGCTAAGATTATTTTGCTTACTGGTAACGAGGTTCTTTAAGAAAAAAACAAAACAAACCATATTGTGGTGGTTCTGTGCTTTTGTACAATGGATGTCTTAAGCTGAGGGCAGTTTAAGGGATCCTCTCTAATGCCAGGAAGGCGTTGCTTTCCTCAACACTGTGATCTGACTGTGATAAACCTGTACTATAGGCAAGTGGCTACCAAGTCAACTGCAAATCAACTGAATGTAAAAATCTTAGTGCTGGTGCTGAAATCTCTTCAGATAGTCATACCGATTTCCACTTCATTGTTTTAAAAAGTTGCCGACCATCCAGTGTCAGTCGAAGACTGAAGATGATCACTAATGAATGTTGACTTTTCATGCATTTAGGTTTACCTTCTTTTTAGTTTCTCAGTTCATTCTCTGCTATTTTTATCATATTGTGTCATTTAAAATTTCTTACATGCTAACGTTTTGTTTGAGCGAATGAAATAAAATTGCAATATATACATGTTGCCACCGATTATTTCTGGAACTTTATAGAAGACTCTCCAAGGTTTACTACTTAAACTCCCAAAAGTTGTAACGACTGATCATTTCTTACTCCTTGATTCCATCCCTCCTTTCTGTTTCTCCATCAGAAGATTCAGTAGAGAAAAGCGAAGATTGACCTTACAAAGACTGTAATTGCAGGGACTGTGTAACTTTCATGAATGGTAACAGCTGTACATAAGTTCAAATACATTTTAAATGTATGATTTGATTTACCTTCTCGCACAGCATAGTTTCTATATCCACAGGGAACTTGGGAAGGAGAGAGAGAGAAGTAGAAGGATTGGGGGAAAAATAATTGCAGTTAGTCTGATTTTTTTTTTTTTTTTCCTCTTGCTGCTTTTATGTCCATGACTTATTTTCAATATTGGAAATAAAAAGAAAACCTACCATGAAAGATTAATAGAGCTTTCTGTACATTAAGGACAGTTTTACTCAATTTGTCTTATGGCCGAATATTAAGTCTAGCTGTGTAAATGTCCTTGACTTAGCATTCTGGCAGCTGTACTTCTGTGGTGCTGCTTTTTTGTTCAGAGAGAGAGAATGAGGCAATCCCACTTTGGCAAACCATTGGTACCAGTGCCAAGTTTGATGCCAACCTTAATGGAGTTATAAAGATATATTTTTCTTTCTTTTTTTTTTTTTAAATAAAATGATGGCTAGATTCTAAAATGGTCTACTATTATTGGGGTAATGTTTAGGCAACAAGTATAAAAACTTCCGATTTAAATTTCTGAACAGCCTTGCAAAATCTGTCAGTGTGAAGAGATGTGTGGCATCTGTTTCTTAAAGTTGTGTATTACAAAAGAAGGACTGTGGTCTGCAGTTGATCAAACTGGTGGTTATCAACACTTTACAAGGAATCTTCTGAGTATGTTTTCAGTAGGCACAGCTGCAGTTCTAAGCCTTACTTGCCAGCGTGTCTCTTGCGACTAACCATACAATGTTTGCAAAATCAAGGGATTCCTCTGGTTTTGGTAGGTGAACCAGACTGGGCTGATGAGGAACAAGAAAAAAGGTTTCCCAAACTGGTTTTGTTCTCAAGACTAACAATTCTTGGTGCAACCATAAATTTTCCTACCTGCGTAGGCTGTTACTGTGGGGTTTTTCATGGTGAAAAGGGAAGGAGTCAGTTACTTCAGTGCATCTGAGGCTAGTGCAAAGTACTTGAACAGGGCTAAAGTTCATTTAAATCTTTCTTCTTGAGGGGTGGGTTTTGGGTTTGGAAATGCTGAGGATTATTTAATGCTCAGTTATATGCTATCTTTTCTTTTCTTTTTTTTTTCTTTTAAAGGTAATTTTTCATACATACAACAAATTTCCTTCAAAATTTTAAATACTGTTCTGAGATACTCTGGATTCAAGCAAATGTTTGTGATATTGTGGTGGAAACCACAGAGCCTCCCAGCGACACAGCCTGGGGTCTGAACCTTCTGCAGACACACCCAGAACTTAAGCCCAACCAAGGCCTGTGCTGGCATGGAAGTCTTGGCTCTTCCATTGTGTAACAAATTTTTAATTACTCTTTATATACCTGCTAAAGGACAACTTCATTGCCATGAAGTCACTGGTGTTCTAAAAGCAATAGGTTTCCTGCTTTGTTTAACTGGACCCTAATCGCATATGTTTCGCTGTGTTCTCAACTATTAATGGTAGTGTTGTGTGTCTTCAATCCCCAAATCTTCTTGGCTTCTCTGAAGTCCAGATGTGTTGTATTACATTTGGATCTTTTTAGTCTGAAGTGTTTCCACAATCAGATATAATTGTGTTACAATCTAGTAAATGCCGCCCAGCATTTTTTATCAGTCTATGAAAAAGGTGTAAGTAGTAAAATGTCACTTGAATTACAGGAAATGGCACTTTTATACTGGAGGTTTGGAGTCCCGCTTCTAATACCATCAGGTGACCCACACTGTCCTTAATTGCTTACTTCCAATCTCTTAACTCTGGAATGGGATCCCTTTTACATAGTGTTGCATGTTAAGAATGTTCTAGTAAATTTGCCTATTAACGTGACTACAAAGTAGTGCCTGTAGTATGCTGTGAATAATGAATGAAAGGTATTTGGCCTCAGAGATTCTTAATGGAGAGAGAAAAACAAGTCAGTTAAATCAACTGTCACAATACGTATTTACCCATTCATAAGAGAATATGTCTTTGAGCCAGCCCATATGAAGGCCTGACAGTAGTCAAGTACTTGCATTCCTTGGAGATGGCCACCTAAGACTGTTGAAATTGATATGTCAGGTCAGGAAATATTTAGGTTTATAATCTTAATTTAAATTGTGGTAATAGAACTTGGCATAATTGTCCAAGATATGTGGACAAGGAGATGTGGTTTTCAATGCTGAGAAAGCTTAGCAAAACCTTAAAGTCACCGCATTGGTGTCTGTACGTTACCTGGTGATCAGCACCTGCATCTATTGCTCAGGTGTTTCTTCAGGTCATCACAGTGATGCTCAAAGTCATCAGTCAGCTTTGTAAAATTACTTCCATTTTATAAATGGACCTCAGTTGAACTCTCTGTATTTATATAAATGCGTTTTCTAACTTTATTTTATGGAGTGTGGTGTCCTGACTCTTACTCAATGAATATTCTTTCTTTATCCAGTGCCCTTCCTTGATAAACTAAGTGGCAAAGATGTGGAGCAGCAACTGTATTGTAGCTCTTATGGTTTAATTAATTATTGCTTAATTTTGCCATGGTTGTTCCGTTACATGGACCATCTTCTCCATTAACAACCTGTTTTAGAGCTGTTATTGGAGTGACATTTTTTTCACTGCATTTTGTTTCTCTTCAGCTACTGCTCAAGCATGGTAGAATTGGAGATCTCACATAGTGATCCTGTGTTTACCATCTTGAGTCTTAAGTGCAGTTTGTTTATCACGAGCCAGCTGGGGCCACTGAAGTCCCTACGTACTCCCCAAACAACTTTTTACTCAGCAATGAAGTGACCTCTGCTGACTATGCTGTGACTGTACTGAACTGTATCTTGGTTTTCAGATCGGAGTTGGTCCGTAAGCTGCTGACACAGGAAAACATCAAAAGTAGCAATGAAAAAGAGATTAAAGTGTAAGGAGGTTTGGGACGCGTTCAGTGTAGGCTGGTACCTGCAGGGAAGGAAGCAGCTAGAAACAAGTGGGGCTGTGAGAGGCCTGAAAACTTGCAAACAGGATTCAGACACAGTCTTGGGTGCAGCTGGAATCCAAAAATTAAGAGTACTCAGCAGAGGTGGCTTTCTGGGCAATGTTAAGGCTGCGTGCCTGTCCAGCGTAGGCCTCATACGCTTTAAAAAAAGAGAAAGATTATCTCTGTGTGGAAGGCAAATTATCGCCAGTGCTTTTTACCGCCAGTGCTGTACTGTGAAACCAGTTGGATCCTGAAAGTCCTGTGGTACTGCAGAACCAGCCTCAGCAGCTGAAATGTTGGCCCTGGGGAAAGGGGGAGCACAGATGCACCTGTAAAACGCCTCCTGGATGTGGATCTGGGGAAATCCGTCACTGCCACAAGGCCTTGGGGCTGCAGCAGACGAGAAAGGTCTTGTAAGCTGAGGCTTTATCTCTGGTGGTGAAAGAGGCTTGTATATGAGACAAAATGGGCCAAAAATGTGCCCTGTCTCTGCTTGTAAATGCCTCCTGGATGTGGATCTGAGGAAATCTGTCACTGCCACGAGGCCTTGTGGCTGCAGCAGGTGAGAGAGGCTTATGTGGCTTGTAGGCCAAGACCTTTCTCTCTTGCGGTGAAAGATGCCTGTACACAAGACAATGTTGGCCAAAAATGTGCCTTATCTCTGCCAGATACTCTTTGTTTCACTGGTGAGAGAAGGTCTCCACAGCTCTCAGTCCCACAGCCTGACAAGATACTACAGTGTAAGAAGGAAAGGGGCCTGAGGAGGGGTCCAGGCCTGAGAGAGATCCAGGTCTGATGGATTCAGTCTGTCAGGGGACTACATGGTAAGTGAAAAGTTCTTTTCTTGTTCAGAGTGTGGAGTTGCAGAAATGCAGCCCCAAGGAATTGGTGCTCTCGAGTGCCTGCAATGCTAGAAAGGCGTTGGCATTCATGAGGGAGTGATTTTGTTAGCAGATCTTCAAGAGTAACTGGAACAACACACTAGCGCAGTGCTCCTCGTGGTCTGACACAAAGGCCAGAGCTTTGTATTCTGCACATAACACGGCCTTAAACTTTATTTTCTTTAACTCAAATATTTGCCAGAGTGTTTGAATTGTCCAAGAGCATTGTTAAAGAGAACTGTCTTATATCTTCCTGTCACGCTATTTGTGACTAGTTGTTGGGAGTGGATATCTCGGTTACTGAGCAAGTTTAAGTGTTCAACCTCCCCAAAGTGACTTTTGAAGTAGGAGTTGGTCACCTAGAAAGCTGAAATTAGCACTGTTATGGGACTTAATGGAGGGTATGTAAAGAGGAGATGACCCTAAGGGAGAGCAAGGGATGAGCAGGTTCATTGGTTGAGGGCATTGTCTGATGATCAGGAGGACTTATTCCAGCAGTAAAAGACTTGTCNGTTAAATACTGTTCTGGGATACTCTGGAGTCAAGGAAATGTTTGTGATACTGTGGTGCAAACTCACACCAAGTCTTCACAAGGTCGCATTCCTGCAGAGGTCTCACTTTACATGGAAGAGGAACACGGGTTGCATAATAGTGACAGCTTTTAATACTGTTTAAGTAGATAATTTATGAGAGACAAAATGCACTCTTCAAAGAAGACTTGCAAAATAAGAGCTTGCAAGCTGAAAATATGCAGGTTCTGCAATTTTAAACACAAGTTTTCAGTTCTTTACTCAATCTGTTGGTTTCTACTACTTTTCAAATGCGTTTCTATCTCATTTCACCAGCTCGGTATACTTGGTGAGCTGCTACTTGCTATAAATGTTTATAGCAGAGTCCATGAGATTCTCTGTGCTCTCATTCAGGACTAAATAGTTTTGGTTTGAGTTCTGCTGGATGGCTGGGCTTGGTTAGCACTTCCAAATGAGTGGCATGGGATGACTGGAAAGAAAAATCTTCATGTGACCTATTGGACACAATGTAATGGAAGTGCATCTGAAGGTGGAGATCTCCAGAGAGGAGCTGTAGGATGGGCATGAAGTAGTGAGAGGACTCCAGAAGAGAGGATTTCTGTTGGCCAAAATTGCAAATTCCTTCCCTAAACGTGAAGGAATACAGTTGTAAAAAGCTTTGAAGGTGGTGGCATGTGTAGCATGGTCAAAATAATTAACATGGGTTGGAGCTTCTGGGTTTTGTGTGTTCCCAAACATTGTGTGTGTGAGAAACCAGAGGTGACAATGTTAATAATCAAGAGGAGGGGAACGAGCACTTTGTAAGATACTGTATTTTCTTGCTTTTTCTTTTCACTTAGCATGCTTTTATTTTTTCATTAATGGCATAGGGACGTAAGGTGAAATACATAACCGAAGTCATGTCTTTGCTCTGGAATGGGATCCCTTTTACATACAGTGTCGAGTGTTCTAGTAAATTCACATATTAACGTGACTACAACATAGTGCCTATAGTATGCTGTGAATAACGAATGAAAGACGGTATTTCTAAACCATAATTGATTTGCTAAATAACTGAGATTACAGATACTGTATAAATAGCAATTACTGACAAGTAACATATCTGAGTAAGGGGCTGGATGGCATCATCAGCTGGTGTGGTTTAGAGCCGGCGTTACAGGGCAATGCAGCCATTACAAGTGTTATGGGAACACAAGTGTTTTGAGCTCTGTTGCTGGTTTTCAGTAGTGCTAAATTTGCTGGTGATAAGGAAAACAGCTTTTTAAGGTGAAGGGCCTCACTAATAATACAGAAATGGCTTGATTTCTGCTTTAAAAGGAATAAAAATGAAAATGCTTCAATAACAGAGTTATCTCAGAGTTTTGGGTTTTTTTTGATGTTGTTGCCAAAGCTTATGCTCACAGAGGAACACTTGAGTGCAGTGCTGCAAAGATGCATCACAGCTAGGTCGAGAATCTGTGTTGCAAAAAACAGTCTTTATCTTTTATTAACTGCATGTAAATTTTGTGTTCCTGTTAATTTCAGGTTTTCCTCTTGAAAATATGTTGGTTTGGAAAGAGGGGGAAAATACCCTGATTTGTAATACGGGTTTCTTGCTGACTTAACTTTTCTTCTTCATATCCATGCTTACCTGTTTAGAAGAGATACTATTTTCATACAGAACACCAGTTTTCTTTTTGAAATAAATATTCATTATTTGGGATTAATGTAAAATGCATAGGGTTTTTTTTTCTAGCAATGGGGGTTTTTGTTGTGTTTTGTTTTGTTGTTGTTGTTTTGTTATTGTTGTGTTTTTGTTTTGTTTTGGGTTTTGTGTGTCTGGTATTCCAGAAAGGTAATTGCAGTGCTTGAGAGAGCAGAAACCAGAAAAGTCTGTGCTTTGTGATCATTTGCTTTCAAGAGAAGGATTTAGATGCTCAGCGTGGGGCACGATGGAGAAAAACAAAATAGATTTGTTTCATAGATGTAGTTACAGCCTAGGGGATATCCTACAGTGCAGCTAAAGCACTGCTGAACTATTAATTGAATCGTTCCCTTCAAAATCTGGAGAATTCCTTCAGCTAAAGATTTTTTTAGTCTTAAAATAGCTTCAGAAACCTTCAGAAAAGGCAGGGATTGAGTGTTTTTAGGTTTCAATTCATCTTAAAATATAGGCACACACATATGGATTTGCATTCTTCCTCCAGGCTTCCCAAAACAGCAGCCTCTCTCTCACTTGCCTGTTGACCAAGCCTGTCCTCTCCTATTGCACACATGACAGAGCCTGAACTGGATTTTGAGGCAAGAACAAGGCATTTTAGTTGCTCTAGCCTATTGATTTTTTTCAACCTGCTCTGTTTCTGAGGAATAACCTTCAGCCTCTTTGTGATCAGGCCGGGGTTTATACACATGACCCCCTTGTGGAGCAAGCCTTAACCTTCCTACCAGAACCTGAGGCCTTCCAAGCACCTGACTGAATGCTGTATGTGAAAAATCCTTGCTTCTTTTATGAACTTTTAGATCCTTTCTCACATGTATTCATCGCGTAGAGCTCATTTTGGGAAAATCTGGCCTGTGCTACTGCGGGAACAACTCCAGCCAAAACAAGAACCCCAAAACCACTGGAGCAGGGGGGTAGCCTTTAAGGGGTCGGCTGTGTATTCTGGCTTTCTGTCTTTGAGTATTTGATTTCTTAACATCTCCCATTCTCTCGCGGTACTTAATACCATTAAATACCTTAATACTGATTATGGAGTTCCCTTCTTTTCTCAATTACCCTTATTCCACAGCATGATACTTCCTTTGTGTGCTGTATATTTAAATTGTATGTTTTGGGGTTTAAAGGAATTCATACAGGTTTGTACAAAGGGAAGGGTCTTTGACTCATAGTTTAAAGATACTTCTACTCTACCAATCCTATATATGACCTTCAGAATATCTTTTTTTTTTTTAACATACTTTGGATCAGAGTTTAGTGTTTTACAGTTGCTGAGCTTCCAGGGCTTCAGCAGATGAGATGTCCTGCTCAGTTCAGGGCAGAGGTGGGGATTTTCCGGTGCACCTTATCAGCCAAGGAGTGGTTTTGAGACGCTAGATATGGAGCTACTTTGCAAATCTCTCTTAAGGCGACTTTGGTTATAGTAACTAATCACTATAAACAAACTCATTTGGGTTCTGGAAGACCTGCACCCCACCACAGTTCACTGAGGCTTTATTAGCAGTCATATTATACTATGTATATTATCATATACATATTGGTATAGTATACTGCGTATACCAGTATTGTGTTGCTTCCCTATAGTCAGAATCCCACTGTATCAGGATATTCTTCAGTTATATCCCAAAATAGTGATGCTGTAACGAACAGGAAAATAGTCTGGCTGTAGTGAGGGGGAAGGAGGCTGACAATATGGACTGTGCTGCTTGGCATAATGCTCTTTGCCATTAAACTAGTGGAAAAAAACCCAAACCAACCTGGCAAACCTCAGGACACAGTGAGACAAACACCCAAGCATTTACTATAGTATCAGGACTGTAATTTAAAAATAAAAGCACTTTTGAGTATTCCTGGGGATATTTAAACTGGAGTGTTATTCGCATGACTGTATATTAATGAGAAAGTAATCAGTTTCTGTGAAATACCCAGCAAAGGCAGCAGCTGGAGTAAATCACAGAGCGGTTCCACCCCGGATACAATGCCCAATATTGTGCTATGTCATGGGAAAAGCGTAAAATAGTTGGAACTAATGAAGAGGAAAAATAAGGTCTGCGAGAACAGAGGTATTAATTGGGAGGGGAGGGGGAGGTGTTTACACTCTGCTGGCTTCAGAAAAAATATCGTGGGTTAATTCAGGGAAGAGGTTCCTACATATGATCCCTATTTCTAAACATGCAAAATTTTGTTTAAAATGACAAAAACTGAACAAAGCTATTTCCAAGATCTCAGGGTATAATGGAGTTCATGAAATGGCAGTCTGGGATATAGAGACAAAAGTATCGCTGGCAAAGCTGGACTGAGACAGAGATAAGGCAAAAAGTCATCGATGGCAGAGACAATCTCACCCAACAATAACTGGGAAGTGACAATGACAATGTTTGAGAGATGAAGAAAGAGGGTTGTACCTGTTTGGGGGTAATTCAGAAAAAATAAAGAGTGTTTCTGTCCTCCCAGCTGACGTGCAGCTGCCGGAACAGCAGGTACGTTTCCTCACTGCCAAGTGGCAGGCGTTGTTGCTCAGCACTGTTCTTCGTTTCCAAAAGAAGCTGTGGGAGTAAGGGCTGGGTATTTTAATTCCTCTGTTTAAAGTGGTTAACTTCTTACCAGCGGTTCCTGACTTGCATCTATGCTCATAATTTTAGGGTTTTTTCCTGACTGTAAGGTAGAATGTTACGCTTCAGTTCAAATGCCTCTGCTGGCATTAGAGAGAACTTTAAGTGCCTGTTATCCCGCAGAGCCAACAACGTTGTGTTGAACTGCATTCTGACTTCTGCATTGCCCTCAAAATTGTTAATTGGTTTATTTTCAGCTGTGGGATTGCTGTTGATAGCAGTGGGGTTGCTGGAAAAGAAACAGCTGACTTCCAGAGGCAGGGTTAAAGTTTAGGACTGAGAATTGGAAGCGCTGTCTCTGAGGTTGTAAAATGAAAAAGTCATAGAAAAAAGCATGATGCCTTATAATGCTCTTATAAATCCTTTTTACAGAACAACAGTGCTTGAAGCAGTAGTGAAACTGCATGGAAAAAGAGGCTTTTCTATGGCATCTTTGTCTTACAACCTGCATTTGGATAGGCTCCAGAAATGTGTGGTTTGATGTTTGAACACAAATGATTGTTTAAAGCTCTGTCTGTACCAGGTAATTTTGGTAACACAGAGTGTAGAGTACCATCAAATAGTCAGTAGGGGGAAAGGAGAAAAGGTCTGCATGTGTTGCTTCAGTTCTGTCAACTGTCCAGTTTGTGCAACCTAGTGATGTTTTTACTCAAGTGCATTCATTCTTCTAAGTGATTTTATTGAAGGATTCTTCTATTTCTTTTGTTTCACTCCAGTGACCGAATGGCTCTTGGTCTCAGCCCTTGGTGTTTTGTTCAGGTAGAGTTTTATAAAAGGCAAAAACAATCATAAACCAGTAAAAAAGGAAAAAATGTTTTGCTTTCTAATGAAAAACTGACCCAGACACCATTGTATTTCTAAAAGCTCTCTCAAAACCCTGCCACTAAAATTGCAAGAAAAAGAGAGAAGGAAATCTTGGTTCTGTGGTTTGAGTTATGTTGTTTCCTGATGTGAGGCAAGAGGCTCATATGCCTTAAACATACAGTTAATCTAAGCTAACAGAAAGTTGCCTTATGAAGAGCTGCTAATCCCACCAAGGCATTCAGAACAGAGACAAGTGGTACCATCCCATGGATGGTGGAGTTTGAGGCTGGTAGGGCAAAAAGGCTCTGGGGAGGGAGTAAAGTTAGAGTTGCCACTGGTGCTAGCCTGGCAATGTTTGTTTGGCTGAACGTTGGTGCTAATGCAGTGGGCTGTGTTGGGGAGCTCCTGCATCCTCAGCACCTCACTGCAGAACAGATGCTGTCTGTGGTGGCCCCAAAAGTCTGCTCTGTCTGCAGAGACGTAAAGTACTTCAGGAGTGGTGCTGAGACACCCTCTTTTCCCAAGTGTGACTGGAAGAAATTGCTGCCTCGGGAACAGGAGAAGGTTGGGAATTAAATTCCCAAGGGTAGCGCTGATAGCCCTAAAAGAATCCTACAGTTTCAGGAGTGACTGGCACCATCTCGGTTTTCACATGCAGGTTAGACCTTCAACTCTAAACTGCTCAGCCCAGCTAATTGTTGACAGAGGGAAACAGTCATCTGTGGAGGATGAAGGCTTCAGTCTCTCAGGCTGTGTCTTGAAAACACATGACCATTGGGGCCATAGTTGCTCAAGGAGCTCTTTCTTTTGGCTTTTTTTCTTTCAAGGAATTTCTCTAGTTCCCTGACTGCTACGCAGCTGGTGGTTTGGGTTCTATTGTAAGTAGGTTTCTATTATCCAACTTGAGATCAGTGAGATTACAAAGGAAGGGAGACTCATTGAACTAGGAGTGTGGACACATCCCCTTCCCTGAGGGCATCGTGAGCAGAGAAATTCCCTTCTGAGAAACACAAGAGCCCAGGGGAGACTTCCCCATCTCTCCTTCTAGGTGGAGGGTGCTTTTCTCCTGTGTCCCTCTCCATCTCATTCAGAAGTTGAAAGAGATTCCTTTAGTTCATAGGATGTCCATGAACTGCATGGACTCCATGCTTTTGTTTAAGGGTCTGGCTTGTTCCCAGTCCCCTTTCTAAGTAAAAACATTATAGATGTGATTGCCTTCCTGTGCCCACCACAACTCTCTACAGAAGTGATGATACCTTAATTATTGTTCTGCAATTTGAAGGTCCCCTCCATGTCATTCAACCTTTCATACAGTACGTGACCCACTATACTTCTCTCCCACCTCCTTCACAGCACCTTTGTAAGCATAAGTTTTGTTTAAAAAAATGAAGTCAAGCTCCTTGGGCAGCTGCAGGAAGATGGGGCGTGGTGTGGCCTGCCCAGCTGCTGCTTGGATAAGTCTTTGGACTGTCACTGTCAAGCCCCAGCATGGCATTTTGCGCCTTATCAGGCTTCTTGAGCTGTCTGACTGGCAGGTTTCTGCAGCTGGGCTTCTCCTGTCCCTGAGTAACTGTCTCTAGCCTAGTGTAGGCCAAGAAAAGCAGATGGGTTCTTCTACCACTTTCCTCTTCAAGGACAGGTGTGTATGATCTGGCCAGTTTACTAGCAAATAGCACTGCTCTTTCCTTCTCTGGAAAGTGTAGGGATGGTGAGAGACTGAGCACCAGAGACCTGACTAAGAAAATGCTCCAGCTGAGGTGGAGCCTGATCTTCCCTAGGCAGGGCTGCTGCTGCTGATTGCTGATTGCTGGTTTCAAAGCTTGTGCCTGGCCAGTTTTCTTGTATCAAGAAGCAACAGTTTATGGCGAACCTTCAAAACCCCAAACCAAACACAACAGAAAAACCCAAAGTAAACCCAAAACTCAAGCCCTTTTTTAGTCCCTTCCTTATGAAAGGAGCTGAAATGCTTCAGGGCTCCTAAGCCTCTGCAGGTCTCTGAGGATTCAGGCAGGATGCTCCAAGCGTGGCTGTTTTGAGGTTTCTCTCCTGTCCCTCATTGTCCACCTTGGCAGATGCCAAGGTGGGTTAAATGCTGTGACCAGTATCTGCCACGTCCAGTCTTTTTGCCTGCATGAAGCAATACCTTCATGCTGTGGTTTTGCTTCTGGGATAAAACACAAGAAAACTCAGCCCCCTGGGAGGGATGGTGGCAGTGCAGGATTTGGGAGGGTTTATTCTAATGACCAGCTGCTGATTTAAGTCATTATGTGAAGCTGCTAGGTAGGTACCCAGACGCACCAAGGAATAAAATATCTTCATCTCTACTGTCCATGTATTTTATAACAACTTTACTGAAGTGTCATCTGCTGGCAAGGTTTATAACTGCATCATTTTCAGTGATTATATGATAGCTGGGTATCAGTGCAGGCACTAAAGAATATTTTATTCACCTACTCAAAATGCCACATCAATGACATTTAAAGTTCTGAGCAAGGAGGCTTGGCCTTACAGCTGACCCTGCTTTGAGTCAAGGGTTGGATGAGGCAGTCCCTGGGTTTGTTCCAGCTGGAATTTCCCTGTGATCCACTTCACAAGTTTAATTCTTTGCTTTAGATATCATGGAATGAACTCACTGATCTTTATTTACTTATTTACTTTAAGGATTTAATTTGCCTGAATCAGTGTCAGTTCTGGAGCATCTCAGCCCTGCTCAAGTATGAAGTTGCAGCAGGGGAGGTTTAGATTGGATATTAGGAAGAATTTGCTGCGTTTGCTGAAAGCATGGTCAGGCACTGGAACAGCCTGCCCAGGGAAGTGGTCAAGTCACCAGGTATTTAAGAAACGAGTAGATGTGGCACTTCTGTGGCTGAGATTGTAGGGAGTAGGTTGTGGTTTTGTGTATGGTTGGACTGTGACCTCAGAGGTCCTTTCCAACTGTGGTAATTCTGTGATTCTGTGAAATTGCTTTTCTTGGGTTTCTGGCATGGATTAAAACTGCCCAAACCCTGGTTAGGCTGGGTTATTTCAGTGTTTTTCACTGGGACTGTGTCAACACAAGAATATGTGCCCAGAAAGGAGCAATTGAAGCAAAAGAAGGTACGTGGAGAATACCAAGCACATCTCTAGCTGCATGTGTATGCATTTCCTGGCACTCATCTGTATGTGTGCAGTCCCTTGGATGGTATTTTTTAAACACTGAAGAGACTAATTCCTCTGGAGGTAATATAAAAGGATGCGTTCAGTTAACTCATCTCCCTGTATACAACATCAGTGGTAAATGAGAAGCAGTTGTATTAGGACCTTAAAAGTCCTCATAGCTCATTTTGTCATATAATTTGAAGCAGCACCATCTGGTTCTGATGTCTTTTGAAGACTCAAATTTTATGGTTGGTTTCAAGCTGCAGATCTTATATAAAATGGCATTAAACCTATTGTGTATAATTAAGGAATTGCAAAAAAAAAAAAAACCCAACCCAGTGAATAACCTGAAATACACCTTTTGCCACTGGAAAAATTTTAACTTGGCATACTAGACATACAGCATAATAATTTGACAAGTAAACATATTGTTGGGGTATAAAGCAGAAACATCATAAAAACAGTTTTAAATCTGCAGTGCTGGGAGAGCCACTCATACGTGTAACATTCTCTACAGCAGGAGACAATAGAGAAATTATACAGCAAAGAGCTTGGAGAGAACTATTTTCAACAGTCTTGGTGCCATATAAACGACAGTGTTTTCTGAATGGCTGTGTTATATTTCAGAGCTGCAACAGCATCAACCCAGCACAACTCAATTTTAATAGAGTGGAATTTGATCCTCGGTGGTGTCTGAGGTTTTTATCAGGGCAATTGGATAGGGCTGATGCTCTGATACAGTATATTACGCTTTGAGAATATCTGGGTATGGAACAGAACGACAAAAGGCATAAAGGAGTTTAATGTCGACCTAAATGATCCGATCTATCATTTTAAAGTAACTCTTGCCATACCACCTGGGTGTTTGATCCCTGACAGCTTACTAAAATGTCATTTGTTTTTGACCAAAGTCTTTGCTGCACGGTGAGCACTTCAGCACTAATGAGTGAAATTCAGGAGACATTCAGGGGCTGTGGTAGTACACAGGAAATGATCTGAAGCACAGAAGCGAATCTGCTGGGACAGTGAGTTCTGTGTGCTTCCAAAGGCTTTCAGCTGCCAAAGTACCAAAAAACACCCCTAAAATAAAATTTTAAAAATGAACAAAACCTCTGGCTGTTTCCACCTTTCAGATTTCCCCAGCTTGTCCTGAGGGTGAGCAAAAGCTGAGTGAAGTTGGAAATGCTGCTGCAAACCTTGGCCCTGCATCTCAAAAGTGGGCGTCTGCTCAGCAAAGCCTCCCAAAACCCAGCAAATTCATCTCCATCTGGAAAGGACTTGACTCCACGCTGTGCCTGGCTCCAGCTAGAAACATAAACCAGGTAAGTGTTTTGTGGGAACTCTCACTGAACCTGAATTGGAAGTATCATACTCACCATCTCTTCTCCTTTCAGTAGTAAAGTCCTCCTTGTTGAGGTGCTGTGGGAGAGGGTCTGATACCATATAGCCCAGCAGCCTTGGGGAGTCCTGGATGCATGGCCGGTGCCTGCATGCAGCTCAGCTGCACATTTCTTACACATACAGTGTCCCACCATCCACCTACAGCTTTCAGGGGAATGATCTGAATTTTATCCAACTTACTGAACCCAGACCAGAGGGGTTTTTTTCATTTTATTTTCTTTTTTAAATTGCACAATACATGGGAGAGGAAAAAAGAGCCCTGTCAGCTGGGAAGGTCCTGCCCTGGTTGATGGAACTGTAGGAATTCAGATACATGACAACAAAGTGCCTGCTGCTTATTTGAGGGAAGGAAAGGGGAGGGGGAAAAAAGAAAGCCATATATGACAATACACTTATAAAGGACTATAGGCATACCTGCACCCAGAAAGTCACTGCTACTTTCACTTCTTTTTCTCTGAGGCAGGTACTGCAAGACCTAATGCTGGTTTGCTACACATTTGTCTAGAGGTATCCACTGTAAACGGGATACAACAAAAACTAATGGGCTTCAGGATTTAGCATAAAATGCTTTATCTCACCTCAAAATCAAAACATGCACAACTTGCTACCAAGTGTGGCTGATGAGGCCACAGAGGTAATGCTGAAGGGATGCTACTGGTTTTTCATGTGTAACTTCCAGTATGTTAATTTTTTTTTTTCATTTTTCAAAGACTACTAATACCTTTAAAATCACTTATAAAATATGTATTTCAATAATCAAGATTTAAATTATCATCTTGCCCCTTGGGTCTAAGATTCAGTCGGAATGATTTCTATGTCTTTTGCCTAGCAACACTAAAATGGTCTACAGAAAAATTCACTTTTTGAACATTTTCAGAACTTCATATAACTTCACATTTTAAAATACTTCCAGTGAAGCTGAGGTCTGACATGACCTAGCTCAATTCCATACAGGAAGAGCATGGTATGTGTGTGTGTGGGGGGTGTCTGTTCGTACTCTGAACTGGACCTAACCCTGAATGTATAGATTACAGCCAAGGATGAACTCGAATCAAAAGAAATGCCAGTTTGATTTCCTCCTGTCTGAGCTGATCTTTCTACTCCTTGGAGCATATTTCAATAACCCGCTTGTTACTGTCCTCTGAGTTACCCTGTGCTACTATTGTTCTTATCTATACGTTCGCTTGATCATGGGGCTGTCTTCTGAGCTTGTCATTGCTGTCACTGCTTCATAACGAGCATAATTATTTCTCTGTGGGCTGCCAGAACTGCTAATGATGCTGCAATGGCTGGGTGCGGAGTTCTGCAGAGTGCGATTGAACTTGGAGCACGGTTGGTAAAAGCAATGTAGGTCAGAGCAGGCTTGGGGAGGAGTGGGGGAGAACCTTAATCTTGCTGGTGTTTTTGCATCAAATTCACAACAACTTACTCCATTTGGGTCCCTGAAGTCTCCTGGGCTTTCAGAAAAAGCACGTCCTTGTGTCTTTATACTGTCACTTTTGATTTGTGCGTCACCCGCAGCTTCTGATGACATCCGTTCCCTCAAGGTCCCCAGAGTTGGTGGTTTTACAAACTCTCCCCAGATTAAAATTCAGTTGCTTGTTCAAAGTGTGAAGCTCAAAACTGGATGCTGTTTTCCAGTGAAAGAGCGTATCTAATTAGTTCCTTCAATTTACCAGCTGAAGAACCCTTCCTGGCTATCTGTGTCATCTGGAAGTTGGCAGTGGATCCAGTAAGCACAAAATAGATCTCTTCTGTGCTGCTCAGCACCTTCACATGTGAATTAACCTGTGCAAATAGTAAATCTCATTATGTCAAAATCACAGATAAAAATGGACACCAAAAATCGAGACCTTTGTATTACCACTGCTTGAAGCTACTCCTGTTAAATGTGTTAAATCTCATTTTGGTTTACTAAGCTCATGTTGCAGAAGTGTAATATGGTTAATAACAGCCCAGTGCTGTGGCACAGCAAATGCAGTCTTTGCTCTTGGAGCATTAGGTATGGGTCACAAAGAGAAGCCAGGTGAAGCATCAGATCAAGATTTGACACCGTAAGTTACTTCCTGTGAAAAGGGAGAAAAGGCAAGGATGAGAAGTGCCTCAGCCTCAAGATTTCTTTTGCACAGTATATTTAAGGCTAAAAATGAGTAAATCACACCCAGATTTACTTGGGTAAATGGGGCAACGAGCCTGAGTGGCATCTAAATAGGCCAGGACAAGGTCACAGCTGCCTGCTTAGGGAGATGGCACAACCCCTGACCCCCACACAGACACACACAGACACACACACACTCACTCTCATGCTCTCTCTCTCTGTGCTCATCTCGTTGTCTCTCATGGAGCATCAGGGTCAGACACAAACATTTGGAGCCCATCTCTCATCCCCAGATACATATTTTAAGAGCAAACAGTGTGGCTGCTTCCTTGAAAAGAAAAAAGAAACACATGTGTTGAGAGGAGGGTAGATGCAGGGCTCAAAAAGTGCTGGCATTATGAGGTCATCTAATACCGCTTCAGCTAAAAGGTAAATTCTGCAGTCACCAAATCATGTATCTTTACCCAGTCCTAGGTGTTTCTCTGCAAACGTTACTAATGAAAGTTGTGAGACGGGGAGCTGGAAGGGCCACTGAAGCTGTAGCATACTGAATTTGCTGCTACAATTTCCACAGACAAAATTTAGAGGAAACTTTGTATAAGCACTAGATAAAAAGTATTTAGCAAGGTAATCAAAGCCTTTTTGAAGTCTTAACAATTCCTGGGGTTGTCAAGATACTGGGGTAAGTAAACTGTGGTGCAAGAGTTGCTCTTCTTTCTTCTGCCTCCCTGAAAGGCTTTCCAAGGGGCACAGGAAGGAAGAGCTCACTGGGGCAGTGGGAAGACACCCACCCATCTGTATTCTGATGTCTTCCTCCAGTCCCCAGTTCAGAGCCACCAGTTTGGCCTTGCAATGGTCTTGCAAAGCCCCATAACATGCTGATCACGCAGAGTCCTCGGATTTGAATGAAAGAAAGAGAAGAAATCAGGATAACTTCTGTATGCCTTTTTCTTTCAGGCTGTGGAAATCTGGGGGGCTGCTCACCCCTAAAATAAGCCCCCGGCCTGTAGTAGCTGATGTCCACAGGCAGCCAGTCACCAAGGCAGGGTTCCAGTGTAAGCACATAAAGCAGACAGATGAGGGGGTTGTTGGTACCCAGCTTGGCAATTATCATGCATAAACTGCAGCAGCTGAAATACTTACTCCAAAGAAACATGAAATTGGAGTAACACCAGCAAGGTGTGGGATAGCCCACAGACTTGGTGTCCTGTCAGATATAATTAAAGCTCCTGCATGTCTTGTCAGCATGACAGGCAGGACTTGAGCTTCTATCAATTTAGGTGGAGCTCTTCTAGTCCCCACAAAAAAATTTCTTCCTTAGTGTTCTGTGCATTTGTTAAATCATGCCCCTAATGTTTTTTAAATACTACTTTGCTCCACAGTGTATATACCAGAGAAATACTCAGATTGTAAGAATACTGCAGCTGTGAATGAAGTACCTGTAATTTGTACAAAAGATGTATAATTCACTGTACAATTTCTCCACCCACCACCACCGAAGTGAGCAAGCAGAGATGGCTGGGGCTTGGTTTTCCTCCCCCCATGAAGCTACACCCATGCAGAGCACAACATCAATGCTTGGGTCTGCCCCTCTGCCGCAAGCGTAGATGTTGGACCAGTTCAGCAACTTTGCAATGGAATAAAGAGAGATGATAAGAAATGTGTGGAGAAGTAATGAACTAAAGAAAACCACTTAAAAATGAAAAGTACTTTTTTTTTTTCTTCATTATTTTTCCTTTCCTCTCCATGTTCTGTTTTACCATTGCACTGTGGCGTATTCTCAGATTGGGTTAACTGCAGCAGCTCAGGAGAAATTACAGTGACAAGCTGGTCTCCTGAAGGCTGTACCTCCAAATCACCCTCTCTGGGACAGCTGCTGAGGGTGCCCATCCTACAATAGTTTTCCTGTCTGCAGAACAAAACAATAAAGCCCAGACACACTGTTTCTAGAAATGCTTGCTTACAGGCAGAGTTTTTACATACTGAATGTGCTGAATCTATAAACTAGATTTTAAGATAAAAGCACTTTCCAAAGTTGCAGAGAAAGTTCATAGCTGGCTTTAGCAAGTAAACTTTCTTATTATAAAATTTCTGTAGTGTTTATATTACATGTGTATATAAAATAAATGTATTTCTATATTACAAATACAATAATTATAAATTATATAAATTATGAATAAATATATGGTGACTAATTCTACATTAATTATACATTGTGAGCTGTGTGCAATATAAAGCCTATATAAATTTGCACTTATAAATTTCTCAACGTATTTACAAATGCTGTTTCTTACACGTCTGAGCCTGCAGTCTCTGATTTGCTCAGCATCATCTGTTAAACTACTGAGCTGAAGACAGCTTCTCTCTGGTGTGTGACTCACTTCCTCCCTGACCCCTGGGGACCTGTGACACCGCCTCTGTTTGCCTGCACATGAAGAGCAGAGTTGCAAGGGTGAAACAGAACACTGCAGCACGTGAGTGATATCGGTTTAGTGATGGGTTTTGTCAGTGTGAGGTTGGTAGTTGGACCCGATGATCTGAAAGGTCCTTTCCAAGCTAGATGATTGTATGATTCTATGTGCCACCTCTACTGAGCTGATAAAAATAAGGTAAAAGCAATAAGGCAAGGAGGTATAAGTCTTCAAAGACTAGCTGGGGGCTGTCATTTTGCAAAGGAAAGTCAGAGGCAATCACTGATGCTGATTTATTGAGAACTAGGGAGCCAAGACAGAAGCTGGGCTCCCTTTCGCAGTTCAGGGCTCATTGTGCCGGCTCCAGTGGGGGAAAGGAAGGCTCAGGCATTTACAGCTGACGATCGGAACAACCAAGCAAATACAAAGGGGCCAAATAAGTTAGCATTTTGCATTTTTTGTTGTTTCCTCGGAGGTTGTGTACAGTAACTGAGTGACACACTGGGGCATGGGGAGGGTCTCGGCACTTTGAAAAGCGGAAATTCCCCTCTCCTGGGGAAGGAAACGCGCTGCACTTGAGAAGGCTCATGGAGCGGTTGGCAGCTGTGTGCAGGAAGAGCAAGTCGCCTCATCTTGAACTTGAAAGCAAAACTCAGTCTCAAGCACAGACTGAAGTAGCAGCACGATTGGTAAAGTTTACACTTCGGGTGACCTGTGCAGTTTCTTCACAGAAATGTAAAGACGTAGCTAAGAAAGTCTTCAGAGAAAGGCCTCTCCCTGAGGATTTATTTCTAAAGCAATATGAGACACCTCTCCAGAGTTTGTGGAGCTGTCAATTAGACAATTTTGAAGTGCGGGCTGTGGGAAGAAGATGGGACCTTGAGAGAGGCTGGTTCAATAGATGTCTACAAGGCAGCTTTAGTGGTCTGAATGTTGTGTTTCCAGATACCTTGAACAGGAAAGATTTTGCCACAAAAGCCTATGGGAGCCACCAGGGCTATTTGAAAGATACATTTTCATGTCAGTTGATGTTTGTTTATCCTCTTTTGTTTGCACATAAAAAAATATCTCTCCTTCAAACTTGAAAATGCTTTAAAAACTCAGCTTTGAAGAAAGGTTTGATGACAGTGATGATCTCCTGATTGCTGTTTAGCCTTGTTGGAGACCTTATCTCCTTCAGCCTGTGAGAGCAGCCCTGGCTTTTTTTTGGCCATCAGTAGCTGCTCTGTGACTCCATCTGCGCTTTATTTTTTTCTCTCTCTCTCTCTCGCAAGGGAGAGCTCCTGGTGGTGCCTTGGTGCCAAAGTGTCACGTGAACATGGGTTGGATGCTGCATCTTCAGGGAGCCCCAGCTCATCCTGGGAAATTGCTTGTGGGCTAGCTGCCCTGGGCCACTGCAGCTTCACCAAAAGGCTGGCATGATGTTGGCAAAAGTCATAACTGGAGGAAGTGTACTCTGAGTAGTATTTTTATATATAGAAGACAGGAAAGGAATAGAGAAGCAAGAATGAGAAATTTTTTAGGTTGCAGTGTGATTTTCAGACTTGGTTCCCCAATCGCTTTTGCACTGCAAGGTCCTCCTGCAGCTTTCATCAGGACAGTGTGTGTGTAAGATGAACAATGCCAATGCTTTACAGGAAAAAACTCTGAGCCACACAACTGCATCTTCATCTTAGAGAAACAAAGTGATGAAAAGGGAAAACAAGCCCAGCGCAGCCCAGTTTTTTGCACTACTGTGATCTGTGGATCTTCCAGCACGTGGGCTTGGGCACCACTGCGGCTCTGACCATCATAGCAGGAGAGATCTATGCCAGCCAGGTCAGTTGGACTCATTTGAGGATGGGGCTAGATGTCCCATCCCTGGAGGTGTTCAAGGCCAGGCTGGATGGGGCTTTGAGCAACCTGGTCTGGTGGGAGGTGTCCCTGGCTAGGGCAGGGAGTTAGAACTGGATGATCTTTAAGGTGCCTTCCAACTCTAACCATTCTGTGATTTGGAAGGGGAAGCATGCTAAAGTAAATAGTGAGTCACGTTGCCAGTTGGCATAAATGCAAAGCACGTAGGAGCAGGAAGCATTGTTTTTGTGCGTGGGAGGGTGCTTTCAGGTCAAGTTTTCACTGAGGGGCATTTCTGGCCAGTGGAATAGCAGCTTGCTCCAGCAGCGAGACCCTCCTGCCTGGCAGGGTGGCAGCAGGTTCATGCAGCTTAACAGCAGGTACCTGCATCTTTGCTTTTTGGGGTTTCTTTGGTACTTAACACTGTATTTAACGACTAACCGTAAACGAGAATCCCGCCACCTACTGCCCACAAAAACTGCCAGATGCACTGTGTGCACAGCAGGCTAGTTCTGGCCTTAAAAATGCTTGCCAAAGCTCTCTGGGACTGGGCAGCCATGCACAAGCTGGGAAAAATGTTTGTGAGGCTCCCAAATCGCCTTAGTGGGACTCTGAGCTGATGCGTCGACGTCTGTGGCAATGCCAGCTTTCCCTGGGAACAAAGTGCAGTTTCCTTTTGTGCATGTGTGGTTGAACAGCACTGAACAAATAAACATTGTGTGGAAATTGGTCGTAACAAATGCTGACAGTCTTCCAGAGTTATGGATTTGATTCTTAGTATAGTTTAGGCTAGAAACCATCCTGATTATCCTTTCTCCTTAGATGAGAAATCTGTCATTAATCTCTGCTTCCCATACCTCATGTTTTGAGCCTTGCAAATGGGAGAACTGGAGAGAAACAGGGTGGGGAGAGAAAAAAAGAAGCCTCTGAAGTGTGTGAGCTGCTTATCTGTCTCCAGGTACTGGCTCACTGAAACTTTTCACATTAATATGGTGTTTCAGGTCTTCTGTTGCAGCTATTAGCTGCTTCCTAACTAACTGAGAATGTGGAGATTGATTAGTTAGTTGTTGTGTTATAAACTGGCCATGGGTAAAGTGATGGCTATAGTATAGATGAAGAGACTTTAAAATGTAGGGAAGAAAAGAGAGTGATTTATGGAAATGAGGAAGGCATAGGCTTGTATAGGCAAATTCTGCCCTTCGGGGTTCCATTTAATTCACTTAAAATTGCTTCTAACGAAACTAACTTTATGTGGCTGTGTTTTGTAACATAGACTTTTAAAAGTTGAGCAATGGAAAATGCCTAGGAAAGACCACACATATACACCAAAGCTCTGCTCTCGTATTTATTTATTTCTAATATTTCTGAAAATGCGTAACTTTGCATGTACACTAGTTTGGATTTCAGAAATATTTTCTTTTGCCCAGCTCTATTGGGCAGTTTCAGTGGCAGATGCTAAGGAAATAATGCAAACCCAGCCCAAAAGTCACACAGAGAATTTACGGTTTTGGTGGTCACATCTGAATGACCCTTCCTTTTTTGTTGTTGTTGTTTCTTGCCAGCATCTGTTTAAAGCCTCCACCTTGAGAAAACTCAGTGGAAAAATGAAATACATGTACATATTTTAACATGTTTGTAGATATATAGCTGTTGAAGTTCAAAGAGCTAATTAACAGTATTAAAAATTACAGTATTAAAAAAATTAAATAAACAAGACTAGTTGAACAGGTTTAATCAGAGATGTCAATTTAACTGAGAACAGACATGCAGCAATAACAGCTCCTAAAGCGAAGGAAGGGGTGAGCTCATCTTCTGCGAGATGTGTCAAGCTGATTTCTTCATTATTGCTTCTGGTTTGGGCCTGCATGCTTCACTGATTTTTTTTTAATTTTTTTTTATTTTCTAGAATAAGCAGCTGAGAGGCGTGAGGGAAGCAGGAGCACCATACACAAGAGACTGAATGTGAGCGCCACATTAATATCATTTGTTTGATATCTGTGCTCTGGTAAGAAATTTATCATCATTTTATTCTACACATCAGTGTTAGAAATGTTTGTTAGAAATATTTCTTACAAATATTTGCCCAAATTATTTTCCTTAAATATTGTTTGAGTTTTCACTTCAAAGCCTTTTGGGTTCTGTCTTTTTTTGTGTTTGCCAAGGTTTGTGGGGATCCTGGATGATCTTTAAGGTGCCTTCTTCCCACTAGCATGCCTGCATGCTTTAGGGATGTGACACTGGTGACGTGCTGTAAATGGAGATGGAGACTGGATTTCTCCTTTCGTCCAGGGCAGGTTGTCACACAGGAATGAGGGGAGCTGTGTTCTGTCCCTCCCACCCTGTGGAGATCCCAGATGGCTGAAACGCCAACTGAAGTCACCTCTTTCTGAAGACTAAAGGGTACCGGTTCCAAAGCCAGAAGCCTCCTGAGAAACTGCCTGTGACTCAGAAGGTGCCTGGGAGGCAAGAGTGGCTTGTCTTAGTATTTTAAATTAAATTTTCTACCTTTTTCTCAAAACTACTTTCTGCTTAAACTTTTACAATCCTTTAACGCACACAGCACTGACACGTCTTAGAAATACTCGGAAATACTGTAGTCTGTGTTTTTCATAAGCCTTCAGAAAATCAACTGTTTCAAGGACTTGCTGCTGGAGTAATTTAACAGTTGTGCTGCAAAACAAATGGGAAAGTAAGTGGCCCAGGAGAAGATACAGTAGCCAAAACTCTTATCTCAATACCCATTGCTTAGAGAATTGCTTCCACTTCCCTTAGTCAATAATGATTCTTATTTATAAATTCACATACAATACAGAAAGGAAGCTTGTTGCACTGTTGTGGAGATCAAAGTTTCAACGTGTTGGGTTTTTTTCTCCTCCTCCTGTTTAGAGAACTGCAGGCAGTTTGCAGGTATCTGTACCCCTCTCCTTATTGCTGAGCCCAGCACGGTTGATAGCCTTGGGCATTTTTTTAAAGCTGTTTCCAAAGATAAACATTTTGCAAAAGTTCCCAGAATGTGGGTGCTCAACTTAGTTTGCCCACTGCTGTACTGTTTGTGAGTGGGCTGCTCCTTTATAGGGGGGTTTAAGTTCCAATCAATGTGTCATAAATTAATACATAATGAGAAACTCCTATGCTCAAGGTCTATGCCTTACTGAGGTCTGTGCAAACAACACCTCCATTGACTTAGTTCAGTAAAATGGAGAGGTTAATCTCAAGTCTCCTGCTCCTTTTTAAAGAACCATTCTATCACTGAAAAAATACAAATAAAATTGCAACCACCGATCAAAAAAAAAAATGCCCAAAGTGCAAAGAAGCTTTATTCGCCTTCTTCAACCTTCTAAAAGTCGATTGTCCTTAGTGTTTCAAAGACAGTTTGAGAAGCAGAGGTGTTTGCCGTCAACGAGCAGAATTCAGCCCATCTTTTCTCCCAGGTTAGGCTTAGTGAGCTAAAGCAGACGACGTAGGTGTCCAACACCATCTGCTTGGCTACAGCGGATACCTGCTGGGCTGTGCAGGCTGTGACGACAGCTGCTGGCTGGGAGATTGCTTCTTGTTTTTTTTTAACAGACTATAAGCCCTCCCTCCCCACCTTACTGTGAGTCCTATGGGTGTTTTCTCCCACAGAAGCAAGGGGCTAATCAGGAGAGGAAACAGAAGCTGATTACCCCGCCCACCTCTGAAGCCTCTGCTAAAGCCATTTATCATAGTTTTTCTCAACCTCATGAGTTGGCAGCTTTATAGGAGGACTTGTTGCCTGCAAACTTTTACAGCACATATAAAAAATAATGGTGAAATAACCCCAAAATACATCAGTAATACGTCTGTCAAGCACAGAGATGAGCCAGTGTGGTATGGACTCACAGGAGTTCCCTGAAGAGCTAAGGCTGTTAGATCAAGCCGTGGGACTGAGAAAGATCAGCTTGATCAGAAATGTTGGAAGTATTTCAGAGCTAAACAAACTTAGGGGAGTTCATGGTCAGCTTTTATTGCTACAGCATGTTAAACTTGTGTTGCCCAAATACCGGAAATGTGTATACTTTTCCTCTTAATGCTCCATAACTGGTTTGGTGAATTTAAATGTGGGTTTGAAATTCTGTGAAAGACAGGTACTGGTAGCAGAATAATCTTTTTTTCATATTTATATTTTTAGAAACCAAAACATGCACCTTATTACGTTAAAAGAGATAAGCAGATGGACAGAAACAGCGTAAAAATTAATATAAGATCTTCAGTTGCCTGGTCAATGAAAGTCTTGTTCATTATTTCAGTCTTTAAACTATTAGAATGAGAACACTTCTGAGATGGGATGTATTTTAGTAGGCAGCCACAAACATTTTCATGGAAAATGAAAAATAGGGGGTGAAAACATGGGAAGACAAAGTATGTGATCAACTGAGGAACCTGAAGATATACAAGTCCATGGGACCTGATGAAATACATCCCGGAGTCCTGAAGGAACTGGCTGGTGTAGTTGCCAAGCCACTTTCCATGATATTTGAAAAGTCCTGGCAGTCAGGTGAAGTGCCTGTGGACTGGAAGAAAGGAAACATCACACCCATTTTTAAAAAGGGTAGAAAGGAGGACCCTGGGAAGAAGAGCAGATTTAGATTGGATATTAGGAATAGGTTCTTTACTCTAAGTGTGGTGGACCACTGGAACAGGTTTCCCAGGGAGGTGGTTGAGGCCCCTTCCCTGGAGATACTCAAGGTGAGGCTCGACGAGGCCCTGGGCAACCTGTTGTAGTTGGGGGTATCCCTGCTGTCTGTGAGGAGGTTGGACTAGATGACCCTAGAGGTCCCTTCCACCCTGGACCATTCTATAAGGTAGACGTTGTATATGCAAACATTATTACATAAAAATTAAAAATAAAGGTCTGAGGGTTTCTAGTAAAACTTCCTCTTTCAGGAATGTTTTGCAGATCACTAATTTAAGAAGACAAGTTGGATATTACCTGAATTTAGATCCATAGACTAGATTTATCTCAGGGTTCTATTGTGAGACCTGGGGTCTCATACGGCATTTAGAAAGCATACACTTCTGAGTTCTCCAGATATCAGCACACGCAGTAATACCAGTAATTCATAATAGCACAGGCACCAGTAACCTGGTTAATGCAAATCCAGGGAAATTGAATGATCACTAATTCTGAACCGTAAGTCTTTGGCTATTAACTCCGGTTAATATGCGCGTTTTGTAAAACTATAAAACTATCTTTTGTTAAATGAAAGATAACTTTATATCTTGGGATACTAAATTCAGCGCCTCACTACATCTTTATAGGATTCATCAGAGACCTGACCCCTCTTCCTAAGGTCACAGACTCTCCTTTTGTTTTTGAGATCTAGCCAAAGGTCACTGTTTAGCCAGACCGGTCTCCTTTCCTGCCCACTAGTTTTTTGGCACACAGGGACAGCCTGCTCCTATGCCTTTAAGACTTCTCTCAAAGTATGTCCAGCCTTCCTGGACTCCTGTATCCTTCAGGGCAGCCTCCAAAGGGATATTGTCAATCAGTCTTCTGAGCAGGTCTAAGCTTGCCCTCCGGAAGTCTAAGGTGGCAGTTTTACTAACCCCTCTCCTTCTTTCTCCAAGGATCAAGAACTCAATCATCTCATGATCACTAATTCCTAGACGGTCTCCAACCTTTACTTCTGCCACAAGTTCTTCCCTGTTCACAAGGAGCAGGTCCAGGAGGACACCTTCCCTGGTTGGCTCACTTACCAGCTGTGTGAGGAAGTTATCCTCCACACACTCCAGAACCTCCTGGATTGTTCCTTCTATGCTGTGTTGTATTCCCAGCAGATATCCAGGAGGTTAAAGTCCCCCATGAGAACAGTAAGTGACTGCGAGATTTCTCCCAGCTGCTTATAGAAAGCTTCATCCACCCCACCGCTTTGGTTGGGAGGTCTATAGCAGACTCAGCAATACAGCAATATCAGCTTTATTGGCCTTTATCCTAATCCAAATACTTTCAACCCCACCATCATTACACTTGGTTTCTGAGCTCTCATAGCATCCTCTAACATACAGGGCTACTCCACC
>VZTM01003292.1:0-60685 GCA_013400555.1 Jacana jacana | reverse complement strand
TGATGTGCAGTTAATACTACGCACTACGTCCTTTTACCAATAGTTTCATGAATTTACCTTTGTATCTACTCTTGTATTAAGGTAGTTTCTAAGATGGGATTCAGTGCTTCCTTCTAGGAAAGCAGTATCAAAATTACCTGTCTTTATCTCTCTTGAAGTGTTGTTTGTGTGTTGTTCAGTTTGCACTTGAACTTTGTGCTGCAGGTTAATTGAAAGAATGGGTAAGATTAGAACAGGTATTTTGTAATTAACATGAACTAAAAAAAACCCCAACACTAAGTAACTATTAGTCGTTTTATAAAGCAGGATAGGGTAGAAACATGACTGAACTTTCCTTACTGTGGTTTTTCCAAAGTAAATAACAAAAGTTCAAGAGTGTTGTATCCCACAAAGGAAGGAAGCAGTTTTCTTGACATTAACCCCTGATTATATATATAGTCATATATTATTATCCTCCCATTAGTATGCAATAGGAGGAGTAAGTTTGGCCTTTTTTTTTTTGGTTGTTATTTTCAGAAATGTATACTGGCCTGGCAAAAGCAATTTTCATTTGAATGCTAGAATTATATTGATTAAAGAACTAATGATGCAATTACACAAGATCTTTCATTTGGATGTTGGGGATGAAGCTGCCATTCTCTGTGCAAGAGCTTTTCAGAGCTTGAAGAGCAGGAAGAGTTCTGGTTACTAAGGCAGGGTCTGAATTTATAGCATGTGAGTTCCTCAAGTGCCTTTTTACAAGATACTTTACTTGTCAAGATGGCATAAGTTAAGCTACTTAGAGTAAGCTGAAGTAAGTTGATTATGTATGTGAGCTCTAAGAAAAGTGGTAATTAAGCGTTCATGGTTTGTGTAGGTCCTAAATAGCTACTGAATTAGCCTTCTTTGAAGGTGACTGACCATGCAGTAGGGAAGGTTCTGCTCTGGTTGTAAGATGTGAATGCTCTTACCTGTCTTTCTGCTACACTCTTAAGTTCCTCCCTGATGGATAAAGCAAAAAGGCTAAATGTGGCCCTCATTTAAGCATGTTCAATAGGATTTTCTTATTTAAACAAAGCAGTCTTGTGGGGCATGAGATTGCTTCATGCATTTCTGGAATGTAGTGAAAAGTTGAACTTCATTTATTCCATTGAGATTAAGATTGCCCGATGAAGGAGAGAGAAGGGACAGAGATCACAGAGAATACGACACTTGTCAGTCTTAGACACCAGAGAAGACTCATGGTCAAAGGGCACATTTGATTTGAGGTGGGAGGAGGTGGAGTTCTCACTGCAGTCAGTCATTTGCCTGTTTTCTTCAGGTGGAATTTGATTTTTTTGTGAATAGACTTCTGTCAAAGTTTTTAGCTCCAGTTTAGTCTGCAGTTTTTAAAGAGTCTTGGAAATCAAAGTATAACTTAATAGAATATTTTAAAAAGTCTTGATTCTTTAGTGTATAGTTTGAATTCAGATGATAAATGGACACTTTCCTACCTGGAGTGGACATTCCACAGTATTAGAACCAGGTTGTGTGATACGTTTTCAACTGTGACTTTGTACCAGCCATCATTATAATGCAAAAGCCGTGATGGTGTTGGGTGCCTGGGGGTGGTGATTGATTATAGTTTCCTCCCCGGAGCTGACTGTGGATTACTGGCCTATTTTCCAAAATGTTTGAACTAGTTGTGTGAGCTGCAGAGATGTGGTGAGGAGCTCATTAGCTAAACTTTTAAAGTTTTTCTTGATTTAGTCTGTATTAAATTTTGTGTTTGATATGGATGCTTAGAAAGATGGTGAGAAACTGAAAAATGCCCTTCAAAAAGTTATTTTTAGAAAAGAAGTGCCTTTTTATGCTTCTTCTGGGAGAAAATTTGTCTTGTCTGAATAAATGTACAGATCTGCTTGGGCAGCCGAAATTCTGCATTGTGGATTACCTTGAATAAAGGAAAAGCAGATCTGTGACAAGCTCTGCTGGAAATGAGAAATAACCTGAGCAAATGCAGAGAGTACCAGGATGTGTTATATTACAGGTTGCTGTGCTTTCTGCTGGGAAGTTCAGGTTGGTTCTTTGCATCTGTAGATACTCATCTGTTCTGGCCTGCCTGGTGTAAAACCACAAACTTGCATTGTCCTCCAAAAACTTTTTTCTCTTGTTGTTTTTTTCTTTCCCTTCTAGTGTTCTAAGCTTCTTTCGGATACAACAGTAATCCAGTTTTATCCAAGTAAATTTGTTTTGATCACCGATATCCTTGATACTTTTGGTAAGTATCTAATGTGCCAGACTTACTACACAATTGTTGATAAGATGAAATTAGGTTTTTGTAATGTTAGAAAGCATCAATGTTATCCACAAAGTGCTGAAATGACTCTCAGTTTTAACATGGACTATTTCCAACGTAAACATTTGGACACCAGTGGTATAAAGCTGTATAATTTTTCAAACACTCTGTTGAGTGATGTCTTTAAAATATATATGTTTTATTTTGTAGTTCTGTGCTTTACGTATCAGTGAATATCTAGGGAAAAAATGTGGGAAAAATCATTATCTCTGTATTTTGAAATTTAAAAGACAGTTAGGAAAGTACTTCAGGTTTGGCAGCCTCTTGATATTTCATTCAAGAAGTCAGAAAGTTTTCTTTAGCTGAATATAGGGTCTATGAAGTGATCAAAATGTAGTTACTGAATTTTTTAATCTATTTTTATTGGTTTAAAATGTTCCTTTAAATGAAATCATCATGCACTTTGCGTGATTCTCTTGGTTTTCTGCCATATTATGGAAAAGATTTACGACGGCATTCAAAGTTGAGGGGCATTTTGATGTTTAGCAGGATATGCTATGACATAGGCCCAATTGTTTTTTTCAGATCTTGCTTCCTCTTTGTTCTCTTTCCTACTTACTGAAAGTTGCTGAAGATAACGTAATACCCAAACCCAGCAGAGACAGGGCGCCAGCTGTCCTTTCCTGGCCTGGGAGAAACCTGACCCGTGCGCTACCTCTGTGCTGAAGAAGCCAGAGACTTATTTCTTTCTTTACTTTATAGTCTGCCAAGTGCTAATTCCAGGCTCAGTAGAGGGCAGCATTATGTTAGCCTTCTAGGAAGTTTTTCTGGCTGATACCAATGTAGTTAAAGAGGGAACCTTTGTATCAACATTTTGTGTTTTACAGTTACTTACAAATGGGTTTTGATTTTATTATTATTTTTTTAAAACAGGGAAACTAGTGTATGAAAGAATTCTGTCAATGTGCGTGGACAATCGTGTCTCTTTGCCAGGTAACTGTTTCTACTGTGCTCCTGGAAAAATAATGTCTGAACATACTGGAGAAAGGTTAAGTAGGACCCATCCTACTTTATTTCCTATTTAAAAAGTTCTAATTTGGATCTAGTAATTTTTAGTTTTTAACAGAACATTGCTTATAGCTTTCACCATTCTCAGTGGTTTTACAAGTTTACATTTTAACTGTGGAGAATATACAGAGAAAGCAGAGAGCATCAGTGTTTGGTAACTAGGTGGGGTTTGGTGCTACATTGGAAACTGTTGATAGCTTTGCTTTAATGAGAGAAGAATTGTGGAAGAAGGAGCAGGCTGCCAGTATGATCTTTCTAACTTGGGCCCTTTTTATTTTTCAGTTGAAGTTCTAACACAATGTAAAAATTTAATTTGACATTTAAGGTATAAACGTATATGGAAGTACTTCCTTAGGACAGGAATGAAACATTCCATTGAGTATGGGCTTTTCCTTGCAATTTGGTGTTTATTAAGAGCACGTCCTTAAAATGTGAAACAGTCTTACTCTGTAGTTGGCACTGAAACAGCACCATTAAGTTACAGTTAAATCCATCAGATTTGAGCCAGAATCCTGAAGCCAGCAATTATGGAAATTTGAAATAAAACTTACAGGAAATACTTAAAATAAATTTGGCTGTTGCCCCTCTGATAAACTGATCTTGTAAACATCAGTGAAGGCAGACAGTTCCTGTAGCATGTCATGATTACTGGACACAGTTACCCCTCTTCTGGAGTGTGGTGCTTGTGCTGCAGCTCCTGAGCTGCTGGGTCATTGCTGGTGGGAACTACCCTGTCAGCTCCAGCAGCGGGAGGGAGAGGAAAATGTGCTGTGCTTGCTGTGCGTGGCAGTGTGAGCTCAGCCTCCCTGCTCCTCCCGTGGGAACCAAGCGAAACAAAGCTGCTCCCGTGGTCTTAGGTGAGAGATAACATCTTCCTCTATTCAGTCAGCATCTAGCATGTAGCTTCTCTAGTCTTGGAAGTGGGAAACATTCTTGTGAAAGAGGAGCTTCTCACCTTCAAGGGGCAGGGATGGGAGAGCACTGGTATTTTAGAACTGTTTCACAAGGAGTTTGTAAGCAGACATTGACAGCAGAAGCTGCTTGTGTAGCTTTATGACTGAGAGAAGCGGGACCCATCCTTCCCAAGCACCTTGCCTCAGGCCTGGGGAGAGCCCAAGGAGCTTATTTTTGCCTTCTGCTCCAGGCAGTCTAGAGAAAGGTGGGAGTTACCCCTGCAACTGCGTGCCCTCCTGACTGGAGTACTGTCACCATAACCCATCTGTTCCAGCCTGGGGTGGCAGCTTTTTCCTGCTGGCAGCTGACACAAGTAGTCCTAGAGCTCCTGAGGAGAGAACTGCTCTGCAGTGTTAGGTGTTTCACATACAAAACCAAATGTTCTGTCAGTGTTCGGTAGTTCCTACTTCTTGCAATATGGTTTTAAATAACATTCTTTTAAAATTACATTAGTCGTTTAAAGTAAAGAGTTTGAGTGCTTAAATCTCTTTTGTATGTATCCCTGTTATAGATCCATAGACGTGTATTTCTTATGGATTCCCTATTTTTTAATTTTATATATTTTTTAACATTTTTACCATTTCTGCTTTTGGGGGCAGGCAGAGGTTAGATTTCCGGGTAGCAGATCTGAGATTAGCTTTGAGTGTTTGACTGCAGCTTCTGAAGTGTTACTTAGTGCAAGACAGTTACTTAGTGCAAGAACAACAATTTGTTGTTGAAAGGAGAGAGAATACAATTTTAAACCTAGAATGAAAAGTAACTTGTTTCCAGGAAGAATGTAACTACTTCTGGGTTGTGTTTTCTCCCCAGATAATTTTTCTCCAGAGAGTGTAAACGATACAGCTAAAGAAACTTGCTTAAACTGGTTTTTCAAGATTGCGTCAATCAGAGAACTTATTCCCAGATTGTATCCTTGTCAAGTGAGACTCTGAGAGTGTGTTTGCAGGTTTTTCATGGGCTTTTCAAAAAATGAACGTTTGTTTCAATGAAACCCACAGCAATCTGATGTTTATACTGGCTTTGTTTTCTTTGTTTCACGTTGTTTTGAGTCATGTTTCATATTTCACTGAGTGCTGAGCTGGCTCTGAGCAGCATGGGAGCAATAAAGTAGAGCTGATGTGTGAAAACTTGGGAAACAATGAAAATCTTGTAGATAAACAGTAAAAATGAACAAACTGTAGTGAGATTAATTATAGAAGGCCTAGAAAAAAGTTTTTTTCAGTATATATTTGCTATGTAAGTTTGTTTTTGTGGTTTTTAGTGCATCTTAGTTTTGTTCCTTAACTTGGCTTCATTTTAGTTACGTGGAAGCAGCAATACTGAAGTGCAATAAGTTCCTGTCCAAAACGTAAGTGTAAATGTTAAGTGTGGGAAAGAAGTGAGTTGGCAGGCTTATAAGCTAATTTAAGGAGTTAAACATGCAAGCACCACGATTAATGGTGGCTAGGTCTTAATAGGTCTGAGGAGCCTTGGAGTTTTTGGTGAGAATGCCATGGAATAAATTGAAGGTGCACTGTGGTACCATTTGGAATGCAATAGTGCTTGCAGTTTTGGAATATGTGAATAGTTGTGACATCAGTTGTTTGCAAATTAAAGACCTGTGGCTTCAGATGGTGAGGGGGAAGCAAGATTGTTGAGATGAGGAGTGTGGCGAAAAGACAGGATAGAAAGCTGGAAGGAAAATATTGATGTCTTGTATTGCTGGAGACAGTTGCAGAAACAATTCGGGAGCCATTATCTATTGCAGATCTTGGTATAAGCTTCGTATGTTTCCAAAAAGTGTCAGTGTTTCCAAACAGTGTCAGTCACTGGGCTGAAAATGTTCCTTCATGTGTAATTTTCTTTTTTCAGTTATATTTTGAAATGAGTGTTGTATGCCAAATTGCTACTATAGTGACAACTTCATTATCCCTAAAAAGCAATCCCTTTACTGGAACCAATGGGCCTCTTCTCCAGGCACTAGTACAACTTTGTCAAAAAGGACCTGTGGGACAATGACACATAGAGGGAGTTCTGCCAGTTCTGCTCTAAGCGGATACTTTCTTCACATTGAATTATAGCCCTTCTAGAGCTCTGCTGTTCCTCCAAACTCTAGAGGAGGGTTTTTTTTAGTTGTGCTTGTCGTGTACAAGCCAAGCATCCAACCTGGCTGTCTGCACTACTCCTAATGGCAAATCCTGCAGTTTGAATATAGGAAATGTGTTAGTATACACAAAAAAAGTTTACATCTGAAATAAAATTTTATGCTAGTGTGCTTCATCTTTGGCAGATGCTTCTATAACTCATGCTCAAATGTCAGTCTAACAAGGCAGCTACTGAAGTTATCTGTAGGTGATAGAATTCTGGTTTTGATTGTCAAAACTCATTTTCATTTCTGAAAAATTCTAACAGGGGGATTTCAGAATGTCTCCCGCGGTTAACATCTATGATTAGAGGAATTGGAGATCCGCTGGTTGCAGTCTATGCAAGAGCATACCTTTGCAGGGTAGGCTATCATTTAACGCTTCAGATCTGTATTAAGGATTTGCTGGGCTTAGCTCTGCCTCTACATGAAAATTTCTTTTACCTACTGTATTTATCTAAAGAGGTCCACAACCTGTCTCTTCCTCCTAACATAGCAAAAAGTAAAATGCCTCTTTTGTTTCAATAATGTGGAATCTTTCTTTAAGTGTTTTATAATCAGTAAAACTAATTGTATGTGCTGCTTGTGCCAGTTTTTCATTAACACATAGGGCAACACGTTAAGGACCAAAGTGGAAGGAGAATTGTAGGTGATAGATGCAGATGAAATCTTTCTCTTTCTTTTATGCAGGTTGGGATGGAAGTGGCACCACAACTCAAAGAAAGCCTTAACAAAAATTTCTTTGACTTTCTTCTAACATTTAAACAAGTAAGCAAATAAATTTTTTATCAGCAAAATTGCATAAATATACTCCTTAGCCAAAGTGCTGCATACTTTTTAAAAGTATGAACTTTTATAAAAGAACTTTGAAGTTCTTAAATCTAGATTTAGGGATGTTCCTGTACCCAGATGTAGTATGTGAAACTTAGCATACATTCTGATAAAGTGAAACTGCTCTATTCAGCATGTTTCCATACTGCAATAATAAGGCTCTGAGCTTCGTAGTTTTTCCCAGCATGCAAGGAATGGTTTAGAATATCTGTGTATCTTTGTGGTCTTGTCTGTTGCCATTTGTGTTCATACACAGACTTTGTCCTATTTATCACAGCTCCTATTAAATACCATTTTGCAGCAACGTGGTTTTGTCTTCTATTTCAACAGATTCATGGGGACACGGTTCAGAACCAGCTGGTAGTACAGTGTGTGGAGATTCCTTTGTATTTGACTCTGTATTCTCCTGCTATAGACTGGATTTTGCAGTGTATTGCGTACCGTGCTCCTGAGGTAAGTAAGCATGGTAATGCTTGACACTAAAGGGGGTGTTGGGACAAAGAGTTAATTTTGCCTGTTAACCCCCCCCCCCGAGTCAGTATGTACAAGAGTGTGAAAGTGAGCATAAAGAGCCTAGATATGACTGCTTGTTTCTCTCTTCTACAGGGGAAAAACATTCATTTCCAAAAAGCTCCAAATTAGGGCACTTTAAATTACCAGGCAGTATTCCCATTTATTTCTTCGTGTCCTTTAGCTTGTTTAATCTTTATTTCCTGAATGAATTAATTTCTTCTGTCATACAGATATAACCATGATTTGAGTAAGCTGTAGCTTTGTTACCATAGTTGTTACCATAGTCAGCAGGCTGTTTTAATCTCCACCAGTTTTGTGTTTTGTGGCAAAGAGTTGGTCATCTTCACCTCTCCTGCCAGAGGTAATTGACCTTGGTGGCAAAAAGTAATTATTTTGAGAAGTGGCTGAAGAATTGAAAATCAGACTTTCATAAAACAGATGAAAAGGTCACTGTACCTATTCCAGTAGGTGTCTTTTATGTTGTACTGCACCATTGTTTTCTTGTGTTGTAAATACAGGATAAGACAGGAATATTGGACTGTATTGGGTAGGTAATTAAAACAGCTTTTAGTAGACTTTGCTACAGTAATTAAAGCTGAATTTATTTGCATTCTCTACCTAGTAATTTTTATAAGTAATTCTTCCAGGTTCTGCTTACTGAGATGATGGAGAGATGCAAAAAATTGGGGAACAAGTAAGTATTGCACAATATGGAAGACAAGAGTCTGTAATGAGTCCTTGTAATGAAATTCTCCCTCTCTCTTTGAAAAAGCTTTTTGGATGTGTAGTATAGCTTTTGTTCTCCCAGGAGCTTACTAAATTGTCATCGTGAACATCTGTTTTCCAGAGATCATAGAATCATAGGTTGGAAGAGACCCTTGGGATCATCAAGTCCAACCATCAGCTCTACTCTACAAGTTCTCCCCTACACCAGATCCCTCAACACCACATCTAATCTAAACACAGTCAGGGATGGTGACTCCACCACCTCCCTGGGCAGCCCATTCCACTGACTGACTACTCTCTCTGTGAAAAATTTTTTCCTAATGTCCAGCCTAACCCTACCCTGCTGCAGCTTGCAGCCATTCCCTCTTGTTCTGTCGCTCATTGCCCGTGAGAAGAGACCAGCACCAACCTCTCTACAATGCCCTTTCAAGCAGTTGTAGAGAGTGATGAGGTCTCCCCTCAGCTTCTTCTTCCTCAAACTAAACAATCCCAACTCCCTCAATCGATCCTCATAAGCCTTATTCTCCAGGCCTCTCACCAGCTCCGTTGCCCTCCTCTGCACTCGCTCCAGCACCTCGATATCTCTCTTGGGCTGAGGTGCCCAGAACTGGACACAATACTCAAGGTGTGGCCTCACCAGTGCTGAGTACAGGGGGACAATCACCTCCCTACTTCTGCTGGTCACACTATTCTTTATGCAAGCCAGGATGCCATTGGCCTTCTTGGCCACCTGGGCACACTGCTGGCTCATGTTCAGCCGCCTGTCGACCAGCACCCCCAGGTCCTTTTCTGCCAGGCAGCTCCAGCCACACTGCCCCAAGCCTGTAGCGATGCATGGGGTTGTTGTGGCCCAAGTGCAGGACCTGGCACTTGGCCTCGTTGAAGGCCATGCCATTAACATTGGCCCATCTGTCCAGTCTATCCAAGTCCCTCTGTAGAGCATCCCTGCCCTCAAGCAGATCAACACTCCCACCTAACTTGGTGTCATCTGCAAACTTACTGATAGTGTTTTCTATGTCCCTATCGACATCATCAATGAAGATATTAAAAAGGAAAGGCCCCAGTACTGAGCCCTGAGGAACCACTTGTGACCAGCCGCCAGCTGGATTGAACTCCATTGAGCACCACCCTTTGGGATCGTCCTTCCAGCCAGTGCTCGATCCAGTAAATCGTACACTCATCCAGGCCATGAGCAGCCAGTTTTTCCATGAGAATTCTGTGGGGGACAGTGTCAAATCCTTTTCTAAGGTCCAGATATATTATATCCACTGTCTTCCCCCCATCCAACAATCGGGTCATCTTATCATAGAAGGAGATCAGGTTCGTCAGGCAGATGAATTCTAAAATATGGTAGATTACTTGTAGAGCAAAACTTTAATTAATTTGGTTGCTGTGTTTTGGCTCCTAAGCCAAAGTTTAGGACAAGTAATGTGTTCTCCATCAGCTGTGTCTCTGGTCCATGGTTGTGCTTCATTTTTCTCTGATTTCCTCCTCTCCCTTCCCTCTCCCCTCCACTGGCTGTAGTCAGCCCATACATACATTTTGCAAGGGAAGTTGTAAAACAGCTGACACCTTTGGAAGATGGTAATATTTAGGCAACTGCTCTTTTCAACATTAAAAATAGTAATCCAAGTGTCTCGTAGAGGTTTGCGTGCAGGCTAATCACCTTCAGTGAGCAGTTCGGGAAGATGATCTGAAAGTTCTGGATGTGCTTCCTGAGCTGTGTGAATGCAATTTGGCCTGCTGCTGAGCTCATTTCAGTTCTTTATTGGGTGGGTAGTCTGAGTTCTGTGAAAGTTGTCAGCTACCTGTCTTTTCCTGGTGTGCTTTACCCAGCTCAGTACTGCTGTGCCTGAGGAACTGAAATAACACTAATCACTGAAATGAGGAGCGCCAGCATTCGCATTCTGTGACTGAGCTAAGGAGTGTGGGGAAAGTGTGATTTTAAAAGTACAATGTGAAGATACTATTGCATCAGGATGTAAAATAAGGCTAAAAATAACTCTCATACTCTGCTTTAGTAATTACATTGTATAGGTGTTGATTTGTTTTGTGGAATTTATATCACCTTTTAGCATTTCTAAAAAAAGAGCTAGGTACCTTCTCTTTGTGCCTGTTTGCTCTTTCAAGGAAGGACAAAATTATGAGTATAATGGGGTGGTGTTAAAGAAATGTTCTGGAGAACGTTGTATTTGGAATCTGAATAATCCCTTTTAGATCACGTATAAAGCACAGTAGGTTCTTTTAAAGTGGAGTTTTGTGCTTTTCTGTATTCTCAGGACTGTCAAAATGTTACAAAGCAAGAGGCATCAGCATTTAAATCTTTAAATAATCTCAGTATTTCCCATGAACTATGTTGCAACCATCTAAGTGAGAAGTGACAGCCTGCTCCTTTGTGTGACAAAGCAGATATCTGGTGAACTGGAAGTACTTTCCTAATGATAAAAAGCAAATTCCAGTCAAAATGCAGTGGGACCACTAACGCTCAGTCAGAAACACAGAGGATGCTGGGCTGTTTTAAGCATTTTGTAGTTTCTTTCGAGGTAAACTGCTCCATATTCAGACTGTCTTGTTTCAGAGTAGCGAAAGACACAGTGGCACGTGAGGCAGCTTCTCTGCTAACTCATGTCTGCTTTTGCCCAAAGGAATTGCCTTCTGAATGATGCTAGATTTGGTTTCTTAGGTTTGCATAAAAGTATCGGTAAACTGGATTTTATATGAACGCAATAACTTCACTCTTCCCTTGGTAACTTTGGCTTGATAGTAATATATATGTGGGTCTAAATATGTCATTGCCAGAGGGCTTTTTCCTCCTTCTTCCTTTGTTTAAATTTAGAATAATCCTGGACAGTTGTTAGTCTAAGAAGTTCAAGCTAATGTAAATGAAGGAACAGTAGAATTTTAGTTGATACTAAGCTGTATTGCTTTGTGTTATGTTGATTGCAGTGCTTTGCTGTTGAATTCAGTAATGTCAGCGTTCAGAGCAGAGTTTATTGCTGCAAGGTCTATGGACTTCATTGGCATGATTAAAGAGTGTGATGAATCTGGATTCCCAAAGGTAACTTTTTTGTATGTGATTTGTAACAATTCCTGTTGGTCTTTATACTCTTAGTTGCCTACAAAGCGTGCACATCACTTAAAGAAACGGTGGTTTGATCCAAAAACTGTACCTGCACAGTGTACCTGCTCGAGCAGAGCTGGACAGACACACCTCTTCTGCTTTTAATTTAGAATTTCTCATTAACTTTCAGCATCTCCTCTTTCGCTCCTTGGGATTAAACTTGGCGTTGGCTGATCCTCCTGAAAATGATCGCCTTCAAATACTGAATGAAGCCTGGAAGGTTATAACAAAGCTGAAGAACCCACAGGTGAGTTATTGTCCGTTCTGTTTCCCTACTGATTCTGTTTAGGGCAAAATTGTAGCTGTTGTTCACTAAGGTATGCTTAGCATGACACAATTTACCTTTTCTAGATACACACAGTTGCCGAAAAATGTGGTACCCACTAATACATGATCCCTGCTTTTCTGAGCTCTACTTACATGAGCAACTTCTGAGGTTTGTCATTGGTGCTAGATCTTTAGGTCTGCATGAATCAGACCTCAGGAGTTATTCTTTTAAGTGTATTTTTGTAAGTGTATTTCTTATAACCTACTGCAAATATTGGTAATCATAAAACACATATATTTCTAGGATTACATCAACTGTGCTGAAGTGTGGGTGGAATATACATGCAGACATTTTACGGTACGTGAAAATTACTTTATTTCCTTTGAAGGTTTTCTGATACAGATGAAGTCTCTATATTAGCAGTTTTATTAAAAATGGAAACACTATGACTATACATAAGTGTGTTGGACTTCAGTAGTAAATGAAAAAATGTATTTCCTTTCATGACAGTTGAATAGGGACAAAAGATGCAGATTTGAAGAAGTCTCTACCACTTCCCAGAACTGTGTATTTCTTACCCTTTTATTTTACTGGCAGATGGACCAGTTTAAGTATTTACTGGAGCTATAGCTAAAATTCCTAGCTTAACTAGAGTTCTGCAGAAAGCTGATGCTTTGGCAAGTGGAAATAAATAATCCAGCTGATTTTCAGTGACTCAATTAATGTGCCAATTTCATTACTGTATTTTGTAACCTCATTTTTTGCTACTCAGAAGCGAGAGGTCAATACAGTTCTGGCTGATGTTATCAAACATATGACTCCTGATCGAGCATTTGAAGATGCTTACCCACAGGTAAAGAACTTACTGTGTAAATTCTGTAAAAATCTGAGGTGCATTTTCTCAGATTAAATTAATCTTTAAACATTGTTGATGTTTCTTACCACAAAACAATTATTTTTAAACACTGGCTATAATTTGGGAAGCCTTTTGGAATGATGTAGTGCTGTGACTTGCTCCTCCTGTTTTCTGTGCATATCAATCTTTCAGTGCAGAGAAATGCTAAACAAGAGTGATTTATGTATTTAGAATTAGCAATAGTTACTCCTATGTCAACAGCAGTATTCTGCTGAAAAGAATTAGCAGTCATGGCAGGCTGTTTAAACAGAATTAAACCATAAAATAACCCATCTCTCCTTGATGTTTTTAAGGCCTCAGTTGAATTATCGTGTCCAGTTCTTGAGACTGCATGCCAAGAGAGAGATGGATTAGTTAAAGCAGTTCTAGAAGAAGGTTTTTGTGGTTAGATAAAGTGCCTACAAAAGAAGATTTAGCAACTGGTTTTGTTTTTTTTGTTTGTTTGTTTTGGTCTAGAGAGCTGGAGGACATGCAGAATATAAATTAAAAGATATCTGCCTAACTATCAAAAATAAAGAACAAATAAAGCCTGGGCAGGCTGGTCAGCCTCTGTTCATATGAGTTCTGAAGAGTGTGTTGGAAAAACCTCTGTTAAGAACAGTAGAGCTGTAGTTGATCCTGCTTTGGGGAAAGAAATTACATCGATGAATGCTTGCTATGAATAATTAGAGAAGAATAATCTCTGGTGTGGATAGTCTTAATTTAACTTGTATTACAATAATTTCCCTCCCTCTTTTTTCCCTTTATTCCTTTAGCTGCAGTCAATTATTCAGAAAGTGATTACCTACATCCATGACTTCTCTCTGCTTTTTTCAGTGGTAAGTGGTACTTTGTTTAATAAAGTTTTAGGAGGAACTATTTTTCGCTGTTTCTGCAAGAGAATTTACCTGGCTTGGATTTTTAGGTTGTTTGCAAACTGACACAGTGAGAGGACATTTTTTTCGAGCAGATAAGTGCAGGAGTGTTTTGAAAGCTCTCTGCTGCTTACTACTTGATTTTTTGTTATTCTAACTCCAATTTTTTATCCTTTTTTTCCTTAGGCTGTTAGATTCTCTGTGTTTGTTTGTCACTATGGCATAAGCGACAATCAAGGGAAGATCAAATACCATTTCCTTGTGTATGTGTTTGTGTAATTGCTGATAGCCATTTCTATGTTGTGATATCTACTTAACATGCTTTATCATAGAGCTTAGGTTTAGCATTGAAATGAAGCAAAACTTGGGTCAGAGGCTGCGTATGAGGCAGAGAAAGAAAAACAAAAACAGTGGGTATAAAAATACTGAAATCAGTTGAAGAGTGAAATTCAGGAGTGATCTTGTGGATTTGGACTCATGTTCTCAAATTGCTCAGATAATTCTGAAAGCCTTGACCTTACAGTGAGATGGTGCAGAAACCAAATGTTTCAGTATATTAACAAACTAAACTCATCTTTGAAGAGAATTTGAATGTCTTGGACCTTCATAAATCACTCTGAAGACATGCGAAATGGTTGCTGGCTTGGCCTGTTTTCATTGCTTTTAATATCTTACCTTTTGTTCCCCTTGAGGTCTGAATTTATCACAATCTTAAGATCAAATATGATCACTTTTAAAAACTTTGCAACATTTTGTAAACAGTTCTGTGGTTTGTGTTTTATCCTGGGTCTCCGCAGTCAGCAAATGGACACATCTTTCAGCCATCGGTGCTTTTCCATTTGTTCCACTCTTTCATCCTTCAAGATGAATACTTCAAAAAATACTAACATGATTTGAACTAAACCAGCTGTGATTGTAAAACTTATCCAAAGTATTTATTGTTTTTCTGTGTAGTTTGTAAAATACCTAATTTTACTTTTTATACATCTGTACTTTTAGGAGAAATTCTTGCCATTTCTGGATATGTTCCAGAAGGAAAATGTGAGAGTGGAGGTTTGTAAGTGCATCATGGAATCTTTTATTAAGTAAGTGGAGAATATTCAGATTAAATGCACTCTGGGGAATGTAGTGAAAGATTGCTGGGGAAAATGAATCTGTATAAACACCACTTAGCTTGTGAAGGTGTCCGGGCTATGGGGAAAAAAATGAAAATGTGTTAATCCATTAATTGACTGTTCACAAAGCTTAAAATGAAATAATCACATTGATGCTGACTTGCTGTGCATTATCAGAATAGTTTTTCTCTGAGCTTTTTAAAATCTCTGTTGCCTTAGTTGGTTTATGAACTTTATTTCATGTTCCAGCTGACGTGGCAGCACAGAACTGTTACCCCGGTACAATGGAGGAAGAGAGACAGACTCTTGTTACTGGTTCCATTGTGTAAAAAAGGGGGTACTTCCCCACTTGAAAGTGGACGTAGAAAACAAGACTTCATCTACAAATATTGTAAAAGTCCATCAGTCCCTTTCATTTAAAATAATTAGCAGGTTCCTTGAAACATTTTTTTCTTTCCCCCCCTCCCTTCAGGTTATTTATACAAACTGCTAAGCCCGCCCGAGCCTTCTCCTCTTGGGGCTAAGTAGTCCCAGCCCTCTTGGCCTTTGCGCATATGAGAAATGCTGCAGCCCTTTAATCATCTTAGAGGTGCTCTGCTGCACGTGTGCCTCTGTACCTAAACGTGACATAGATCCTTCCTGTCTGTCCATCAGTAGATGAGAAACTGTATTACTTCTTGGTTAGATCTAGGATTACTTTGTTTTGCCATTCTTAGATTGCCTCGATACATCACATCCAGCTTGGTTTGTCCCTTAAGAGTCAGACTCTGTGACTTGGCAGTAAAGCTCTGAGTGTTAAGGTATTTCTCGACCGGCACTTGTTGGAATTGTATGTCTGTTAACCATGTGATCTTTGGAGTTCTGTTGGTTAAAAAATGAATATGCAACTTCTGTAGTGTCATACAATGCTGGTGACTGGAATTAGGCCTTAAATGGGTGTTACTCTATTCATTGTGTTTCATTTTGACAGAGCAGGATTTTTCATTACTTTTTCTAAAACATTTTATAGGCATCAGCAGGAGCCTACGAAGGATCCTGTAATACTCAATGCTCTTCTGCATATCTGCAAGACGATGCATGATTCTGTGAAGTAAGATTAACTCTACTCATACTAATAACTATCGTTTATGCAGAGTTTGCCTGCTTGGTGTACAGTTTCCCACTTCTGAGGCTGTTTGTTTCATCTTGGATTAAGACATGAATCCAATTAGTGGTGAGAGAAGAGCTGTGCAGTGAAGTGGCAGCACACACCATTTGCTCTTTAATTACTGCTTTATTTTGAATACTGAAGCAGAATTCTAAAAGGAAAGCAGCAACGTTTTCAAGTTTTCAGAGACACGAAACAATCCAATCTTTAAAAAATATTTTTGAGAGTGAAACCAATGTTATCTTCAAGTTATACTGAATAATAAACTACTTTTGAGATTTAAGTGAATGTGTAGCCATTAAAGCACAGATTGCCACACTCATTTATACCTTTTCTGGGGGAAGCTTTTTCCAGCTATTACAAAGGGTTTTGAAATTTTGAGAAGGGCACCTGGAAGACCTCTAGGAACTTGAGTATGGGAAAGAAGAACAGAGGAGAAGCTCTTGAACCGCCTGGATCTTTCCCTAAGTCCTCTTCTTTCCCCCTTGACTCTGAGTGCTGAGGTTGAGGGAGCCTGGGTGCCCTGTTGCACCCTCACTGTTTGTGTAGCAGTTGTGTATAGCTCAGGACATTTTTTCTTTTCTGGGTCAAATGCCTTCTGAAACACCAAGTTCAGCGATTATGACGACAATCTGCTTGTAATTTCTGTTAATATTTATTTTAAAGGGATTGATAAAAAGGAGGAAAAATGGGTTTCTGTGCCAACTGTAGACTATGATAATTTTCTTTCAATTTTGTAGAACTTTGAAGTAGAGTGTCATAGAGTACTGGCAGATACTTGTAAATTAAGCTTGTGCAATGTGAAAGAGTTGTGGTAGGTTGTAGGTAACTTGCAAAAATCACACAGAAATCTGTCTGAGTGAAAATAGAGCCAGAATCACAGTGCTGCAAGTTTTAGATCTTAAGAGCAAACATCTTGTTTCTTCTAGTCTGGGTTGAGTAGAATTGTAAAGGCACAGTTTCTTTTGGCACACTGAGCCTAGAGCCTCTTAGTATGGCAGATGCTTTAGGAAACTTCTAACTCTCTCAGCCTCGATACGCTGTGAATGCGAGATTCATTGCCAATAAAGAAACCAGATTTGGCATGTAATTCCAATTTATACCAGTTACAGTGCTTTATTTGGGTTACAGCACCTTATTTGGCTGTATGTTGCTCTAAAAGCCCCTTCAGTCTTTAAATAGAACAATATAGTGAAGCTAAAACAGCTTATTTAAAAAATTAAGCCATTTATGGCAATCCATATTTGGTAGTTCCTCTGCCATTTTGCCAAAACAATGTTGATAGTTTGCCAAGATCTTTCAAAATCCCTTAAACCAGCAGTTCTTGTAGCTGAGATAAGGCAGCGTGCATCGTTTGCTTGGTGCTGTCATGTCATCTCTTATTGGCAAATCATCGTAAGTTCTAACTGTCTTAAAGTAACTCCTGCATCTGCTTTAACCTCCTGGCTCAGGAAGCTCCCGGCCCATTGTGTGGGGCTCGCTGACCCCTCAACAGCTGCTGGGGGATAAAGGCTGTTGCCTTTAGACTGGCAGGGGTCTGATTCAGAATTGAACTGGAAACCTGTAACTGACCTGGAGATCTCATTACGAGCCTTCTGAGCCTTTCAGAGCCCATCAGTTGACTGTCTTGATTGGTGATGCACTAATGAGCTAATCAAGCTGAGATTTTCTTTCCTCCTCTACTGAATTTGTATAATAAAACTACTGTTCTCTTTCCATCTGGTGTCTGAGCTGGGAAATTGGTAACTGATACACTAAAGGTCAAAGCTGGAGCCAGGTACATGATAGTAAAAGGATTAAATTGTATTAGTTAAGCGTCATTTAACTTTTTGTTCATCCATTTTCAGTGAACCAGTTTGACTTACTGGATTTTCCTGGATGTAAATTTGTTTCAAATCAGATTTGGACTCTTGCTATACAATAGGTATCTGTGATAATCTTGAAAAGAAACTCTTTTTATATATCAGTTTAGTTCAGTTCTTACTAGGATATCAAAAAGGCAGCACTATAACAAGGTGAAGCTAATTATTTTTTAAATTATGTGGCAGAGTTAGTAAAAAGCAAAACAAAACAATGCTCCAAAACAATAAATTAATGTTGTTTCTAAAATAAATACATGAACTATTACATATTCTATTTAAAGTGTATTTTAAAGGCTTTTCCCCTTAGATAGGATAACTTTCTTCTAAGAATATATTTACTAATTTCTTTAGGCTTTTATAATCATTTCCTACTCAATTTTTCCTGTTGTAACATAGGACTGAAGCCATTTGCTTGCTGCAGTAAAGAACATCAGCTTGACTTCCTTCTCCTTATGCCAAATCTGTGTTTCTGTAAAATACAAAGATACTTTTAGCAATTTTTACTTTTTTTTTTAAATTTGGGGTTTAGTTTGGTTGACTTGCTGATATTCGTATTAAATTAGTTTTATTGCTTCATAACTAAAATTGTGAGTTTAGGGATCTTAGAGTGCAATAAATATTTTAGATGGACATGACATTATTTAAATTAGTATGTATCATTTGAACCTTTACAGATAAACAAGATAGGATAGTGCCTAAAATTTACTGTATGAATTTTCTTTTCTAGTGCGCTAACACTTGAGGATGAGAAGAGAATGTTAGCAGCTTTGATAAATGGCTTCATAAAAATGGTAAGTGACAATTGTCTGCAACTGTTGGGGTGTACCTTAGAGCTTGGATTTTCAGGAGATCCCCATGGGAAACAGGTGCCTGCGTGGCTGAATGAGAGACCGTGTGTCAAGCTGGCATGCTGCAATGTAAGACTGCAAGGTGCACATGTTGTTTAATCATATTTTCTGCTAGTTTTTTAAATCCCATGTAAAACGTGGTAAGTATTTAAAAGTTAAACAGCGATTGAAGTCTTGCCTGTGATAGCATCAGAGAGGTCACTGATAAATGTGAATGAAGTTCTGCTACTCAGGTCTACATGGAACCAATACCAGCTTTAAAAAACACAAAATAAATATAACTGTATCATCAAATCAGTAGTCCCAAATAGCCTCCAGTTGTGTCGCCTTGAAATTAATTTTTAACCCTTCCATCCCTCTTATTTCAGTAGAATCTTTTGTTCTTGTCTGTTGGGTTTGAAATATCAAGTTGTTTTAGGGAGATATGCTCAAGCTTTTTTTATGCTCTAACCAGGTACTCTCGATGCTTGGCTTTTCTTTCACTTTGTCAGAGCTGATGTGCTTTGTCTCTACGTGTCCTCTTTGTTGCAATTTTTTAACTTTCTCTCTCAATGGTTTCTTTCTCTTCAGCTGTAATAATTTGCTATTTAATACGTTTTTAATATAATTTTTGTTATTAAGCTTTATATGAAGTGTAATATTGTATCACTTCCCTTTGGAGGATTTCTCACATTGAATAATAGTTGTTGTGGCTTTATAGTCTTGGTTTAGGGGGAAGAAAAACCCCATAGCAGCAAAATTATTAGTTATAAATTTTAAAGCAGCAGACATTAAGATGTGAAGGGAAGAGCAGTTGTAACAGTCATCTGTACAGTCAGGCTTTTTTGTGGAAAATGTTACATTTTTAGAGAAGCTTTCTTGAGACTAAGACTCAAGAATCAGCAGTTGCACAAACAGAAAAATGGCCAAGGCAGTTGTCTGCAACGTAAGAAGCAACCCCTTGTTTTCTGGGGTGGTTCCTTTCATCTTTCACTGTATGGATTAAATGCAATTTTGATTTTAATTCTGTAAAGGCTTCTTTTGCATGTGGCTTAAGAAATAATAAAGAATGCAACCTTTATTTCTGTTAAAAAAAAATAATTCCATTTGAATACATAAATGTGGACTGCCTGGAGACTGTTTGTCTTGCAAGGCTTTTAATTGACAGCTGAGACACTCCAGCTGACAGCAGTTGGGCTTTTAAAATCAGGAGGGTTGGAAGCAGGGTGTTCTCACACAAGGGTTGGTTTTGATTTCTCTTCTTTCCTGCCAGCATGCAAGGCTGCAAGCTTTTGCTCTACTACATAAGCATATATTTATTAACCAAACTGAGGAAAACCTGCCTTTCTTACTGGTATAGCTAGTTAGGAAAATGCTAATTTCTCTTGGAGCCCTTCAGCATCTAGAAATTACAGGACTCTGAAGACAAAGTAACTGATATATTTTGGGTTTTCCAGGATTTTTTTTTTGCTTTGCCTTTTTAACTATGAACTATACCAAGCCTTTGGCTCTCTTCTGCAAAAATCAAGAAGCTAGTTTTGAAAACACTTCACAGATTTATATTTTGTTCTCCTGATAAATACTTGACCTGTAAAGTAGAAGATTATGTGTAAAAAATAAAATAACCAAAATGAAAACCCAGTTAAACATTGACTTTTCCCTGAAAGTTGAGTACTGGAAACCTGACTGTTTAATGGACAGAGATTCTCCAGGTGCTATTTTGTTGTTAATGGTGGGGGGGTTTCTTACCAATATATGGGGGTTTTGACTTTTTAATATCCATGGTTTATCTGCATCCAGTTTCATATTTCATGGCCTACAGTGGTAAAATTTAGGGGTCTTATGTCTTTTACAGGTTTCATTTGGCCGTGACTTTGAACAACAGCTGAGTTTCTATGTTGAAGCCAGGTCGATGTTTTGTAACCTGGAGCCTGTTCTAGTCCAGTTGATTCATGTAAGAAACAGTTTATCTACATTATCCTAATAAGTGGCGATATATTTGCAGTTCTCCCATTCCCTGCCCACATTATTGGTCTGTCAAATAAGTGAAGTCTTTCTATCAGGTGTTTTTAAAGTAGACTTTGATCTCATCTCTCATCAACCCAAACTCTCTGAAGTTCTTACTTGACAGACATCGATGGTATCATTGCAACAATGAAAACCGGCTGTTTTACAAGAGATTTTGTGTCTAATAAAGTAAATGGCACGCTTGTGCATTCAGAATTTGGGTTCTCTCTTCTCTAATCCTCCATCTAGGAGAGATTAGACTGTGTCTCACTGCAGATACAGGCAGAGTCCTGCTGCGATTGGGAAGGTTAATCTCTTCTGTATTGAGTCGCTTGTCAGGTGAGCCTTGGCTGCAGCTGATTCCTTCACAATATTCTGTCTTCTCTTAAACCCTTTTAGGATTTTGTTTTTGGGTTGTTTGTTTTTTTTTTTTTCTAGGTGTGTTAGCTAGAAATCATGATTTTTTTACCCCAGGAAGGAGGTGGTGACAGCACTATTGCTGGGAAGCAAGGGAGGATTCTAAAGCCTTGAATAAATCAACAAGTCTGCGTTTACAAACCTTCAAAATGATACTCGCTTTAGGGAACAGTCACTAAAATTCTCCAAGTGGAAGTTAAATAGTCCAGTGAGGGCACACCATATCAGGGGCACTTTTGACAGTTCCCTAAATGCATGCAGTAAAAGATGCATGTTTGTTATTTGCCACTGACCTAACACCTGACATCTAGGAATTTTTCTTAATTGTTTGTAGTCTGTGAACCAGCTAGCAATGGAAACCCGAAAGGTGATGAGAGGAAATCATTCCAGGAAGACTGCTGCGTTTGTCAGGGTAGGTCTGACTCTAACAAACTTTGAGCTTGCCTTCTTAGCAGATAATGCTATCTGCTGCCACCTAAGTTTATAATTCTTGCAAGAATGATACATTAGTATTTTATGGCACTGTTTGTAGTCTCATTTTCTCTTTTTACCATTGATCTTTACCCTCTAAAGCTAAATGCTGGCATTTAAGAAAAAAAAAAAAAGACCCCAAGCGTCTAATAGCAGCTTTGTGTTAAAGAAGAGCAGCAGGGCTGACTCCCTCTCCAAAGGAGCATTCATTGGAGAGGTGGTTGTGTGAATTCTAGAAAGCTCTGCTTTTCCAATTATAGTTGAAATAAGATACTTAATTTCTATTTAACTCAGAAAGAGAATGGGAGACGGGGCAAAGAATGTATTTAAACTTCTGTTTTGTATCAGTGTTGATAGGCTGAAACCAGTATTTAAATTTCAAATAAAGTGCTCCTTTCAGCTTTTGTGCCTCCAAGTCAATACAGATACGGTCAAATGAGCCCTGAACTGTGCGCAGGCCATGCAAGTTGCTGGTGTTCCTCTCTTCTCATCTGAAATGTAGCAACTAAGATGTCTTCATCTTTATGTGTTGTGGAGGTATTTGCATATGCTACTGCTAATTAATAGATTTTTGTTCACGGCACGTGTGCATGGTCCTGGACAAAGGCTAGCAAGGGCAACATTGGCCTAATTCTGTACACATGGGAGCCACTTACTCCTTCTTAGGTGTTTGGGCTCCCAAATAGACAGTGCCCCTGCTCTGACCAGTCCCACAGACAGGTTGTCCCCAAGGACCAGTAGCCTGCTTTTCTAGTTAGATCTTGATCTTGAGCTGCAAGCAGGTTACTTGAAGAGAGAGGAACTTTTTAGGCTAGTCATAGAGTAAGTTTTGAGCTCATCTACTCATAATAACAATAATTAATAGATATTGTTATAATTATTGACATAACAATGAGAAATTTGAAGTTGCTGATTTTGGATTAACATAATAATTGCTTTTTATTTAAAGTCTTTCCCAAAACTGATTTACAGGTTTTTGATTCCTAATGGTGTATAAAATCAGTAATGGTTGCTATAACTCTGAGTTAGGAATTCTCTTCAGTTTCATTTTTTTTATTTGCTTTAGGCTTGTGTTGCCTTCTGCTTCATTACAATTCCATCTCTGAGCAGTATTTTTACACGCCTTAATCTGTATCTGCACTCTGGACAAGTTGCTCTGGCAAATCAGTGCCTTTCACAAGGTAAGGCATGAATTTGTCTACTTAAAGGTTCTCTTATTTCAGAAGTATTTCTAGCTGTGAGTAATAACTTGAAGTCCTAAGTCATATGTTTATGATGTAATTAAAATACACCCGTGTTTCCAGCAGGGTTACAGTGATTGGCATATTAAAGCAACTCTTCAATTCTAACACTAATCCTGTGATCTAAACAACCAAGACAGCTGACACTAGTTGACATAGTCATTGCTATGAGGTAGATTGTCCTAAATAATTTAGAAATTATGGGAAGCACAGAATGTTCTTCTCCTGCATAATTATGCAAGCACTCTAATCACAAGTGCTTTATAGATGTGCTTTATAGTAACTATGACAAAAGAAACAAGTTCATCTGTGTAGGAGTTCACAGGCTCACAAAATCCTGCAATGAGCTGGAAAAGAATTACAACTTAGATCAACAACAACAGAAACTTGGTGTTATCAGAGCACATGTGTGATAAATGCTTAACTAAGAAATATACCACTATATTTGAGTGTAACAATGGAATAACACCAGATATTATGAAGAAGAAAAAATATATTTTCTTTTTTTGATCTGAATTGTTGATTGAACCGGGACCAGGACCAGTTTTTAGTGATTCTGTTAGCTCAGTCTTAAGTAATTGGAAATTCTGGCAGTAAGTGATTTAGGGGGAAAAAATGGAGCTACTCTGGGACTAGAATGAGCATTAAGTCTGTATCACCATTTAATATGATCTCGTTCCTGTTCATACCACAAATAGAAGACCTATTCTGAAAGTCCTCTCACACTTTTTAACTGTTTGCAGTGTCTCTCTTCTCCTTTTTGAAGTGATGTTGCTCTGCTTTGTTTTGCAATTTTAATACTGACTTTAAACGTCTGCTTTCCAATGGTAAATGATTTTCCTTGACACATTTTTAGGTTTTGGTACTAAATTGGATTACTCTGCAACATTTTTTGTTGTGGCCATTAATTCCTTGGTTTAGCTCTGTGCTTCTTCACAGGAGCTTGTTTTCCAAGCTCTGCAATAACCAGTAAGTTCCAGCTGCACAAACATGCTGACTTGGGATGCTGATTAGGACTTTTTAGTACAGGGTGACTGTTGTATTTCTTTGTTTCGGATCTGGTGCTTCCCATTAGCAAAGCAGAGGGCTTTAGAGTAAAGCTGGCTGTTGTGTCCAAGCATGTTGTGTGAATAAAAGATCTGCAAAGTCTGTTGTTGTGCAATTAGTATTGTGCAGTTTCTTTGTAGATAACAGAGTTTACCAAAAATAGGCACACTTTTTCTTCCTATAGATTTTGTTTAACTGGCCAATTTACCTTATCCTTTGTATCAGTGTGTGTTATTGTCGCTGTGTTGCAGGGCATGTCTTTTTGGAAACAAATCCAAAGCAGTTTTTCTGTAATATTTGATCTTTGAGAACTGTGTCCTTCCCATGTTGAGACCAACTCTGTGGTTTAATAATCTTTCAATTTATAAACTGCTTTTCCACTGTTTTTGTGACACAGGTCTTTTATGAGGAAGACTCCTGGGCCCCCAAAATTGTCCAGATTTCTCAGTGTGGGAATTTATAAATTTTGCTGCCTTTTGACATGTGAACACAGTGCACTCACTAAACAATGGCTAGGATCCTCATTCTGAAATCATCTAAGGTAGCAGGTATATGCAAAGTATTATGAACTCAGTCTCTAAAATGTATATTTGTTAACCCCTCTGGCCTGAATTTTAGACCCACAAGCTAGAGAGAGGAGTATTTGGTCCATTTCAGCTTTTGTTCAAATGAAGCGTGTGTGAAACTCTGGTGTTGAGTAACTCACTTGGACTACCGAAGTTTTATTGTTAGACTCTTTTTCCTTCCTTAAAAAAGCTATTTTGGGCATAATTTGTATTCAGAGACATGTCACTTGCATGAGTAGTTTAGCATGTGTTAACCAATTAGGCAACAGTGACACGAGTCTTGGGACGTTTTTTGTGAACTGGCTTTGCATATTCTGATGTACTGTAGTCAGATACCGCCTCCTTCAGAGTTGGTTTTAGCAGAGTTTAATCTGTATCTCAACCAAGTGTGTTTCATGTGGATAAGAAGTACTGATTAATTCGTAACAGCAAATTTAAATCCAGTCAGTTAACGGAGTCAACCGATGCCAATTAGACACAGATCTACTAAAACCAGTGCAGCATGAATTGAAGTTTTCAGAGTGTGCAATTAATGATAGCAGTAGGCTAGGAGGTGAAATTTCATGCTTATTGGAATTAGCTTAATCAGTTTCAAATTGGGAAGAGAAATAAAACTGAAAGGTAATGTCCCTGATCTGATAGCTCAGGCAGTAGCAGGGCCCGATGTGTGCATGTGCTTTGCAGTTTCTCTTTAAGCATTCCAGATGTTGTTTTTAGCAAGCTAAATTCTGGTTTGGTTATTTTTTTAATACTAAGTTTCTACAGGGAGTCGAGGCATTTCTGCGAGTTCAATTTTTACTTAAACACAGAAGAAAGTAGTAATTTTCACAGAATAGACTTCTGTAAGCAATGGGAAGATTTCTTTCAATTGCCAATGCATTTAACTTGGAAAAGGAGTATAATTACCTATTGGGGTAGATAAGGGGAATTTAAAAGGTTGCTTTTTAATAAAGAGGATGAGCAGGGAATAATAGTAAATAAAGCTTGCTGAACTCCCGTGAACTGGAGAGGCACAGCTCATCTGCTGGATGCAGGAGGAGGTTGGTTTTGCCTCATTCCCAGGCTTCAGGGCAGGGGCAGAACAGACCATTAGTCCTAGTGTCTCACTGTTCCAATTTCCGCTGGCAAATCCCAGCCTTGCCTGCTGGGATTCACCACGCTGTTAATCAAAGCAACTGTGTGGTCCTTGTTTGCACTCACCCAAATAATTCAGTATTAGAAAAGTGCAATTGTAATTTTTCTTGGAATAGATTTTCTTCAATACAACTAAAATGATCAAAAACATGACTTTATAAGCTCATGGAAAGTCCAGCATTAATACACTGGCGGATGTCTGTGCAGGTGTGCTGTTCAACATGTATTAAACATAACTGTTGTCTTTTGTCTCCAGCTCCCAAGAATTGCTTTAAACGAAATGAATCCATAATTACATTGGGAATGTTTTAGGTGATTTTGTCCTGGATGCCTAGTTTGTACCTCTGGAGAGCCCATTGTGAGCCCACCTTAGAACAAAAGATGCCAGATTTGAGGGAGATATGCTTACTTTTTTTTTTTTTTTTCCTGTTTTCTTTAACTGAGCCACAGAACACTGCGAGCTGCCAACAAAGAGTAATAAATTCTCCTTGGTCATGCTTTCTGTCATAGGCAGTGCCTGGACTAAATTGATATTAAATGCCTGCTCGGTTGTTTCACTCTTCTGGATTTTTGAGACATAGGCATTATTTTAATTGCACGTATTTCCTCCCTGTGGAAATGCTGCTTTTGCCCGTCAAAGAACTGACGGCGTAATTTTTTAATTGTTTAATTTGTTTAATTGTGACTGATTTCACTGGATTGTTGAGCATAGAACTTCATAAAAATCTTTGTCCCCCACATGAACTGACACAGATCTTTATTTTGTTTATCATATGATTTGAAAGAGACGACACCTCTGTTTCTCTAAGCTCTTCAGACTATTGTTTCTGATCAGTTTGTCAGCTCTTCCAGTCTGTCTGGCCCATGACCTGTCTGTGAAAGTGTCTGGTAGCATCTAGGAAGGGAATATAAAGGAAACAGTAATGTAGAATGATGCTCCCTAGCTTTCAGGCACAGGTGAGCTAAATACATCCTTCAACAAAGGTTGCATATGGATCGTGGTATTTCATAAAATAGATGGACTGATCCTTAAGAATTTCATTTTTTGCATCAATTATTACTTTTTGGCCTTTGTTACTTCAAGTGACAGACTTCCACAGTTACAGACAACTTGGAAATGTACTACTTAGGGCTTTATTTCTGTATGGCTTTTAAATGGTAGCTGAGTGTTTCAGTGCATGCAGCTGGTCTACTGATGGTACTGTGAAAAATTCGGTCATTCTTTGTTCATTTTCTTCATGCTGTTTATGAGATGATGGGGTTGATAAGTTCCTGAAGAATTTGTGTCAGTATAATTTTTTCTAATAAGGAAATTATTCCATGCCTTAGCACCTTTTTAGTATACTTTTTATCCTTTTGGAAATGGGAAGATCAGGACTGTATTCCAGCTATAAGTGCAGAACAGCAATGTAAAATGACACAATGACACTTCAGTTTTCCATTACTGTCCTAATGATTCTTATAAGTGACTTCCCTTTTCAGCAGCTGTTTAGGATGCAGTTTTCAGGAAACCATCTGTAATGACTCCAGAGTCTTTCACGAGTGTAAATAGCCTATTTAGATTTTATCTTTCTATAGTTATAGCAAGGGCTGTTTCTTTCCCCACATGCCTTACTAGTATTAGATTTCATCTGCTACTTTATTGCTCAGAATTATGAGTTCCATCTGTGATGCTTTGCAGTCACGTTCCAGACTAGTCTGCAAACATTGTCACCTCCCGGCTCATCGTAAGGACATGTCTCTCTGCAAAACCTTAAGGAAAGTGGTAGTTCCTTACTGTGAAAACTTTTTATTCCTGCTCCTTTCCCCCTCCACCCCATCCTTTATTAAGTTATGAATCCTCAGCTGGACTTTCCTCCTTATCTTTTGTCAGTTATTTTAAGAATCTTTTGTATGGAGGATATTGTGAAATGTCTTTTAAAAATTTAAGTGTTTTTATTGGCTGGGTCACTTTTAAACACAAACTTGCTGGCTCTTTGGAAAACTTGAGACACTTGTGTGGAGTGATTTCTTCCTGCAAAAACAGTATTGACTCTTCAGTGTTGTATCATGTTTTTCCATGTGTCTGCTCGTTTGGGTTTGGGTTTTTTTTTCCCCTCACCTCATATAATGAGGAGAAACTACAGTATTTGACTACAGCATTTATTATTTCCAAGTTTCCAGTATTGCTAATGGAGCTCTCTGTGAAGACTGCTGATGGTGCTTTACCTCACAGACCTTAGGGATCACATGGAATGTAGAGATGCAGGCTGAAATCTGTAGAGATGCAGGCTGAAATCTGTGGTTAGTTTTTTGGGTTCTTTTCCTCGGGGGGAACAGGGGGGCATACATTACATTGAGTGATACAGCCGAAGAATAACATAGCTTGTATCCACTGGTTTTGCTCACAGAATCATAGAATCATTTTGCTTGGAAGAGACCCTTGGGATCATCGAGCCCAACCATCAGCTCTGCTCTACAAGTTCTCTTCCCCTTCCACTTAGGCCTATGTGCCTCTGTCTGAAGTACTAAGGCCTTGAGAACAATCTATGGTCAAGCTGTTTGGAAAACTAGCACTAGCAAGCTTCAACCACATCTAATTACCTTTTTGTCTGCAGGTAATTCATAGTGTGAATTAGAATGAATGAACATATTACATTCCAAGCAGCGGTGCATTTATTTTCTTATTTCACCTTTGTTACTTCAAATAACTCTTTGTAGTTTCTGGATTGGAAGTGATATGTAGGGAGTTTTAAGACAGAATGTTCAATAGCTCAAGGGAAAAACACATTTCAACGATGTGGCAGAGCTCTCACAGTGACCTCACCAATGCGAGGAGGAGGAGCTCCAAATGCTTACTGTTTTGCCAACCCAGCATTGCAATGTGTTACTTAACACAGAGGAGGGGGGGAAAAAAAGGCAACAGAAACTTGCTTGCTTCCCATTCATTTTTTGCACTGGAGTACAAGGCTTCATTAAATTTCCAGCATCTGGCTGATGTAGAAGCAAAATCTTCAGAGTATTAAACTATGCCTGACAGTGCTGTAGGACACAAAGGTGCTGTGGAAGGCGGAGGATGGCATATGGTCCCTGCGTTTGTCCTGTGGGTGGACTTAGTCTTGTGTAATTGTATCTGTGGCTAAAAATAGTTTGTGTAGGTATGTCAAACTCACTCCCTTTTGCTCTTTGAAGGTGGATTTAAGGAGCTTAATTGTTTTCCCATCTCTAATGGCTTTGTTCCTCCTTGGTTTTTTTGCCTGCCTGAAATCTTAAATTAGTACAGTTTAATTGGCTGTTGTAGATACAGCAATTGCAATGTAAGCTAAATTTTCACATGTAGAGAGATTGATATATAGAAAGATATGGAGCTACATATATTTGTGTGTGTGTGTACCATCATAAATATTGACAAAAGCAAAACATTCAGCACCAGTTCCACTTGCTTTCTCTGTAGGAGTGTATTACTGGAAGTGCTGAGTTGGATATCCAAAACTGTTAGTTTTTGCAGCCTGAAGGTCAGCATGTATGCTCGGGGGAAAGATTTAAAGGATTGTGGTGAACCAAACTGAAGGAGCTGCTGTGAAAAGATAAATTTAGCGGAGCATGAAGTATGTCATGTTGGGAGCACTGCACAAGATATTAACAGCAGTCTGGGAAGGCTTTATCACGATGATTTGTTGTAGTGCAGAGGCTGCTCTCCCCTTATCCAGCTTAACTGTGGCTCGCTTAAGAAGCAGTATTGTACTTTGGGCAGATAAGAAAAAGGCATCCTTCACTTTGTTTTAATCAAGAACATAACATTGTTACGGTTTTCGGGTTTTTTAAGTGGTTTCTTTTGCCTTTTGGAAGCCAGGAAAAGCGAGTGTATGGTTTTCTCTTAAAACTTCTCTACAGTAATAGCTTTATAAATTGACTTTTAAAAGATATAGAGAAAGCACTGTTGCATAATCTCATAATTTGTGTAATTGAGAATTAAATAGTGATGCTGATGTAATACTTGTGAAGAAAATAGCACTTCTGTGACAACCTATTTAGTGAACTTTTCTTCCAAACTCAGAGCAGGCGATAGATACGCTCTGACACCTCTCTACAAGTGAATAGGCCGGTAGCGTTTACAGAACAGTTAATTTTCTGCGCACTCTCTAGTAAAATCTTTGCATTAATGTGAATTTACTTTATTTTTACTTCTTGCAAAGTGTATATACCTTGGATGAATGTGCTTTTAGCATCCCAACCTAAGAACTGTTTTGTGGTTAGCACAGATTGGCTGAACTCGTAGCAAAATGAATACATTCTCCTGTGCCAGTACTTCTGGACATACCAAAGTGGAAATCTCTCTCCCTCTAATAGAAAATGAAACTACCTGCTTTTATGCTCTACTGCATTTGTGGTTTGTCTTGCTCACAGTGTGAGGGGCAGGGGATCCAGGCAAGGAAGAAGAATTCAAAGCATGGGGGCAGGAGTCCGGCAGTGTCCCCCCCTGTGCTGAGACGGTGGCAGCGAGGGTGGGTTAGAGGGTGACCCAACAGCAGCCCTGTTGCAGCAGCCAGAGGATAGCAGCTCTATGGGACTGCCATGCTTGGGGAGGAAATGATGCATCCTCTCCAGTACCTCCCCAGAGGAGCTGGCTCGATGCTCGTACTGTGAGGTGGGAGCTCAGGTCTCTGAAGGTGCTCAACCAGATGAGAAGGCAGTTCTTGTTTGCTGCTGTGGCAGGAGGTCGAAAAGGGTAAATAGAATCAAATTGCAGTTATTCACAGTGAAGGCAGGAGGTCTGGAGTTTGTGGTGGGGCAGAAGTTGAGAGGAGAGTGTCTCGGACCGGTTGCAGGGAGAGCTGGCAGTAAACGAGGGTGAGGTGCTTTGCAGCTCTGCTGCTTTGCTGCAGAGACCAATTGCTGCATGGATCTCTCCCATTACGAAATACCTTCGGAAGGCAGGAGTATTCTCTGCACAGCCCTGAGTACTTTGGTATGCAGACTGTTTTCTGAGACACATTTTTTTCTTTGTCTGGTCACATGTTTTGATTGCATGGTGATGTGGGATGTGCAGGGTTTTTTTCTGCTGGGACAACTGTGGAAGTGACAGGGATTCATTTACTTGTGCAAGAATGAACATCTGCTGCTGCTTTCCTTCCTCTAATAAAGCTCAGTGAAAGATTACTTACCCTCCTTTGGGTTGGCTGCAGAAACTTACATGTTGTTTGAAATAAATTTAAAACATTCTTTCACCTCAAAATAAGTATGTGGCATAAAAGGCAGTAGGCTGTTAGAGTGAAGGGCACTGCGTTCTAAGCACTGGAAAGTTCAGAAGGGCTTGAGCACTTGTGTGCTGAAAAGAAATAAGAGTCAGAAGAATTACAGCTTTTCCAAAGCACATGTTTCCCTGGTATTCTTCATAAGCTTAAATTAGATATCAGTTGGTACTATATTTAGCAAATTTGCTTGGAGTCTCATGCACTCAAATGAATTTTTCCAGAGCAAGCTGTGCTCCTGGAAATACCCGTGCCTGCCTGTCAGTGGTGTCTCCAGCCCAGAGCGTCCCAAAGCACCTCCTGGCTTGCACTGAGAAGTCTCTTGTTCTCTTTGCTAAAAGTTGATTTCATAGCCTCAGTCTCTGTTCCTGTAAAATGAAGACACAGTATTCATTCTGAAGGATGTGTTGGGGTATAACGGCTGAACAGCTCCAAAGCGATTGGGGAACTTGGGTATTTTCAAATGTAGCCAAGAAAGTGCAAAACAACGTTATTGTCAGAAACCTTGTTGTGAACTCTTAGCATGTATAGGAGGTCTTCTAGGGTAAGAGGTACTGTTGCTTTAAATTTGTGAATATTAACTTAATAAACCGAGGAACAGATGTTCTAGTGTTGTTTGGGTTTGGTTTGGGTTTTTTTTGTGGGCCTAGAGACATGTCAGAGTTATGAAAATCCTGTTAATAGCTATTTTGCCAAGGCCATAATGGTGGATGCTTTCTGTAATTCCTGTATTTTGATTCTTGCAAAACATCATTTTATCTAGGTAACCAGCAACACCCCGGGTTCTGGTACTATATTACTTATAATGAATGTAAATGAAAATGAAGTTGCCCATACTTCCTTGTAACTTTAACAGCCTTTTGTGAACGATCAGTGGAACAAGTTAGCATGATCTAACACGCTTTTCTCCCCACTTTGGATTTTCTGTTCTCCTGGCATTAGCATTTCTTTAGATCAGTCAATTTTGAATCACGTGTGAACTTTTTTTATTATATATGCAATATATTTGAAACAGTGGTGTCCTCTTGTTAAGCAAAGGAGAAGAAATACAATTTCAGAGGTCTCAGGTGATATGTGAACTTCTTTTGAAAAAACAGCATCGCTTGAATTACTGGAGAGTTTGAGTGCTGAGTCTCGAGTTTCTTTGCAGAGAAGCACTTGTTCATTTTCTGTAGTCTGCTTGAAACAAACTGGGAGCAATCACTGGGTCACAGGCATGACTGCCATCGCAGCTGGAGTGATCTGATCTAGGTGTTCCTGCTCCAGCAGGGGGATTGGACTAGATGATCTTTCAAGGTCCCTTCCAATCCCTGAGATTCTGTGATTCTGTGATAATACAGCAACTATATTTTTATTTTGTAGCTGATGCTTTTTTCAAAGCTGCAGTGAGCCTTGTTCCTGAAGTGCCAAAAATGATCAGTGTTGATGGAAAGATGAGACCTTCTGATGCCTTCCTCTTGGAATTCCTGTGTAATTTTTTTTCCACGTTATTAGTTGTTCCGGTAAGTTGTGTGTGTATGAATAGCACGTAGGCTTACCACTTTCCTAATTAAAAATTTAGAGTAGACTGGGATTTGGGAAGTGGGAGAGGGGTTAGCTTTCCATAAGCAAACTGAACTGATTTACTCGTTGGCTGCAAAATCCCTCACCACAATGCAAAAGAAGGGGGTGCCACAGGACAGGACAGTTGTTTGGAGGTGGAGGAACAGCACTGCCTCTCTCAGTAGCACCTTGCACTTCGCTGGATTTGGGGTAGAGTGAACTCTTGTCCTGATTTAACTGTGTAAACATCATTTACTGTTCTAGTAGATCATTGCAGAAAAGTGGATTTTATCTGAGCACTCATAAAATCTAATAAAAAATATAGAGCTCTAATTTCTGTTATTTACAGTTACTTTGTTATAGGTTACCTAATTTTTGGACTGAAAACAATAATTACAAGATGTGTTTTGGCATAACCTTCCTCTCTAGTCTTTAATAACATTTTATCATTCTACACCCTTCCAATTTTTAGCCAATTATCAAGTTTAAATACAGATATATATGTAGTTTTCCTTCCTTTATTTTCAGCTGTGGTTAAAAGATGAGGAAAAGTGGTAATCTAATCTGGAAGACCCAAGATAAAATGTATATACCCAAGGTATTGATTTGACCTTAGAGAAGAAAGACAGGCCTCTGACTGTCAAGATTTCCCTGCACTGGAAGCCTAACGCTTGAAGGTTTTACCTCCCTCTGTTAATGGCTCTGGCCCTCTCTCAGAGGTTTCTTTTTTCCCAGCAAGAGAAATCCTGTACTGTCCTTAGTATAATGGAGTGTTTGAAAGAAAAAAAAAAAAGAGGTTTATTCATTTTTCTTAGAGAAAGTAGGTTGTTCCTCCTCAGCAAAACATTCCTTATGCTTTCCTCCTTGCTTTCTTCTTTGACAACATTTGATGAAGCAGCACCCAGTGTAGTGCTGTCCAAATCCTCCTCATCAGGGCAGTGTCTTCTCCGTTTTCCAGTGGAAGGGATCTCCCCAGCCATGCGTGTTTGGCACCGTGGAGGGGCTGTGTTGTGAGTTACCACTGTGATACATCACTGCTGTCCACTGTCTGCAGAAGTAAGACTTTGGAGGAAGGCTATGGCAGAACTGGATGCTCCTCAGAGGAATGCCTCAGATCATTAACAGATCATTGAAGTAGGGAGATCCAGGCTCTGAGATTCAGTCATGAAGAACAACTTGGAATGAAATAACCAGGGTTCAGCAATTAGCTTCCATAATTTTAATCCTGTATACCTTACAGGCTAGATGATCAGAAGGAAACATCCGGGTGGGCTGTGATTTGTCCTGCGTATGTTGGTATCCTTGCACCAACTGCCAGCTTCAAATAAGCTGGACGCAGTATTAAAACTGCTTGCAAAAAACTCACAGTTTATGTAAAGCAGATGTCTTAATAATTATATTCCTTTCATATTAAAAGATTGTTGATTGTCTGTACCTTTGACTTCCCAGTGTAGGTGTCCTTCTGAAACTCATAATTACATGAGTCATATACCTGTTTCTGTACTTACTGACTTTCTTTTCATAAAAAAATCCTACCCAGTGTGTTTAATTTTAGAGCCTAAGCTGTTAAGAAGCTAACAATTAATTTTGTACTACTGCCCCGTGACTAGAGAACAAAGCATTTCAGAGCTTGTCTGTGGAGGCTGCCTAGATCAAGTTTACAATTATGGGTCAAATGGGCATTTTACAAGGAAACTGGAAGAAATTTTTGAAAGGATTTGCAGGAAGCACACTTCAGAAAAGTAGTTGTCAGCTTGAATTATATTGTAGATTTTACTTTTATAGAGCTAATACTGTGACTCTACACCCCAGAGTGACTAGAAATAATTCCACTTTTGTTTTTGGGTTGTTGTCTTGTTTTTGACTTACCTCTTTTCTTTCCTGTAGGACCATCCAGAACAAGGAGTGTTGTTTCTTGTGCGAGGATTACTAAATGTGATCCAGGATTATACTTGGGAGGATAACAGTGATGACAAAGTCAGGATTTATACTAATGTTTTGCATCTGCTGTCTGCAATGGCTCAAGAAGCATATATCTACCATGTAGATAAAGGTAATACATAAAGGTGGCTCTGGATCCTTGCATTCCACAGTGCAATTTATGGTATTGTGTTATCACCATACCTAGTTAATGAAGGTAAATGATAGTCAGTCTTACAGAATGGATTCTTTTCCTATGCCAGTCCAGATATTGTAACTTAAAAGTAATCACAGGAGGTGGCTGCCAAGCAGAAGAACAGTTTGTTCTTTAAAGTGAATCTGTGCAGAGTGGTTTACTTAGTTTGTTCCTGGTGGTGTTGATGCAAATACTTAGAACTGTGAACTCTTCAAGTAAATATAAATATAAAGTACAGAATTTTATGTATGGAGAGTTTTCTTTGAGGCTAAAGTGTCAGCTTGATTTACGCTTACAGTGGTGTTTCCTTCACATTTATTAACAATGCCAGTTTTCAGCACATAATGCCTAGTCATGGTTATTTAGATTGTGCATTTGCTGCTTTGAAGGCAGACTTTCAGCTTTAGAAATTGTAGTGGTAACTTACAAAAGTCTTCAGAATAATTAGAAAAAAAAAATCTAAAGATCTTGCATTTTATAAAGTGGCTGTAGTCTTTATGTAGGAAAATTTTGATTGCTCTAAAATTTGAGCGTTTGCCTTCTGATCATAGAGAGGATACTAAATTTAGGCAGAGTATTAATCAAGTCTTTTAAAGCACACAGGCAAGATTAGTTATGCTGAGTCTGAGAGGCCAAGGGCGTAGTAGGCAACGAAATGATAGGCACTTAAACAAGATTGTTAGGTTTGTGTTCGGTGAAGGAGGGTCATTTTATAACTTCCAAGTCTTGTCTCCTATAAATAGCTGGTACTTTCAGTAGCAAACAAATGTATAGCTCTTTAGCAGACTTAAACTTGATTTCATCTCTGCAGTTGATTCCAATGATAACCTGTATGGTGGAGACTCCAAGTTCCTTGCTGAAATTAATAAACTGTGTGAAACAGTGATAGCACAGATCCTGGATCATCTGAAAACCCTTGGAAAAGAAGAGGTATGTTCTTAGTCAGCTTGATTCAATACAAACCCAAAATTACTTTGGAGTTGAATGAAAGGATTGCCTTCTTGACCATGCACTGGTCTTTTAGACAGCTCCTGGAACCTTACAAGAGGAAATTAGGTAATTTTAGTTGTTTAAAAATTGAATCAGTCATGTAGGCAGGTTTGTGGTGGAAAGACCTAATGATGTGAAAGAGATCACGTAGCATTTATAATAACATTTTTGAGCCATGGGCTAAAGTTACCTGCTGAGCTGTGTGCTGTACATGGGTAGGCTGACGGAGCCGTGAAGCAGTAGCAGTTGCTCTGGTGTACTCTGCAGTATTGATTGTGCTGCGGTCCTGCTGTAGTGCAGAACAGTCATTGCAGAGCAGCATCATGAGGTTCAACTTGGCTTTAAATTAACCAGCCTGAGTCCTGGTGTAGTTTGGTTATGGAAATTTGATGCTTAGTGTGGGATAACTTTTTTTTCTTATGAGAGTCTCTCTGCCTATAACGAGCTCCATGTTGCTGGTATTGCAATTATTGGCTGAAGCTAGAGAATTGGAGACAGTGCCAAAGTCACTCCTTTGAATGAGGTATAATTATGCTTAAAATCTGCTTCATGTCCATCCTTCCTGTTGTTTCCTCCTAGCTGTCACCTTTCTCTCTCTGTAAATAAACTGTACTTTCTTTCCAGAAAAGTTAACAGTAGCCTGAAATGTCTAATTCTGTAATGGGCAAAGTGAGAATTCATAGCTAGTCTGTTACTGGGTAAAATACAGTGGAAAGCACCTTTAATTTGTAAAGGTTTTGCATTGCACCCCAAACAGTTCTTGCTAAGATAAGTAAGGAGGGAGGTGCAGAGGGAGGTGAAAGGTGTTATGGCTTTCCCTTGTTTTTAGTACAGGGTTCTATTTGTTCAAAATAAAATACAGAAAGCTCTAGGCAGCTTATTGAATTTCTTGATTGGAGTTCAGAGACTCTGAGAGATCAAAAATAGCTTAATGGATTGTATGTGAAAGGCAGGTGACTAATGTTTTCAGTATTACTGAAATAATGAGAACTTACTGTTCAGCTAACGTATCTGTTTCTGTGATTGAACCCCTCCACAACTTCCTAATCACCCCTTATTAAACTGCTGTATAATGATAGAAATCTCGTGGCTTGCAGACTGAAATGGGAGGGCAGGGGATGATTAATTTGATGAAAAGTTTTACATCTCCTGTTTGCACAGCAGTCTGTGGTGTTTGCCAATACAGAATGTATGTAGTAATACATATTTGGAAGACGCTATGGGAAGTTCAGCCTTTTCTCCACCTTTGTTTATCCTGCTTATCCTTCTTTAAGCCATTATAGAGAATATGAAGAAATCCTTTGCTCAAATGCCTTTACATCATTATACTCATCACTACAGTGAATAGCAGTTCTTTTTCAGAACAGTGACAGAAATCAATTACTATTGCACAGCTAAGAATGTCCAAGCAGGTATTGGAAGGATATTTTTTAGACTTTTCAGGACTGCGGGTTGAGTATTAAGGATTTTTTATATCTAACTCCTGTATGGAGTATGTGGGTGGAAATGTTTGTAGGGCTTGAAATCTGTGGTTTCTGAAAGGCTTCCCTCCCCCTACTTTCAAGCTTAATACTTTGAGTAATGAGATTCTGAGATCCTGTGTTATTTCACTGAAGCAGTTGTATAGAAAAATGGATTTAAAGCTAAGCAACATGGATACAGGTTCTTGCTCTGCCTTTGCCTCTGTGCCCTTGGATTTACTCCTCCATCTATCCTCATTTACAAAGGGAGAGCATTTATTTTGATCTGCTGAGTAAAAGTCCTTGAGAAGAATTAGATAAAACTTGTTTTGTAAGACTGAATAGTTTTTTGAGGAAGCTGTTGTTGCTGAGGAAATAGAGGTGACAAGAATATTGTCAGACCTCCATTTGTGCTAAAGTAGAAGCAATCGTAAAATCACTGTGGTATTTGGATTGCTTTAGTGTTGGTGACCTTTTATTATTCATCTGCATGGCTGCTCACTTAAATGAAGGAGCCTCTGATGATTCTGTAATTTTATTGGTTCATTTCCTTTAAAAGCTATAAAGGAAAATAATTTTTTTTTCTCAGCATACAATGCTTTCACCAAAAGGCAGTTTGGAAGAGAACAATGTATCTTAGGTTAACACAGCATGGGTTTTTTCACAGTATTAGAGAACACTTCATTTGTGTTAGTTTGACTGAAAATTTTCCATTCTGGACAGATCTGTAAAGCTCAAGCTGTTCCTGGGCATTGGAGCATGTATCAGGGAATCTGCCCTGACTTTGTGTGGGTGAGAAACTGATCTCATGCTCTGGGTTTCTTGGGATCATAAGTACCATGCCACTTGTTACTCAGAGGTAAATGTCCAGATGGAGTGGTTTGATTCAAACATGACTTTTAATCCAAACCGGTCGGAGTACGTTGCTGTGTCCTTGGCAGTGCCATGTTAGGATGGCAGTCTTCCCGTGTACCACCAGATATGGGAAGCATCAAAAATGGAGCAGTAGAAAGCAATTCCTGGATAAGCTTTTGAGGCATCTCCTACCAACGCAACTGATTTTTTATTTTATATATACTTATAAACTTATATATACTTATATATAAACTTCAGTTGATTTCACATGTGTTCAAACTGGAAGCAGAGCTGGAGATAGTTCACTGTTTGTGGGCTTGTTTTAAATTAAGAAGAGGTTACGCATCCTCAACAATTTTGTGTCCCTGGCCAAGATTTTCTAAAGGTGGTTAAACAATTTGTTCCTCTTTGGGAGGAGGGAGGGAAAAGAATTTACCTGCTGCAGTTTTCAGAAGACATTGCAGGTTGGAGGAGGTGCCTGTTTTGGCACATTTGCCTGCTGATGGCTCAGCAAGGGGATGGGTGCATTGCAACGAGGAGCTGTGGCTGGTGGGGTGCATGTTGAGTCCAGTTCTTTGGTTCAAAGTTAGAGAGTCCTAACTCCCGCATTAATCCTTCTATTATGCCATTCTGTCTGGCCTGCTGGTAGTAGTTTGTTATTTGTTTCAACATCAGCAGCATTATTCCAAAGACTATGGAAAATGTGCTGTCTAGGAGGCTGGCAATTCTTTTTGGAGTGGGAATTGCTAGTGCCTTGGAGTATGCGGTTGCCATATATCTGAGCTGTTGCTTTCTCCTTGCTGCCTGTGAATGCATCCTGTGAGTTGAGATGCCCCCCACAATTCAGTCTCAGTTCTGCCAGCAGATGTGGCACCTTGCTGGCATAGGGGTCTCCCTCCAGCTGCAGGTCAGTACCACGTTACACAAACTCTCCTGTTCATCATCATGTGAAGCCTTGTCTGACTCTTCTTGCTTGTTGTCAGGTGAGGTGGGATTTACTGCATACCTGTGCCTGCCTCTCTCTGCACTTCACGTTGTGTAACTGTAACTAATGAGAAGATGCCAAAATCCAGTCTGTTACACCTCCCCCAATACAGTGAGAGTTAGTGTGCATTTCACTCTTCCAGCTTTTCTATTGGGTTCTAGATCCTATTTTGAAATCTGATTCTTTTTGAAGTACATGTATTTCAAATTAGTCAAAACTGTCATCTTTATTTTCAAGAATGGATTTGTATTTGGTTTGATACTGCCTGGAAAACCTCGCTAGTTGATATTCAGACTGGAGTACTGCTGCTTTTGCATTCTGCCCAGTAATTTAACTGTCCCACTTCTTGGGAGGAAACCTCTGAGCAATTCCCAGGAACCTCTTTGAAGTTTGTATTCAGCAGAAGACATGTAGGTGTTAGATAGTCAATGGGGAAAAAAAATTATAGGTAATGCCTTACTTTGCTAATGGAGGATGATAGATGGTGGTGTGGCCGGTGGAAGGCTGTGTGTCTTGTGAATAGTGTGGCAAAACCTGGACTAACCAGCTGTATCCTATACCTGTTTATCCCTGAAGGATATTAGTCCTACAAAAGAAATACTACAGTAATATTCAAGCACTTAAGCATAACTGCTTTCCCTTCTATTGTTTCCTTGAGTTGTATTTCTACTCTTTCTGTAACTTCTGCTGGAGTAGACTGTTCCATTGTATTTCTCTATCTGGTGGGGAATACAGTTCAGTGCAATGATGGTTGTAGTGTTAGCCTATAAACAGGTTTTGGAGCTATTGGGATGGAAACTGCTAATGTAGATAACCGTTACAGGAAAAGCTGTCTTCTTGGTAGTTTCATGTAATTTAGTGCTTAGGAAACTTTTCCTGGGGCCTTGAGCAGCTCTGGTCATTGTATATGCATGAGTGCGTGTGTCCATGCACGGTTTCTGATGGGTCATATCTGTTCTGTGTGTACAAATGTACTTTGTGAGTCACACACCTACAGTAGCTGGCTGATGCTTCTCGTCTGGGGCATGCTGTGTCCTCCTTTCTAGTTAGCCAATTCTTCAATGGCACGGCTTTCTCCTTTTCCGTATTTATCTGGAGGACTGATAGCTCAGTGTGTGCCATTTCTTTGATTAATAGCATCTGACCTCTCTTCTGCTGGCAGTGAGAAGGGAAATTAATGTACTTTCAGTCCCTTAGGGAAGGGGCAGAGGCTGGATGACTGCTATGGTATCATGTCAGGAGAGCACAGGTCACAGAGATCCCTGCACTCCCCATACCCCAACCTCTGCCTCTTCCTGTAACTTCATATCCAAGAGCTGTGTATTACCTACCTGAACATGTAATGAACCGAGAGGGCTGAAGGGAAGTGTTAAGTTCATTAATCAAGGTGCTCACTGACAGTTTTGGTTTAGCTACTGCTCTGCAGCTGTGGTTTCTGTGTGGAAGGGAGCTGTGCTTTTATCAGTGGTCTCTCTTGAGCAAAACCCAAAGGATACTGCAGCAAAGCAGTATAAACAAATACTGCATCTCAGAGGCATCCCATAATAATTTGTCCTCTTGGCCTTTAAAACTTACTTTGTAGGAATAGGCAGAATCTGCATTAACATTTTAATTACTTCTGGTTTTCCACTCATCCCAAATGAGGGTGGTAGTACCCCATAAGCTGAGCAGGATTGTCTGTGCCCCAGATGCGCTCTGCAGAGGTGGAAGGGCAGGGTGCTTCTCCATGAATCAGGGTCTCTTAAGGTCTCTCCTCAGCAATTTTAGGGAACATAGCTGCAAACATGGTGCAAATATGTTGGTATCACCAAAGTCTCTATGAAAGAATAGTAGGGAAAAAATGTCTTTGGTTAAATAAACAAAATTAGAAGAGACTGCTGGAAACAGCCTGAAGTTGCATCAATCTAGACTGATGATTGTGGCATCCCTCTAAAAAAATATTTAGCCATGTTGATGTAAATGCAAGGTTGGTTGGTGTGAGGGTGATTTCTATGCAATTGTAGGGAATCTTGTGTTAAAAATGTGTCAGAGCTCCATACTGTGCTGTGCCAAAGTGGTCTGAGATGTAAGAGTCTTGTCTAATTACTTGATTTCCAGCAACTTAGGTAGATTTGTGATTATCACTGCTTGTTGCATTTTGAATGGAACATGGGAATTGTGCCCATGTTACTGTGTCTGTAATGATTGCTGTGTATTGCAGAACAAGCATCTGCCCCTTGCACTTCCAGGAGTTCAGAGAACTCAAAGAAGTTACACTGGATGTGCTGGGATGATTGTATGGTAATACAGGATTTTTTTTTTCCTTACAGACCCTGAAGCGACAGAGCCAGCTGGCACTCTCTTTCTTTAACACTATTATAGCTCATGGAGATCTACGAAACAACAAACTAAACCAGCTTTCAGTCAATCTCTGGAACCTTGCTCAGAAACACGGCTTTGCTGACACCAAGACTATGGTAAGGAAGATCTAATGCATTTACTTCTTAAGATCTTTTTCAGCTCCTCATTTGGGAAAAGGTAACATTTTTTTGACCTGAATAAACCTGATCTCTTTACATGTTGTTCTCTTAAAAAAATAAAATTAAATGAGCTTTAAAGAGCAACTTAGTTTTAAATGCTTCTTCATGAATAAGCAGCTTCTCCTATTTCATGTGGTCTGTATCTTTCTAGCACTTTAAAATGTATTTTACACCTTAAAGAACTTGGAAATGTTGGGTGCTTTAACTTCTTTTCAGCATAGAAACTCTTTTAAGAGAAATATAGCATTTTTTAGTGGAGGAACTGCATGGTGTAAGCTTGGAAAGTGGGTATTCCAGAGTCTTTAATAAAGATAGAGGTGATAACGAGCTCTGAAGTAAGAAACGTGGTATTTAAGGAAGATAGAGAGTATCTATTGAAACACCTTCACATAGATTAAATCATGGCCTGTGAAATGAGAAAAGACAAAGATACAAAAAACCTCAAAGTATCTTTTGTTTCATACCCAGGTGAAAACGCTAGAATACATCAAGAGGCAAAGCAAACAACCTGAAATGAGTCACTTCACGGACTTGGCCCTTCGGCTGCCTCTGCAGTCCAGGACCTGATGACGCTTCTTTTCCACGGAGTTATCTGTACACGGGCGCGTGTGGCCGAGGCCAGAAATCACTGATATAGATTTTGCCTGGAGGAGTTCAGTGTATTTGTATTTTACTTAGTGTGACAGATTTACTTGGACACAGGTAAAACTGTGCTGTGCAATAATTTAACCTGAATTTCTGTTTCAGTAAAGAATATTTTGAACCTCTACGGTTGCAAAAGCCATTCCAGATCTGATCTGTTGTCATTTTAGCAACAAAGGAAGATAATCTGCTCAGAGAAAGTCACAGCCTCCAAACTTCATCCCACTTGCAGAATAGTCTTTCTTCTGTACAGGAAGCAGCATTTCAATATAATAATGCTACTAAGTCATCTTTCTGCTTTGGGATGCTGCCAACATTTGTTCGGTCAGTTCCAGTAAAAGAGAAAAATGCTCGGGGTCTTACTGTTCTAATTTCTACAATACATCTTCACAGACGTGTTTATGCTTTCATTTTAGCTCAACAGTGCTGTCTGCAAAGGAAAATGGAAATGTATGCAAAGTACTCTATATTTGCAAGCTACACTGTATCACTGAATAAAACAATTTGCAGTTCAGCTGTTTGTTCTGGGGAGTTTTTGTCTGCACAAATTCACCACCTTGCCCTTGTGGACTTTAGCACCACGTGCCTCAAGGGCACCTCATACATTCCACCTGGATCTATTCCTGCTTTTCCTTAGCGGTAAGTATGTTAATGAGCTACATCCTTATGTGAGTATCAAGGTATATTTTTGCAGAAAAATGTTTTATTAAGGCTAATGAAGTAATCAGTTTTGTTAGAATCAAGTACTTAAGGAGTTAGCACGCTGATAATAAACACCACCCACATTATTAAACCATTCCCGTTTCATGTTTTTCAACTCCTCGGTGGTTATTGAAGCAGGGTTCACCTGAAATAAGTGTTTTGTGTTAAGGCTGTAAAGAACTGGTGTAAGACCCTTTGGTCCTGGTACAGACTAGACGTGAGCAGAGTAAAATTGCAGGAATACAAGGTAATTATGAAGTGGTATCAACTTGCTACAGAACCTTTCCAACCTTTAGTCCACAGGTATTTTAATTATACTGACTTTCCTTAAATGCACAGGTAGCAGCATGATAGTACTGCATATTACTGTGTCCCACTGTAATGTAGCTTTCTTTCTTGCTGCAGCTGCACAAAACAACTCTCAATAGCACTTTGAAGATTCTTCCTGATGGGCTTGGAAACAAAAACCACAAACTGGGTAAGTGGGATTAAACTGAGCTCTCTAAACCTCCAAGTGGGTCACACTAAGCAGCTGTGGTACAGCAGAAGTTGCCCTGTGGGGGGCAAATGTCCTGCTCTAAACCCAGTGTGGAGTCATTCCAGATTCTGTGAAATGGAAATTCTTACAGGAGGGTTACAAGGGTCCCAACCCTTCCTCTGCCCCACACAGGCACCCATTTTTGCCCGTTGTCTTTTGAGCAGAGTGTAACTTTGGTTTCTTTATTGATACAAGACTGCCATGAGAAATGCTTTCAAATGTTTTACTACTGTTTTTATTGGTGCAAAAATAGCTCAACGACAGGCAGAAAGCTCTGGATGGTTATCAGGAGCAAAGTCTAAACATCTAGCTTAGAAGCTAACATAACCACTCTAATAAACTTTTGGCTTACTTCCATGTCAGAGCAAAAGTAATTTTAGTTAAAGCACTCTACTTACTATAGACTGTTGAGAGCAGGCCCTTTAAGAGGGGGTTGCTGGGAGGGCACATATGCAAATAAGTGGAAGTAAGCGAAACGAAGTATAGTGAAGGCGAAACAAAGTGTGGGAAACAGCAAATGACACAAATGTTGTAGCCAATCATGGGGCAACTTTAAGCCTGTGGAAAGTGTGTGGAAAGCTCGTGGACAATATCCCTCTCCCTATCCGCAATGTAGTGCTTAGCGAATGAGGACCTGTAACTGTAGAACGATATGTGTGCTGCCTGGGGGGTGCTTCCCGACTATGTGTGCTTCCCGACTGTGAGTGCTTCCTGAGAGGAGTGCCTCCTGGGTGCGCTTCCGGATTCGGGTGCTGGCTGGAATGGCGGATTGATGGCTTCCTGATTGATGGCGTCGGGCTCGACTGCTCCTGGCCGCGGCAATAGACCTCCCCTTTCTTCTGTACATAGTAACTATACAGACCGGACCAAGTTTGACTGCTTGGAAAAAGCTGACGGGATTTCCCCAGGTATGGATCTTGTTTTTCAAACTACAACATTTTCATATGCACAGTATTATCAAGAGCAAGATGCCAGAGCATCCATAAAGCTATAGTTGAGAAACACACCAGTATACAGGATGGAGTTCTAGGTGGGAAAATGAATCCTTATCCACAGGCAAGGTAAGGACCAGTATCATCTTCAGTATCTTCATCAGTGGCAGTACAAGACCTACCCATCCAAGACAGGCCCTGCAGCAGAAAGCTGTACATGCTGTCCTTCTCCTAAATGAAGTCACTGGTTGACATTTTCCTACTTGTTCCTTTTTTTTCTTTTCTCTCCTTCCTGACAGACAGGTAGTTGAGGGCCTGAGTTCAGCATTTGTCTTAAATCGGAAAACAGCTGCCAGTACCTGAATTTAAGTAAAGCAACAACTGATGCCAGTCACTGAGCTTTGAGAGCACTGGTGCAAAACAGCCTCACCCTGAGGTAGTGCTGGTTTTAAATGCCACTTAAGGAGATGGTTTCCTCTAAGGTAAGTTCAGACCTTACAGGAAGTGGTTCTGTATCCCCTCTTCCCAGGTATGGGAATGGATGCAGGGCAGCCCCTTAAGCTGGAGCCTCTGCATCATTTTCACTTCCCCTCAGGAGTTGCCCAAAATGCACTGGAGCCAACAGCTATTTTGTTAAATGTATTTTCAGTTGGAGGCAGCTGGTTTGAGGTGGAACGCTGAGGTTGCCTTAAAAGAGCTAGAAATACTGTAGATCAGTTGGCATGAGCTTATCAGAAAGAAGAGGTAACTGGGCAGAAAAACAATGAGCTGGGTAAGGAGAGGCACTAACCTAATTCTGGGGGGTGAGGGTCCCCTGCAAGTCGGCCACTATTACACTACAGCAGGCGTAGACATAAGGAATCGTCACCTTGTTCTGCTTAGAAACTTGACAATGCCGTCTCCTGTGCCAAACGGCACAGCCAGTAATAAAGTCACCACTTTTTCACTCTCTTTGTGACTTCAAGCAAGACCCTGAAAGCCTGACCTGGATCCTTGAATTCTGAACACGACACTCAAACGCAGTCTCCTATTTTGTACTCTTATTAAAAAGCCAGTGAAAGTACAGGTGGTCTGGAACTCCAAAGGTTATACATTTCATTCAGACTGATGGATAGTGAACCCAAAAAGCACACTATTAAGATTACGTTGCTTTCTTTAATTTAGGAAGTCTAGATCCATAGATTTGGTGCTGCTACACAGAAAGTATTTACCTGCTTTTACAGCTCCAGCTGCTGCTTGAAAATCCAACTGCCAGAGCATGGTTAAACAACAGGGCATTCTAGACTATTCATTATTATAATGAAGCTAATAAAAGAAACTACTCTCTGAGTTAAGTCTCCCCCTGTAACATTGCAGGCATACCAGTAGTGTTCCTTCCAAGTACAACACCATCACTCTGCAGCACTCACTGAGTGTAAAAATGTGAAGGTTTTATTGAACAGTAAAACCCTTTTGAATCACTATGAAGTAGCCAAAAAGAAATTTATTAAATCAGCATTTTTTTAAAAAAATTACTATGTTTCAACTTGTTGCAGGCATTGCCCAGGTAGCTTCAACCTTTGAAGGACACCACCTCCTGCCTTGCAGAAAACATTGCAAAGGTTTCCAAAACTTCCAAACTACTGTTTAGCTGAAGTGAGGGCCCAGCTCCCCATAATCCAGCATATGCAGTTAAAAACTTCTACTAAAAAGTGTCTCAAATTTCTTAAACATTTTGTATTTTAGTTCAAGTAAAAATATGTGGAAAGTGAAAATAAATTTGCCTGTTGAATTTTCATTCTTTTTATTACTTCAGAGTTTTAATCTTCAAATTTTATAGATCTAGTTGTATATTTGTCTATGTATACTTTTTTGTTGGCAGCAGGTTGAAATCCAAGACCAATTCCTCTATGTTGCTTCAAGTCCATTGCTTTATCAAATTCCATCTTCAGAGCCTGCTGTAGCTTCTCCTCCCCTTCCCTGTTCAGAGCCATGTTTGGTTTGGTTGTAGTCACTGAGAGATTTTGGATGGGCACAGAGCCCTTTTTAAAGCCACCCATCAGTCTAAAAAACTTCATTTTTTCCTCAGAACTCTGAAAAGCAGCTGTACTCCACTGGCCAAACTTTGTATCCTGTGAAACAAAACAAGGTTATCACTAAAATTACACAATACCAAAACGAAGGAAGACAATTTCTGGCTGTGTGAGAACAGAACCAGCTACAGAAATGTGACAGGGCTGCCAAGGCTGGGAAGCAGTTGTTCATGGGCACCACCTCTCAAAGGATGTGGTAGAAGTGTCACACCACCCTGCATGAGTGCATCTTCATTAGCATTTCAGGTCACTTAACCTGGAGACAGGTTTTAATGCACTTTCAGAATCTCCTTTCCCTCTGTCTTTAGGAATCTTGACTTCTGTGCTCTCTGGATAATACTGACCCAGCTCAAAGAGCCAGATGTTACCCCATCGCTTTGCTTATTCTGAGACAACTGTCAGACTTAATCCTCTTTCACTCTGTCACTTCCTGCTGTTACTTAGGTAGCTGTTGTTTTCAGCAGTATTTTGTTATACTAGAGACAGTGTTCGATCTGGCTCATATGCTTGAAGTAATACTTGCATTCTCATCCCACTAATTACCACCAATATTGCAAGGGTGTAAAAACTAAGAGCATACCCTTATCCAACAGGTCTAAATACAGGGTTCTTGAAGCCTCCCCTCGCTCACAGTTTGCCTTTCCTTAGCTCTGCCTTTCACTGGAGGATTTTTGTCTGCAGATACTGCCTCTTTTTCTGAGAACAGAAGTAATGTCCAAGTAAAATCAGAATTTGGCCAATTCTGGACAATGCAAGATACATCATAGGATTTACAAAGTTTATGAACTTGGCTTATCTAAGAAAGGCTTCATTATCTGACTCAGCTATAGGTAGGAGCTGGGCAGTCATTTCTAACTATTTCTGGCAGGACTGCTACTCCCAATTTTTTCTTTAAAATGGGGGGATGATACTAAATGGAGGAATGCTTGATTGTTAATTAAACAGACTGAGCTGGCTAACATCGAAGGAAAAAAAACATGAGTTTAGCAGTATGTTTATGTCAGCCTGAAATCCTTCCAACCGAACAGTTGTAGCTTGCATGAAACAGCCATTCTCCGCTAGACAGCCAAGAGGACACACAGCTTGCTACACAATATTGCAGGCAAGCTGTAGCAGGTTTTTTTAAGTTAAAAAAAAAATGCAAGGCTGGAGTATCACTCACTATCACAGGCCAGAATTCCTGCCATGAAAAGAAAGGTATCCATAATACCTCGGTATTTTTACCTTGCTCAAAGACAAGGTGCTGTGTAAGCCCAGGTCTGTGAGACAAGACACGTGCACAGGCGTATGTATGTCCTCCCCTTGGAATGGGAGACATCTGCACAGATGCAAAAATAATTATGGCTTGTCAAACCCGGTAATTTTTTTAAAGTGAATTGCTGGCAGGCACTACACATAGCTCTTGCTGCTCACTCTTTGTGAAGCTGATGAATTAGTTTTCATAGCTTCTATTCTGCTGCACAGTACTAAACAGAGACAGATCAGCACTGAAGAAGAGCGATACCCTGCCAAAGATGTCATTTCTCTAAATGACTTCAGAGACTCTTAGATAGATGCGGTCCCAGAGCTATTGCAGTCTGCCTCTCGCTCTGTAAAAACCTACAGCAGTTGGTTCTGGCATTCGTTGGAGGTATGTTCCAACTTTCTAGGCATCTGGCAGTCTTGCAAAACAACCAAGAATCCTGATTTATGAGCAAAGCTTTCTCTCCTCCTCAATCTTACTACCCCTGCTAAACACCACTGCAGCTACCTTACTGCAAACCTGCCAGGAGGCAAGCTGAGGAGGATGAAAAGCAAAGAATAAAGAATCATCTTTAAAAGATGCAGAAGTTAGGAGAGGACTGACTGTAAATATCACACACACATATTGTCAATTGTCATCCCCTTCTACCTTTCCATGCGCAACCCCTTTCTCAATGTCTGCACTCTTCCAGACAATTCAGACAGAATTCAGTGACTGCTGTATCCATAGCCTAGAATTATTTATATTTCACAGTAAGAAGAAAATGCTTCTGTAGCAATTTGTCGTGGCTCATTCTCCGGGGGAACCAGAGAAAATGTTGGTTTTGAGGACTGATGATGGGAATCAGAGCTCTGTAAAACACCAACTGCTGCTGGAGTTCACTGGTCAGCTCCCAGTCTCTTTTGGGATTGTACTGACCTGTTGTATAGCATGACCTTTAATTTACAGTCAGAAGGAAAGCTGTTGTGCCAAGCCATGTACCCGAGCCACATACAAAAAAGACTGCAGTGCTTTTTTCAGGAACTTGCTCTGGGACATGGTATTTCCATCAGATCACGGTCACGGTTCATGCATACCTGTTCCACTCTGGGACTGAAACCCTTGGTTTTGCCAGATTCTCTATCGATTTCTTCTTGCAGAGCCTGCCGCCTCACCTAGCACACCGAAAAAACAGCACAAGACACTATCTTCTCTGTGTTCAATTACACTTAATTTCATTCATAACAAAAAGGGAAGAATGAAGTAATTAGTTATAGTCAGAATTTTGCAAAGATAATTTAAAAAGTTGCATGTGATCACTTTACACACTTGACAGGAAAACTGTGCTTTTTCTAGTGGTATCTGAAATGAACATGCTGCTGTTTCAGATATGTTTAATCTTCTACCTGCAGGTAACAGCTATGCTGAAACTGCCAACATTGAGGAGAGGCAAAGAAACCTGTATACAACCTAATAAGCTACTTACTTAGAAGGTGCTGATAGAGTGGAGTTGTACATTTTGAACTTAACCCATGGAAGGTAAAGCACATTTTAAGCAGAGCTCTAATTAGGGAAATCTTGGCACAGGCAAGCAACGAAGCAGGGGTTTTGTTACAAATTCTATGCATACATTAAACGATGACTTACTTTAAATTGTAGACAATTAAGACAAAGCATACCTTGTCTATGTTAATTTCATCACAGTTTCCCTTTTTTTCCTGCACAATAGTTACATCATCTTCGTGTTCCTGTAAAACAGGAAAAGGCTTATATGAATATTGTTATTCATTCTGGTTAATTAGAATTTACACAGCTCTGACCATGATAATAATAAAAGCACTAAGCAATACACTAGTAGTATTCTGGAGCAAGAAATAGATTTAAGCTGGAAATGCCCATTAAACCTGTGTATGTCTATGGAGAGACTTTCTCCCCAAGGAAGACACCCTTTTTTAATAAAAGGGATAAAACAAAATTTTAATTTCACACACTAAAGCGGACCTGCCAACATCACTTGCACATACAGTAACATTTGCAGACGGGCACTTCCAATTAAACTGCTTTATGCAAGTTTAAATTTATACCTGAAAGAAGGGACAGAAAGAGTGGGAAAAAAAATTAAAACTTGGTGTCAAGATAATGGCCCCTCTGAAGGCACAGGACAAGCTCCAGGCTTGTTGATTCCACTTGCCACTTAAAAAAAACAAACTCAAAACCCTGAAACCCAAACAAATAGGCGTGACACGTACATAAAGTGTCTCTTACAATGGCAGCAAACAGCATGTTGGTTCCAAAGAGAAGAGGGAAGAACAGGGAGCTGATGTGAGAAGACAGAGCAGCTCTGTCAGGGATGGAGGGGCAGGAGGTAAATCAGTGGGTGAGTCCAGAGGCAGCCAGACACCGATAACTGCCACCAACTGCAGCCCTTCATCAGCTTCTGCTCCCATTGACTGGTGTTTCTAGGTCATTGCCCTCAACCTTTCTTTTCCCAATTTGTAGTAAGGATAAGATTTTTGGGCATCCAGTGTAACGGGGTAAGTACTATGTCCAGGATAGTGGTAAATTTGAGCCATAAGCTTTAGACCAGCCTGGAAAAGGTGGCCAAAGTGAAGATCTATTGATACAGCTACTGTAATAATCCAAGCATGAAATAGGCAGGGAGCACTAAGACAAGGAAAAGATTTGTAATATACTTCTGTCAGCAGAAGCTGCTGTTACTTTTTTTTTTGAGGGTTTGCAGGTTATTTAAAGCCATGAATAATTTACCTCCTTTTCCAAAGCTACATTGATTTCACACAGACGCAAGTACACGCACCATTAAAAATGTGAGAACAGTCTGCGGTGAGGAGAGCTCATTCTCTGGGATGAAAAGGAAAAAACCAAAACCTAAAAACAAACCCCAATTTACTTCTAGATGGCCTGGTACTGTCTTTTCAGATCTCTTAAAACAAGCAGGAAAACTGTCATGACAGGATCCTGCAAACAGCCGCAATGGGGTTTTATTTGTTTTTCAGCTGGAAGGTCAAGTGGCAGAGGAGGACGGGGGCAACCCTGTCCCTGCCGGTTCCCAGCGCGTCGCTGACCGGCTGACGGCGACTGCCTGTCAAAAACCACCCTCTCTGGAGGTGTGCCAGCCTTCCCTCAGCGTCATGGAAGGGCAGCACAGTCACACATGGTAGGATTATGCTATCTGCAAGCAACCGACTGCGAAGAAGTAAACCGAGTCCTCGCTCCTCCTTACTCTGCCCAAGCTGCCTGCGATGGCACGCAGTGGGGATCAACACAGCAGTAGTTAAGTGGGTAATGCTCCACATTGTCTTTAAAAACTTATCTTTTGCTTGCTGCAGAAGCCCAACAGAGGAGTTGTCAAGGCAAGCATCAGTGTGTGTGACACTACAGACTAGAAAATGGCACAGTAAAACCAAGTCCACGTTATCAGCCATTTCTTACTGCAGTGTCTTCTGGCCTGGCAGGAACTACATTTCTCTAAGGCACATTTATTCAAACTTCTCAATCTTCGGAAGAATTTCTCTGAAGTAGTTTTTGTTATTAAATTACAGAGCTGAATACGGGGGAGAGAAGCAAAACTTGCATCACCCTATGGCCTTCTCATCAATTGTTTGCAAGGGATTTGCTGTGTTTTCCATTGTAATTGGTCACCACCCTCAGGCAGGTTTACTTCCTTTGGGTTGTTAGGCTCATCTTGTCTCCACAGAATGTGAGCAGCTGCAACAATCCAAAGTCTCCAAAAGACAATGTCGATTTAATTAGAAAATATATCCCAGCAACAAGACCAGCTTGTCCTTTGAAAGGCCAAAAGGAGAAACCTCACTAAAAAGCCTCAAGCATCTGCTCACCTAATGACTGATGAGCATCCACGCTCCTAACACAAACCTCTTCTAATAGCTTCTATCTGCATCTCCAAGAAGGCTGAAGATTATATAAATCTATATTTAATTGTTAGCACTAGACCCCAGAAAGCTGCCACGTTTCCACAGAACATGAAGAAACTGCATGTGTGAGTGCGTTACACTCACAACACTCGTAACAAAGTAGAGCGCATCCCGAAGCGCATTTGAGAGGCAGGTAACACTCGGGCACAAGTCTACAAAAATCCTCAATGATGCTTCATTAACTAGTGCATGACTTTTAAACAAGCCAAGCATTCAAAGTTCTTGATAAAAAGAATTACCATTACCTATGAAAAAAACCCCCAAAACGTAACAAGGTCCTAATGACCTGCAATGAGCTGCTTTCAAAGGTCCTTAAGCACCTAAAACCACAGGTAGATACCTATTGAATTTTGAGCTTCTCCCAGCTTAATTACCAAGGACAACAGAGGTTAGGCATGTAGGTACCAACCTTAGGCACTTAAAGAGCTTTAAAATAAGACCCCAATCAGATAAAGAAAGAAGAAAATTATAAATAAATAAATAAAGTTAAAGCAATAAACCAGATCTTAATAGTCTAATTTTTGGAAAGAAAATCAAGGAAGAAACCTCTGTATTTCAAACCTTTCATGAGTTCCTATCCATGTTTGCTTCACCTCAACCACGGCAGTATTGCAAGGCTCTGGGATGGGGTTTCCTCTAACAGTCACTCTGGATATAAATCCCAGTTACCTTTTCAGTTATAATTTACACAGCTCTTACATCTGTTTGTTTTCTTGCATGTTTTTTTTTTTTTTAATTAAGAATTTGTGTTTAGTCTGTTCTCTAGTGTTTTTCTGTCAGAATTTAGACATCTACGCTCAAGGCCTAGAATCATTTGGGATTCTTAGGATTTTCTCTAAAGTTCTGTCCAAGCCAGACAACAGGTTTTGGCTAAGTTTCCCCTGTGTTTCTAACACTACACAATTTCAGCAGCAACAGCAGCAAAAGCTTGAGGAAAAGTCTAGCAAACACAGCAAGATGCACTCGTGCTGCCAGTGTTAGATGACATGGTACTAAAATCCTGTTTTATAGGACTGTTGCCATTTTGCCAAGAGCAACTGAAAAAGGACAGAAAAGCATTTGTGACTGTACGTACTAGTTTTGGGTTTGTGCCAATACTTGCTCTTCATTCTAATATGTGATTTACCCATTTTATTTTCACAACTGAAACACTAAAGATGGCAGCAGTAGACATTAAAAGTACTTTCCTGTGTTCCTCAACTGTTACATGCTGGAATCAACAGATCGGCTGATGCTGCTTCTCAACATCCAAAATGTGACTTACAGGCCTGAACAGGCAGAGGAGCCAGCAAAACAGGCACTGCCTACCTTGAGAGCTTTCAATTTCTTAGCAGGAGGGCGCAAAGATGCACTCTCCTTTACAACTTACCAGCGCCTTATTTCCCATGTCTTCTCTTTTGATCGTTTTCTTTTTTGTATTTGCTTCTAAACCTGGTTCTTCAGCAGAGTCCTGTGCTTTTTTCCTTTTCTTCCTTTTTTTGTCACAGGGCATACGATTCCTCGTGCATAATACCCCATCCACAGCATCCCCCGTGACACCATCAGCTCGCTCCGTTTCACTCTCTTTGTTCTTTTTACTGCTTTCTAGTAGAATTATTTTTTGGCTCTTAAATGCTCTGTCATTGCTTAAAGAAACTTTGGAATATGTTGTTTCCTCTTCCTCTTTCTGAATCTTTTTTTTTCTTTTCTCCATTACTTCATTATTATCCTTGATATGCTTCCTGCATTTCTTTCCAGAAAGCTCTTTTGATTCAGACTCAACTTCTTGTAGGAGGAGATGCTTATCAGGAACCCTGTGACTGTACCTTTGGTCATCTTCATAGGTTGAGGAAGAAACATCTTTCCTTCTCTTCTTCTTCCTCTTGGTCTCTCTGATACTTTCAGAGTTCTCAGTTGTGTCTTCATCCCCTCTATTTGTGAATGCAGTTTCCTGGAAATTCTTTCTTTGCCTTTTCCTGAAGTCACTTTGTGCAACGGGTCTATCAGGAACTCCACAGATATTGTCCTGAGTATCTGCTAGTGGTAAAAAGGATTTGGAATTATGTTTCTTTTTCTTCCTCTTCTTTCTTCTCACAGAATTCTCCCCATCATCCTGGGTAATATCTGGTCCGTGGTTTTCACCAGCAGAAGTTTTTTCTTCTGAAATGTATTTGTGCAGGTTTCTATGAACTTTTGCAGACTGTTTATGTTCCCTGTCCTGGGTGTCCTCTAATGAAAAAGACAAAATGTCTTTCTTTTTTTTCTTAGTTCCTTCATAACCCAATTCCAAATTCAAAGCAGTATTTTTTCTGCTTTTTTTAAAAGCAAATTCATTTTCCTTAGTACCATCTGTATGATGACTGGAAAGCTCTGCATCACTACTCTCATTATTCTCCAATGATAAGGAGGAATGATATTGAACTTTTTTTTTCTTCTGTTTGAGAACTGTAATTTCTTCTTGAGCTTCTGAATCCTGATGGCCTTCTACATTTACAAAGCTTTCTGAATGTGCTTCTTCCAGTAATTCAGAGTCAACTTTCTTTTTCTTGTTTTTCTTCTTCTTCAGTTGTAATTGATCTAAACAGTTATCTTCTTTTAAATTTTCCTTTTTCCTTTTCTTTGTTTTTGTCTCAAGCTGGTCATCATCCTCAGTTTTAATGACAGCTTCCTCAATTTTAATGATAATATGGCTCCTACTGCTTTTTACTTTTTTCTTTTCCTGTACAGGTTCCACATGAACTTCCTTTCTCTTTTTCTTTATTATCATTCTAAAAAATGAAATAAAAATGTTAGTCCACTGCTTCAACAAGATGACACGAGTCCTAGTCTATTTGGTCTTCCTTTATTTTGAAACCATCCTGTATGTCTTATGGTTCCCGGCACTTTTTTCATAGAATCATAGAAACACAAGGTTGGAAAGGACCTACAAGATCATCTAGTCCAACTGTCCTCCTATCACCGATACTGCCCACTGAGCTACTAAATCATGTCTTGTAGCACCTCATCCAGACGCTTTTCCCCATGTCACAAGCTCCTTTCCGCAATGGGAGGGAACCAGAACTGCCAGGCGGCGCTGAAACGACAGTCTGCTGGAGCGGGGAGGAGATGATTCCTTTGTCTTGTTCTTTATGGCTATCCTACTTCGTTTGTAACTTTCTACTTGTCTTTTTGACAGCTGCCAAGCATGACATTTTGACAGAAACATCTACCCTCTCTTTCCTAAATGACAAGACATATACATGCATATGAATCGGTAAGTCTAGTTAAGGTGGTTTTCCGTGTATATATGGCTTTTCACTTATTTAACACTGAAGTTCACTTTATTGCCTATTTAGCATTACAAGATCCTTTCAAGGCACCTTAGTCATTACCTTAAATTTGCTCGTTTGCGGTTTCTGGTCCTTGCTATCCACACCCTCTCCCGGGACATTCAAGCCTATGAGGAGGACGAGGTTACAGCAGAGAGGCCCTTGGGACCTGGCAACACTCCCTGCCTTTACTGAGAGATCTATTTATTCCCACTTGGTTTCCCATCTCTTAATTAATAAGAAACCCACGGGGTTTCTTCAAGTGCCTCTTGTGAGGCACCCTGTTAAAACCTTTCATACGAGTATGTGCAGCCACGTGGGGTTCTAACAACCAGCCTATCTGTGTAAGGGACGCCTGCTCCTCCTGTCCTCCCTGCTGGCCTGGGCGGGGTCAGGGTGGGGGGAGCCGGGCTGCCCAGGCCTGCGGAGTGGCCGCCCCCCCTCCCGCCGCCGACAAAGCCCCATTTCGGGGCACCCGCCCCGCGAACCGGGGGAGGGACCGAACCCACATCCCGCTCCGCTTCTTCCCCCGTTAGACGGGCAGNCCGCCGCGCCAACAGGGGGAAGGGGGCGGCTCCCGCGGCCCTTCTGGAAGAGGGTCTGTCCCCGCGGGGGTGCGTGGCCGGGCCGCCCATGTCCGCTTCAGTCACTCGGGCTCTTCAGGGCCGCTCCTGCCCCGCCGCTGGCTGTGCCCGGTCAGCGCTGTGGAGACGCGCGCGCGGTCGGCCCCGCGGAGGCGTTGGCTGTGCCGGTCGGGGGAAGAGTGCTAAAACCCGCCTTGCACCCCCCTGGAGCGAGCCCCAAAGCGCCTCAGCCCCTCGGCATTGTGTTACTTCTTGTTGTTGTCATCTTCTGACAGAAACATGTCTCTCTGCTGCCTATGGGGTCAGAAGTGTCCAGCTTACTGCAATGATTTCATGGCCTCTGCTTTACCATGGAGTAATCTGGATCCAGCTTTGGGTCCTGGTCATGGAGTTCGGTTATCCTTGGGAAAGCAGAGAGGTCACAACGTTTCTGCTACTTGTGCTAGTGCAGTGAATCCAAAACTTCTGTTACTGTGTTTCTAAAGGCAAAAATCTTGGTCTTTGCCTAGAACCTGAGAGTGCTGACTGGTCAGGAAGCTGACAGACCCACACCAAAGTTTTGAGGTGTCGGAGTGGGTTTCTCTTCAGTTAGTAATTTATAATGGCCTGAAGTAGGTACTTCGCATTTCAAAGGCATTTGAAATGTAGGAAAAAGTTGCTTATTCTGATTTAACACAGCTGAGGCATCTGTTCTACACATGGAAGTAGTGATGACAGTAAATCTCAATTAGAATGGTAAACCTGCTGAGTTTAGCTGTAAGAATTTTCTGGGTTGTATAATCTGTAAGTTTTTTTCATATTGGAGTTGTTGTCCTTTATTTTGCTTATCCTGATTCATGTGGTAATCTGTGTATCATGTACTGCTTTTGTGGGTTTTTTTTTGTTTCTTTGAAAGGGGAGACAGTAATTTTTAGCAGTGTCCTGGGGATTTAATTGTTTATAGCGGGATTTAAGTCGAAAATCACTATTATATACTAGTAAAAGCAATGGCTCATTCCATGCAAGCATCTGCATTTTACTTACATTAAAGTATTTTAATTATTGTGTTGGTTAAAAGGTCTTTTTCCCAATGAAGAGTTTTTATCACTGTGAACTTTGAACTTAACTGTAAAGCCAAGACAAGAGGCTCTAAAGTTCACATTTGGTTTAAAACATTAGGTTTTATGTTGAACAAATATTTGTTGCATACTAATTTTTATTGTTTCAAACCAGAATAAGTACCTTTAGAAAGTAATGTTTGTTTAGGAGAAAAATAAGTATGTTTTAAAGTCTTCTGGATAAACGTTGTATTTCTTTTTACTTTTAGAGTATGAAGCAGAACAGCCACAATTTCCAGATGTTCCTGAATCAGAATGTGGATCTGTGAGTATAGTTCAAGTAAAAAATCTGCGTAGAGCCGATTTTAATAGATTTTAAATAACTAAATGAGAAAAGGGGGACAAGCCAGCTTTCCAGTAGCTCATAAATCCAACAGAATTTCAAAGTGAAACTGTTCAGATGACATTAGTTTTTGCAACACATTGTCACGGCAAACTGTACTGGTAGTTCATTCCTTGGGATAACAGGATGTGTCTGCCTGTCTGTAATGGGTGTAGCTCAGTGTCTGTCAGGAGTATTCTGCTGGCTCACTGTAACAGTTCCTGCACTCTGAAAAAACCTTAAATTGTGCACGATTTTCTTCCTGGTATCCATAACTGTTTCCCTGCGGCGGACCTTAAGACTTGGATTTGCATCTGTCCTGAATTTGTCTGTTTGTGTTTTGTTTAGAAATAAAGTTTCTTTTCTTTAAAAGGTGAGTTTCAGGACTTCTGAACAATACAGAAAGAAATATATGAGCTGCTCAGTGGAAAAATACTTATGCAGAAAATGTTGCCAATTTTCAAGGAATTTGTATTTCTTACAATGGCTAAAATATTTTTAAAATTGTGATACCTTATCATATTCTTTTAAAAGCAGTCATACCTTCTGTTAGGTTTGGATGGCTTTATTGTGCTGTAAACTAGAATTTTTTAAAGTGTAATTCTTTCTTTGAAAGTACTCAGAAAAAACTGAAATAATATTTAAATAGAAATTATAATTCCATATTTTTTAAACTGACCTTACATTTTTTCCCGTTGAACCAGCATGTCTAGTTTGTTACAGTCTGATTGGAATATTTGTATGGCTGCATTTATTTGAGCAGGTGTCTTTGGAAGCAGGAATATCGCAACCATTAGGCATGGAACAATTTTGTTCAGCCCCTGCAGCTGATATTGTTGTCCAACAGTTGCTTCCTGTAGCTGAGGCAGCCCCCTTTCCAGAACCACCTGATCCAAAAACATGTAAGTAGGAGTATATTATCTTGAAACCTGCTGTCATTGTTTTTCTTGCATTTGGCAAGGGTTTGTCATTTGTTGAATGGAAAGTGTTAAGGGCTACAATACCTTTTCTTAAGTGGAATTTGCATGATTGCTCCCCTGGCCTGTACACAGGGAGCCAGCTTGGCCACTCGGTCAGTGGAAGAAAGCTCAAAGGGTGCGTTACAAATCGGTAGCGCTGTCTGGCTGTTAACATAGTTCTGTTCTCTTCTGAGTAAGTGACTTTTTATTTAGCCACTTATGTCAGTGAAGGTAAGCCTTTCTTCCTCTAATTTAATAATGCAAACCAAAGATCACTAGAATAAATAGACAACCGGTTTTGAAAACTGCTTTTAAAATACTGTCTTTGCCTGTCTGATTACAAATTAGAGTGGAAACAGCTCTAAAGTTTAGTTCTTCCATTTTTATCAATTTCTTTTTTCTGAAAATTTACCAAGTAGCAATGTATTTTTATTATACATCCTGGCCCTCCCTTGTGTCTTTTCTTCTCTTACATTCGTTTTTGCTCATTAGGAATTCCTGTTGTTAGTAAGAAGCAGTGTTACCCTTGGCTTTTATTCATACAGTGTCCTTCCAACTCTGAACATTTTCTGGCAGTATATGAACCAATTAAAGGTATAAAGCAGAGAACAAATTCAGTGTTTTGGATGCATTGCCAGAAGAGAATACTTCTGTGACTTAATCTTTACTGACCACACCAAAACCTGAATATTTGCTGAATTGCAGGCACTCTGGCTTTAAATCAAGGACAGCTGCTTGTCTAGGATCCTAACAGGCTTTGTTTGGCTCACCTTTGAGGGAAGCACTCTTACGGCTTCATACAGGGTTGCGCTCTCTGTTCTCTCTGGCCCGGTGAGTTCCTCCAGAAGCAGTGCCTTCATCAGAAGGGGTAGAGGGCTTCTCCACTTAATGTGTTGATGGTGAAAGATCCCGTTAGGGAAGGTGAAAATGTGGGGAAAGTCTGAAAAGGAAAGAGAGCTTGAGTCTCTCCCTTGAGCAAGTGTGTAGCCATTCAGCCATACGTGGAGTGTGGGCAATAGCACTGCTGTATTTGGTGATGGTGACTGCCGCTGCTTTCTTCTGCATGGAACTCAGAGACACCAATTTGTGTGAGCACATGGGCAGTATGGTAAGTAGATCTCCTGTAAGGGCAGTTTGGCAAACATGAGAGAAAGATGCCAACCTGGACAGCTCTGCTAAGGTGGAAAAATTGGGTGTATGGAATCATGTTCAAATTTCTGAAGAATCTGGCAAGCAGGAAGTAATTATGGAAAAGAAATCACAGCATCACTGAAATATAACCTCTGGTTTTTCTTCTGTCTAGAAAATCAGTTTTATGATCAACTCTGTTAGTGCAGACTGTAAAGGAAATGAAGATAGATACCAAAAGTGGTCTAGCTGTAACAGCACTGAGTTCGGCACAGGCTAATTTACTTTTCTTTCTGTCAGGGTAAATTAGTTCACATTACTTTTCATTTCCGTGGCTAAACTGCTTCTGGTGTCTGAGTTGAGTCATTTAAAACTAAGTCTGACATCTCTGAGGTGCACTGTAGTTTGCAGTGTTGATGCACCTTTAGTTTGGAATTTACCCAAATTGAGGTTGTCTTGGCTGAAGAGAAGCAGAGGCAGATCCGTGGCTGTGTCTGAACAGAGTCGTTCTGCTCATTTCAAGCAGTGCTGGTACTGATAAAATGACTGATACTTAGTTTATGATATCTAATGTTTGTCTTTTTGTGAAATCTGCTTACCTGCAAGTGAAGGCTCTACTGTTCCATTTTGCTCAGGTTCTCCTCGAGAATACTTAGAGTATTATGTATTTCCAGTACTCTTACCCGGGATGGCTGAACTTCTGCATCGAGCAAAGAAGGAAAAGTGTTTTGAGGTTAGTTTTTAGTTAAAATCATTGTCAAGAAGTTACGGTCTTTTATTTCACAGGCAGTATTTCTTTAATTTGGTCTTTCTCAAGAAACCCAACCAACAATAATCTGACATATCATGAGTTGTTTTGGATCTGGTCTTGAGTGTTATTTTCTCCAGTAATTCAGAACAGATCGAATACTACGCATACGTGATCATTATGACAATCTCTAACTCGCAATAAATCTTCCTTAAATATCCAGTTGTATCTAGCCAAAATAGCCTTGTATTTTAGAGAAACAGGCTTGCTTTCAGGTTAATACGCATCACTTACTTGAGGGTGACATAAAGAACTTGAATTTTATGTCATTGCTCAATTATTTTTGCTGGTCTGACATCCTAATAGAGGTACATTTTGGTTTTTTGTTTTTTTAATGTTCTATGTAAATTCTATTTAATTGGAAAGCAGGATATTCAGCATTAATGAGCTTATAAAATTGTACATTTTAAAAATAATTGTTTGCTACGTATATTTTTATAGAACTGTTTTCAGTGTATGCATGTATAAACATACCTGAAGAGACGTTCCTAATTGTATATAGGGAGTGCTCAAAAAAGCATTAGACATGGTGCAAAATAAAGCTCATTTTATCACCAGAGCCTGACTCGCAGACCCCCAGCTACTGGGAGTTGTGGGGTCTTCAATCACTTCTGCTATTTCTCCAACCATGGAAGTGAGGTTTTTTTTCTGTTTCCAACTTTCTGCCTGCCATCCATACTTTCCAATGTAAAACTTCTCTATATTTTTATGCCTGTAGCTGAGCTTCTTCTTACTTGTAGTTTCATAGTATAAAGAACAGTTAATACAAATGACAAAATATCTCCCTTTCTCTACATCATACACATCGGAGGGATACAGTCTGTGCTCTTGGAGTTATGATTAAAATGGTGGCAAAGTGAGGAGGACTTTGTGTTACTAGTGGGTTATGAATCATCTTAGGTCTTGATCTACCTCCTCTCCAGCTACTGACGTTGACTTCCTCTTGAGGGCGTGTGTATATACCATGACACAAATTGTGGAACAGTTAGTAGAAATTGCACGTGTGCTATTTGCCACTGACCTGTACATGCCTGGCACAACTGAAAATACACAGAGCTTACCGTACTTGAATGGACACTCCAAACTTGCATTTCACATTCAAATCTGTGTGTCATAACAGTAAGTTATTTTGATTTTTGCTGTCTTCACCAGATTTGGGTGTGTCTACAGAGTGATTATTTATAGATGCATGTATATGTATTTATAATCTGTGATTAATACAGGTAGAATAGGAAAATAGTTCATTTACATTACCTAGTCAAGAGCAGATTGAACAT
>VZTM01003288.1:82319-112496 GCA_013400555.1 Jacana jacana | reverse complement strand
GGGGTTTTACATATACATATACATTTCTTTAAGAAAACAACAAAGCACTAAAGCAACTTTTTACAAGAAAAATCCAGAAGGAACTTACATCCAATAATTTATTTCAGACAACGCTGATTTTTTTAACCAGGAGCAATAACCGTTTAATTTGTTTTAAGGCTAGAACCCTACTAGATTCTTCGGAATTCTTATAGGACACAAAAAGCTGCCTTCGTTTTCTTATTTATCTTCCTACACAAAAGAAACAAGAACAAATTGCAGGTTCTCATCTAGAAAATGAAATACTTTATTCTGACCAAAAAAAGAATTGCCTGCTTTACCTTAAGCTAGCGATCACACTGTGACACTAAAAACGAGTCAGGAAACTTAGATCTAATGCTGTCATTCTGTCCTAAGCAACCCCTCTCTTCGTAATCTTTAAATTCCAAATACGAGAAAAGCCTTAATTTGAAACCTCTCCCTTTTTGTCTGCCTATTTTTATTTTAGTATGCTCTGGTAATTATACTTTCAAATAAACTTTTCAGAATCCTTCCTGGAAGAAGGCACCCGCAGAAGGTTTTAAGAAACGCACAGGAATTTGAAGCTGGTTATTTACATCTTTTACACGTACACAAAGACTAACAAAACATGCTGTTTAATAGAAATCAAACAGCTTTTAATCTAGTGTCAGTTTTAACTAGGGGTAGAAAGTAACGTGACTAAAGATCATTCTTTAAAAAACTTAAAGTGTCCACACACATAAAACTGCTCATTCATTATTTCCTGCTCTTGCTTTAAATCACCTGAACATTGGGTATTAAATGTAACAGAGATAAAGTTACTGTTGCTTTTCCAAAAAGCTTTGCCTGGGGTTTGGTTGGGTTTTTTTGTTTTCCCAGTTTTCACACGAGTTTTTCATTCTCTCCTGGATTGAGTTAAGCGTGTGTTTTAATGCACTGCAAAACCTTTCTATCACATTATTATTAAACAGCAATTGAGGCACATTTGNGCCAAAATTAAAGTAAATTAACTAGGTTATTGAAATTCACTTGCAATCTCGACTTTAGACTTAAAACAATATTTTAGCAAATACTTAAACAGGCAATTACTGTTTATATAGTAAACAGAAAACTGCCTGCAGTTTTAGATGAACCAGATTCACTAATATTGACAAGTAAATAACTGTTTGGAGCCAGAATCATACTTAATTACTACAGTCAACAACATTCATTATTGAATGCAGCACATAGCTTATATTAAAGTATAACATTATATATTTGCATGTTTGTTATTTGCCCATTTTTTCCTAATAAGATAAATTAGAAAATATGAAAAATGTAGAGGGTATTTAACATGCTGCCACTAGAAAATGCAGGCATTAATCACTTCAGCAAACTTTAAGACTCAAAAATCCAAATCTTTTCGTTTCCAAACAAAATAAACAATTCTTAATTAGGCCCCAATCCTACAATCTGATCAAAATCTTTGTAACAGTCTCCCCGAATTCAACCGGGCTCAGACCTTAACAGAATTTCCCCCCTCCCCCCCCTTGATTTGAGCTATTATCAAATTAAAGAACTACTGCAGCTTGACTTTCTGCCAACTGTACTTGAATTTTCAGAGAACAGCTTTATTATTTTTTTTCTTTAATAACCTATTTTGGGGTAAATAATACTCTTCACTCTTGATATTATTGCCTGAACATCACCAAAATTAAACAGCATGAGAAGATGTGCCTGTTCCTAGGGTCAGAGTGTTCCTTTTCATTGGATATTAAGGCTCTGTGGGAAGAAAACTCTGGGAGGCTGCCCTTGCAGAAGGAGTCTTAAAAGTAGTTTTGGGAACATTGGGACTTCTTTCTTTCCCATCCCTCTGCAGAAAAAAATGGTGCCAGGGCATTTTCCTAAAACGCACAATAAGTTACAATCCACACAAAGATGTCCCCACTGGCTTTGGCCCATGGTTCAACTCTCACTGACTCAACAGCGGCACAGAAATAGTCACAGCCTGAAGTACAAAGTAGGGTTGCTCTGGACAAGCAGCTGCTGCACACAACATCACAACTGTGGCATCTAATAGCTCACAGGTCAGCGAGACAGACTACAATAATAGCAGACAGCTGAAAAACAGCCACTAGCAACTTTTGGCATGGACCCGTCAAAGAGCCACTTGCTGAGACTCTTTGGTAGGTCCCAGCAAACGTTGGGGCTTCTGCATTAAGGTCTACAAAGCCTCATGCAAGCATTAGGTAGTGCAGAGGTTCCACAACAAAATCTCCAACATGGAGATGGTGGAACAAAGCAATCATGTTTTCTTACTCAATAGAAGTTTATATTCAGGAGGGAGAAAGAAATGGCAAAACTCTCCAGGAAACGTGGCACATTATAATTTTCATTGAGATCCTTCAACAACTTGCAGGCCCTTTGCATTGGACCCTGGTTTTGTAGGCATGCCCAGAAAACTCAAGGCTTCATCTCTTATGTGAAAATCACTTTCAGATCCTTTAGCTATAAAATTTCCCACAGCACATCCTACAACAGGAAATGGGCAAAACGGGTGGAAGAGCCCTGAATTCTCTACCTGCTCCAGAAAGGACCTCTTTTCCACCCTTTCAAAGAACACTGCAGAGGGAAACAGCCTTATGGAGGCACTGCTCAGAGCACAGTGAAAGCAAAGCGATCACAGCTCTACAGTCTGTTCTCGGGTTTGTCTTTCCAATTTGTCTTCTGTGTATAATAGGGATTTTACTGCACGGGAGGAGCTGACAGTTGTAAAACGCCTTTAGTAATCAATAGATCCATGTTTTTATATTAATAACACAATAATTCACCACCATTGTAGCCTAGAGAAGAAACAGAAAGCATTAGGTCACACCAAAGCTTACTCAAGCCCAGCTCCTGTATTCAGGCATCATTCCTCTGACATCAACAGGAATTTGCTTGAGCAAGGAGTAGGGTTTGCTTCAGTGATAACCCTGAAGTTAAAATATCTGTCGCTTCACTATAGACCATTTCAAGGACTAGCTCTGATTATTCTTCCCCAGCAATGGAAAACCACTATACTCCCACATTTCACAACCGGGGGTGGGCTGATAGGGCTGCCAAGTCTCCTCCAGCATCATGGCACACTGAGAAATGGCAGCTCATTGTTAATACTCTTCAGAAGCCCCTTATTTCCATTTCCATGAGTTCATTAGGATTACACAGGTGACTGATGTTATATGCTAAGTGTCTCCAGGATTGCACAAAGTGCCACATTAACAAAAACCAAAATAAAAACGGTTTTGTCAACCACCACACAAAACACCGCTGAAGGCTTCGTGGGCAACTGTTTTAGCCTCCATATGCCCGCACACTATGAATCAATCTCTAATTACATGATCATATACAAAACTTCAGCCTTGGTGGCAGGAGCTCTGCAAACAAAACCAGCAACAAAAACCCAGGGGAAGGAGCACATGGGGTTGCTGTAACTTCACGGCTGTCTCACCACTAACACTGCACCAGCATAAGCCTGATCTCAATTCTTATTATTCTCAGGTTCCCAATGGAAGAGAGGGGTTTGTTTCAAGATCTAGGAACACAAAAGCAGCCTACAAACATGGGTATCCTCACATCAAAGCCCAACTACCCCTGAATTTTGGATCAGGCCCATCCCAAGCAATTTCTGCCACAGTTAGTTGTCCTCCTTTCCCCTTTTCTCCCTTCCCCAGGAAGAAAGTGAAGGCTGACTCTATAAACAGCATCAAGGAAAACACTCAAGGGATTCTACCAGAAATCAAAAATAAAAGCAGGTGAAAAATGGAGGGTGGGATGCCAGGTGTGCATAGGGCACCTTTTCCTCTCCCCTCCCACATGTCACTGCCTTGACAAGCAGCATGTGCCAAGCCAGCGGCAGCAGCCGGTCCCGGCACAGCGGGCATTTGTGGCCCTGGGGACAGGGGAACCCGGCTGCAGCCCCAACCCCATGGTTTGCTTGGCTCGGAGGCAGTTCCTCCTACAATAGTGTGGCACCAGACTCTCCAGACTGTGACTCTCCCAAAGGCTTGGTGTTGGGGCTGGGGAGACACACACACACGCGCCTTTCCCTGCCTTTGGTTTGCTCTTTGTGAGCTGGAGTCTGCTGCCCCTTTTCAAAGACAATGCCCAAAGCCATCTACCCAAACAATTTTACCAGGAAAACATGCCGGAGGAGTTAAAGCTGTCTATATATTGCACTCCCTGCACCTCATTTCCGTTGATTACATACAGAGCCAGGCAAAATCCAACTGATTCATCCCCGAATAAGCCTGTATGCATCCTTCCTCCTAGGAGTAATCCCAGCTACTTCACTAGGACTCTGCTGGGGGATGGGGGCGGGCTGGGGGGAAATCAGGTAGATAAATTAGTCCACCTTAAGCTTTAAAACTGTGCCGTTTCTTCCTTTACATAATTTGCTGCTCGACTAGGGGCCTTTATGAGAATTTTGTATGTTAGGCACTTCTGCAGCAGGCGAAGTGACAGCGAGTCTCGGGTGGATTTCTGGACAACAGAATAATATTATATCCTGGTGTCTGCTCAGTGCCCTCTCTGTGCACAATAGCTCTGAGTGGCAGCGCATGGTAAGCGGATGAAGCGGTAAGAAGTATATGATCTGATGAGCTTGGCTAAACTGGGGGCGTCTCCTCTACTCGGCTAAATTAAAAACCTCCCTGCAATTTCAGTCCTAATCACCCCCTCTGATGCTGTAATTGATGATGGTCACTTAACTCCTTCACTCCCAGGGCCTTTTATCAGAACCCAGTGCATTAGCCAGTTCTCCATGGCTTCAATCAGTTGGATTTAATGGGGTGGGGTTTTTTTTGAAATTTTAGAAATTTAAAAGGGATATGAAGTATACAGGGAGTCACGGCGTAAATATTTCATGGCAGGTCTTTGGTTACTTCAGATCCACAATGCCCCACTCCCAAGTGGTACAAGCTGTCTTTAAGCCTGGTTTGTGGAAAAATCTCTTCTCTTCAGTGGCACTGAGACATACATTGGCTTCTCTGCCACTCTCCTCCCTGTGGCTGGCACAGGCAAGGAGCCAGCAGCATTATTACACCCTTGCACCTCCCAGCTGGCAAAATGGCCCTTTGCAGCCTTTACCAGTTGGTGCAAGCTGCTCTAACTTGTGTTGAGAAACCAAACCAGAAAAGTCCTATTTGCATTTTCAGCCTGATTCCAGACACAGTCCCTGTACACCCTACATACAGGCTTACTGTTGGCTCTTACACAACATGCTCCAAACTTAATAATGAAGGTGTGACTAGAGCTGTTAAAACAATCCTGGAGCTAAATACCTTCCCATTCCACCTTCCATTTATGAAGGTTTTCAGGGAATTGCCTGTACAGCACATTGTTCTTTTCTTGCAGAATTCTTTAAGTCTGACTCATACCAAGAAGGGAAAAAAAAAAAAAATCTATATGATGTGATATACGTTTATATCCTGTGAATAAGAGGCTTTTCAGCATTGGGAAATCTATAGCATGAATTATTCTAACTGATTTATAATAGACAGCAATGCCTTAAGGACCTTATTCTGACTATTTGTGCTTTCATGACAGGGTCGATGTACTAGCTGCATTGTATTCAGTAACCAGAGGATCCAAAGCATATGCCCATATACCCGTTTTAGAATTATGGCACTTTAGAAGAGGGCAAGAGGCTTGCCCTTTTGGGGTTGTTTTTTTTTTAAGTTTGTAACTGTTAAGACTGTGTCTTGAAAGACACAGATCTCAATACAACTTATATGTATTACAGTTCCAGTATCAACACCCAGTCATAGTCCCTAGATTTTTACATCTCCCCACGTAGCATTAGAATGCCAGCAACTGCTGGAGTCTGTTCTTACTTTTCTTTCTTTCTGTTGTGTTGCTTTGCTTTCTTTTCTGCATGGGGAATAGCCTGCAGAGTCTTGATAATGTGAACCTACTTTGTTTACAAATCCCAGCACTGCTACTCTGTAAATAGGAAACCAACTGACCCAGGAGACATCTGGATATCAAAAGATGAGCCAGCTCAGAGGAGGCCAAGGCAGAAACCCCTCTTTGCAGCCTGAATAGTGGAGGTGGCAAAGCTGCCCCCTAAAATGCTTCAAGACTACTTTACCCAGTGACTAACACCTGAATGGTGGCACCATTCCTTGTTACATGCCTGCAGAGGAGGGCAGGAATTTTTCTAGAGTCTTTGACAGATGAAAACATTGATTCTAGACAGCCATTCCTACCCAGATCAGTAAGGCATCTTGTTAAGAGTGCAATATTCTCATAACACTACATTGTTGTCCAGTATTAAAATGGAAAAATTATTACTTTTCAGTTTTCTGGATGCACGAGAAGGACCGAGTTGTGTCTGGTTCCTCGCAGCCTTTGATCAATTCCAACTCTAAAGTAACTGACTGAAGACACAGTAAAAGACAAGGAAATTATTTTATTAGACTCCACTTCCCTTGCTGCAGTTATTTTTGAAAGATGCAATTTCCCAGGCCCCCCAAAGTGACCACATCATCTCTCTTCCAATACTGCTTGCCATGTTTGACAAATGCGGCACAATACCAAAGTTCAGATTAAACGAGGCTACAACAATTCAGTCCCTAACAAACAACAAAACAACTGGCCCCGAAGTTCTCCCAGCACAACCAGGATCCACATGGCACCGAAAGGTGGTGTGTCTGCCAGCCGCTAAATGAATTTAATTAAGCAGTGGAGTGGCTGGTCTCATATGGCTGGAACTGTTGAGCGTAGGTGTGTGTGTGTGCGCTCTCCCAACACATTAGCAGAACCAAGCCAAGCTGCAACAGAATCCATAAATTTCTCTTGCAGCCATTAAGCTAAAAAGACCCTTGCTCTGCCCGTGCTAGAGGAACATGTACCGGACTTGACTTCCCAGGAAATTACTTTAAATTTGAGAAGAGACACATAAAGAGACATCTGCATAAAGGCAACCAAGATCTGAATTCTATAGGCCTTATTCTGTACTTTGCAGTGTGTTACATCAGCTAGATGCCATTGAGACAGGAGAGAATTAAGTCCAGTAATGAAAAAATAATTTAAAGAGCATCTAAGAAAAACATATGAAGATTAAGCTGTCTCCTTTATAGATCATATTTGATAGCTTTGCTCAGAGAAGAAGCATTGCCTACAATTATTAAAGGAAATATGCCCAGGACATCAAGGAAACTATTCCATTTACTGGGTCAGATACCTCCATGTAACTATGCTTCCGTATCTAAATGACACACAAGCTACCAGGACCCGATGAACTGTGAAAGATAATTTATTCACTTTTTGAAGACATGCTTTTACCTTCACATTTTTACCTTTACATTTCTGACCAGCTCTCCCCATCTATTCAAGCACCAATACAGCCCACACCAGAAACATCTGTTTCCCCCCTCAACTCTTTAGGGCAAGAAAGGCAAGGGACAAAAAAACAAGTTATTTGGCCAGTGGGGACTTCCATTGGAAGAGAAAGCGCTCTTAGGATACATAGGGCTGACATCTTACCCCATTCCCCTTTTGTAGTCTGGGACAGCAGTGAATCTATAGGCAGGACACACCCACCGTATGGCACCAACGCTTTGCATTATACACCTCTTGAGGGCCAACAGATCTCCTAACAGGACAACTGAAAGTCACAATAAGCTGGTGCAGCCCATCACATACCTAACATTTTCCCTGAAGAGTTCTAGAAGATGGTGAGACAGGTCCGTGTTCCCTTCGATTTAACCTTATTCCCAGGCATAACTTGCAGAGAAAACCAAATGAGGGACTCTATCTAGTCTGTTGGCCTTTCCTGGCCTTCCATTCCCACTTTCTTATTTTTAACAGTTTCATTGTAAATGAGTAAAGCATTAAAACATTAGCTTATATTGTACTGCAAAGCCTATTCCAGTAAACCTGTCAAAATTGGCATCATTAATAATAATACTTAGCACTTACATACTGCTTTACATTTTCAGAGCACCACAGACATTAACTTAATTAACAAGTGACAGTTTCACAAGCAGAAGCTCTCCCTGCAACACTAGCCAGTGTGCCTGAATTTCTCACAAAATCTCAAACTCTGCATTAATCCACTTGTCTTTCATCCCTCTGAAAAGCTTATCTTTCTTTTTATTCACCTCCTTTGGACATATACACCCATGCTTTTAAAAATGAAGCTATTAAAAATATTCAGGTGGAAGAACACTGACTTAACATAAGCTAATCAGAAAATCCACATTACCCTACTTTTCAGCCTAAATTACACAAAAATCAGAGTTCTGTAAAGCACATATCTGGAGAGAATAGGTCTTTAAATTGGTGTAAAGTATACTTAATATTGACTGCTCTGCAATTTCCCAAACCGTTCAGAAACCAAGAGATATAAGTAGGTTTTATTTGAATTTTTCCTTCATGTTTAAAAAGAAAGATAGCNAAATCAATACATTAGTCTATCTACAGAAATAAAGTAAGTGAAACCTCTGTCTCTAGCAATTTACATGGCAAATTCACTGGAGACAACAGTGCTTCGGTTCTCAGGGCCATATTTCAGAGGTCTATCAAACTCATGCTGATTTCCAAAGCTTAAGTTTAGTATGCCAATGTCACACCTGGCATGTTTTCTACTTGAAGCCCACCAAGCAAATTCAGCACTCAAACACCACCATTGTACCAGACAGAAGTCACTGCTAATCCACCTAAAAATGAGATGAAGGTCCTTACACTGGTCTTCATCAGGAAGCTTCAGGCTTACAAGCAAAGAAACAACTGCACCAACAAGCACTTCTTTCAAAAAGTTCAAGAACATTATAACTCACTGCCAGGGTAAGCCACACACCTCCATACCACAAAGCCACTGCAAACACCACCATGACCCACAGCACTAGCCTTAAAGAGTCCAACAGAAAACACAACCCAAACACCTGTACAAGAGGATGAAGAAATCACTGTTAAGACACAGCCAGCTCACAGCCACAGACTTTTGTCTCTACCACACCGGTGGCCTCAAAAGCCAACAAGAATCCCATCTCCTGCCAGCTAGGTGATGGCCATTAGGGTTTAAAACTTCACCATCACCACACAGAGGGATTTCCACAACCAGAAATGGGTGCTTCGAGGAAGGGCACTCCCAGAGCCACTGCTGGCTTTGGGAAAGCCCTCAGCACCCCTAAACCTACCCTCCCCAGAGCTCACAGCAACGACCTTGGTACACACAAACCTGCACACAACCAAGAGGGACCAAGGACCACAGTAGCCTTCAGTTTACTCACGTCTGCTGCCCTCAGATCAGCATCTCTTCATAGCCAGGACCAGGCATTGTGGGAAAGTCATCTTTTTCTCCAAACACCTGTAGACTCTCACAGTAGAGACTGATTGGGGAGACTGATGGGAGGAAAACGCACGCCAGCCTTAATGAGGCTCTGGTGAAGCCCCACAGCTGCCTGTGCTCATGGGGGAGGACCACAACAACCCACCCTCCACCCACCATACAACCTTCACTCTCTCCCTTTTAGGCCAGGATAGGGCCATAGCCATGGCTTACAGCCTCCACACCCACCCAAACAGTAGCTGTTTGGAGCAGGCAGGGACTGTTCCTTCTTGGTGGTGGGCCCCATTTGGAGGGACCTCCATCCCGTTGTGGCACCTTGCTGTGATCACTCCTCTCCTGTTTGTTGTTCCAGTCCCTGGAAAGCCACCTGCTGATGTGATTTTCCTGAGTATCCACACAATGCTGGCAGTTTTTCTTAGAATCCCAGCTCCTAGGGTCAGAGGGTTTGGGCATTTCTCGTCCAATTTATGGCCATGATGGCTGCTTGAAAACATCCACAGCTAAAATGCTCCAAGTGTTTGGGGGTGCTACCAGAAAAAAAAAAAAAGAGTTGCAAGTGCCTCTCCATTTTATAAGCATCCAGACCCCAGCACGGGCTGAAGGGTCTCCATTCCTCCTCCCCACAAACTGCCCAGGCTACACACCTGCATCTCTGAAAAGCAGTTTCTCCATAGGGCACAACTGCTATGAGGATTTAGCCATGACGTGAATGTTAATTTATAGCATAACAGTTATATTGGGAAGTGATGTTGCTTTTCAGCTAGCTGCTTCTTGTGTCTGAGGGGGCACTGTCCCATGGTTGCTCAAAGCCTGGTGGGCAAGAGCTCGACAGCAGCAGGGAAATTGTTGTCAACTCTTACAGGTGGTACTGCCCCTGGGACAGACACTCAGCTGATGAAAATCAGCATTGCTGCACTGATTGTGGTGCAAACAGTAATAAAGGCTGACCCTTCCAATGAATCCATTGCTTAAGGAGTGCGTCGTAACATCTCAGTGTCTGCTAAATTAATTGTTCTGGGTCCAAAGAGTGGGGTTTTTTTAAGACATCTAATGCTGGTGAGCTGTTTGGCCACAGTATGCTTATGCCCAAATGTAAACACGTAAAAATAGCCAGACCAACTCATTCAACTAGGACGAGTGATTTCTGAAACAACCTCAACATTACCACCCCAGTGCAGAGTGCTAACAGCAATTCACAATTTCCTTTCCTCTAGTAGGCAGTTCAAACACTGGCGAAGTTCCTATCGGAGCATTTAATATCTGCTGTAAGCCTCTGTTTAGCAGGAAGATTACATCCCCCAGATTTCACAGTTCAAAAGTTCATACTGTACTGCTCTATTTATAGAATGCCTGACACTGCCTCTTCTTTAGTGCAGATATTCGGGGCCAGGGGGAAGAATCAGTTTGGATCATTCTGAAACAAGGCTTTAAAGAGTTTGTTTTGTGTAGCCATTACCAACTCTCAGTCCTGCATCAGAAACTTTTGTTTCTCGGCATGGGGGGTTGCAGTTAAGAATTCTTCTGACCTGTCATTAAACTTGAAATTTTGAAAAGAAAGTTAAAATTCAGAAGTGGATAATCAGTGCTAAAAGAAAAAAAAAAAAAAACAAACCCCAAACATCTTTTGCTTCTAGTTAATTACTTTCTCAGAGGGAACAGGAATGGCTTTTGGGGGGAAAGAAAACAAAAACCAAAAACAAACCAAAAAAAAAACCAAAACAAACAAACAAACAATAAAACCCCAAACAATATTTAAGGAAGCCACAGGTTAAAAATTACTTTCACTGGAACATAATGGTCATGACTAGAAAGACCCTTCCAGTCTGTACATCACTGATTGTTTTTATCTGTAGTTTTCACTTCTCGTTGTACATCTTTTCTCTAGGTCTTTCAGCAAGTAAATCCTTCAAACTCTATCTCAGTGCCGGACTGCTTTAGAAACGCAAAACAGATAGTTTTAAGTCATCTCTAGATATCCAGTTCCAGAGAGATAAGACACGGACCTCGGTCTAATCTCATTTACACAGATCAAAATCACAACTCGTTCCACCAGAGTAAGCAGGGTGACATTGCTGCAAACCTCCACTGCTTCTTACTTTTGGCAATTTTGTATGTGATGCTTTTAACACATCCCTGAGCCAACTGATTTGAGCGTATTCTTTAATTAAACCTCTGTTGTCAAAACCAGGCAGCAGTCATGCTTGTGAAGAGCTCTGCCCTGCCAGTGCTTACAGGTCAATGTCCTCCATGCCCAGCCTCCACCCAGCTTGACCCTGCCCTGATCCGGGGCCCTCAGTATCATGCTGGTGCACCTTTTCATTCCTCAGTGCAAGTGATCAAATACCTATGTTACAGTTGTACTGAAAAGAGAAGAGGTAGAGAGAGGGAAAGCTTTTGGAACAAATCAAGGAGAGGACTCAGATTTACATCTTCTGGAGCTGCAGAATGATAAAAAAGCTGTTCTGCCCTCCTCAGTGCCAGAATTAGGTCTAGAAAGCCCTGTCTCTGCATACATGTGTTCAGCTATCTACTTAGCAGAGCTCTTTATGAATGTAAAATGTGTTAACTATCTTTCAAGTACCATATCAGCTAGCTAGAGAAATTATTTTGTTACTGACTCATCTGAACACTAAAAACATCAGACAACGTTTCTCAAAGATCTATTTCTCTGTAACTATGTTGGTACTAGGATTAGTTTACTAAGTGAAGCACAGGTCTGAGAGCCTTTTATAACTGAACCTAAAACTATCATGGTTTTAGCTTGTGCATTGTCTTCAGGTCAGAGGTGGATGAAGTATCCCTTAGCCAGATGCTGCATGTCACATCATCTTTCAGGGAGCAGCTTCTCACCACCTTTTCTGCTCCATGTTTCCCCCACAGCCTCAGGGGCTAGATGGGAGAGAAGGTTGTGCATGACTTTTCTGCACTTTAAGCAAGGATCACAAACAGTGGGACAACCTCCTTCTTCTTCACAGTATTCCAGAGATTATGAAGTATGTGCTTGAAGGCACATATGCATTTAATCAGTTTGGACTTTAAATAAAACTAAGCTCAAGTTTAGGCATGCTCTATCCAAAGTGAACTCTAACTCGCAACTGTGGCACTCAAATTCCAGCTGAATATCTCACACCTTTACAAAATAATACAATTTTCTCCCAAATCTATTCTGCTTCCTTTTCCCAAGGGAAATGCACCTTCCAAAGGCATAATCTATAACCTCCTCAGCCAGCACACCTTCCGAAGAAACTTTGCCCTGCTAGTCCTCACAAAGCAGCCCCATGTACCCTCGGTTCTCCCTCCTCTTGCCTGAGATGGCAGAAGTAGGGCGGTCCGAGTGCCACTTCTCATTCTCAAACTGCAAGTAGCAAACTGCTTATGCAAATTCTTCTCCCAGTTGGCCCAGCATGATGGCTTTCAGCATGGTAAGACAAGGCTCTGTGCCTGGAAGAGCCAGCCAGCCTGCAGTGGTGGGAGCATTTTGATCGCAGACTGCAGTAAATATTTAATTATCGTGTGATTTCTTCTGTGCAAACCTCAAAGTGTTTCTCAATATCAATACTTGCTCTAGTTATGTGTAACCATCTTTCAACTTTAAGAAATATATTCAGGAGTGATGATAAATATTTCATAAAACTGTAACTAAAAGCTGTTCGCAGACTTTAGGTGACCTGCTGCTTATTCCGAGGTGAGAGGAAGTACTTCAAGAGTGTATTAATTTCAAATAATTTTAAAGAAGTCTTACATTTGTCGGATATCTGCTTTACCCAGCTGAAAATCAAGGCCAAGATGACTCAGTCATTATACTGTACCGTGAATTCACTATCCTCCCTTCATACAACATACACAGCATGATTCAAGGTTAACATAGAATATCAAAAGACTCATAGCATGGACAATTTTAATGGTAAAGGAACCTTGACTTTTACTGATTATATTAGTTCAACGAAAATTGACCTTCAATATATGAAGATTTCATTTTCACAAATAAATGGTATGACTGATGCCTTTTATTAGGCTTACAAAAAAGTAATCAGAATTGAAGCTTTCAAGGCCACAATCTCTTCTTCAGTTCAAATTACAGATAACGGAAGGAAAGACATAGTTATGAGATCTTAAAAGCTAAACTAATCTTTTTTGTTTCTTTCTTTCTTAATAAAAGGCAGTAGTATTACTATTTATCACGTCCCACTAGCCAGCATTGCTGCTAAATAACAACATGCCACTTTCCAGCATTATCTCCAGAGTTGTTGCTTGTGCATATTTATCCAGTTAATGGGATGGATTTATTACAAGTATTGAATAATTTGGACCCAGCTTACACTGATGTATTTTATGGCATGTGGTCAACACAGCTATTACGGCATGGATCTGCAACTGCTCTATAAACTGGAGCATACAGTCATTAAAATGAATGAGCACGAGTGTTTGTTATGCTGTTTTTAATTATATGTTTATCTCTTTCTCTTTTATACTTCCATTTTATTTATACCACATGTGGTCACATATGGGGCATAGATGTCATCTTAGGGGGTTTAGGCAAACCCTAGGCAACCATCTTACTTTATTTAGGAGGGTGAAACTTACCCTATCAAAAATTATGGGCTATATATCTTAATTTACATGCATGTTCCTGATTTTTAGTGAAGTCCAGTATCCAGAGTAAAGGGTATTCTAAAGGGAAAAGGAGAAAATCTCCATCATGTGGAACACTGATTATGAGAGGGATTGTTTTAATGTTTATCATAGGTTTATTATTTATATTAAATGCTTACATTATGACTTGTACATTTCCTGGAGAAGTTTCTATAATAACTTGGGTATAACAGAAGATCCTGGAGACCAAAACTCACTGAACTATTAGTTTAACAACTAGTAGTTCAAAGTGATAATTTAAGGCACAAATTAATGATACTTTCAGGACTCAGTTCTGTTTTCTTAAGGTTCTGCCACATGGATAAATATCCGTCCTTTGTGCACTGATGACAATTAGTCCGAAAAGATGGTACAGGTATTGGGGGACATTCTTGATAGCACAGCTCCACCAAAGCTGCCAGTGGACAGGGAGGCACAGGAAACCAGACTCCATGGAATGGCCCAAGAAATCCAGGGCAACGAACCTTGTCTCTGGGGTTCATTGGCATCCTGTTGGGCCTGTGGTTTATACCATGAAAACCATTTAACTTATTCCTATTTGGCTTATGGGCTTATTCTTCATGTGATTTTGTCGATGGAAATGGGCCAGAAAAACTGAAAGGAAATTGGAAGCACACTTTCAGTGAGTTGTATAGCCTTCAAACTTGCTTTCTATGAATGTTAATGCCAGAACGCACAGTCATCTGAAGTTTCATAAAAATGAAAGACTTTGTTTTAACCTGTGTACCTCCTTTGGACAATTAGGAGTCTAAGAGAATAGTGTCCAGACACATGAATCTAAGAAAATGTGCATATATACCTTACTTTCTTCATTGGGTGGGCTATCAGTTGTATTCCCAACATTGGCTCAAGGCCTATATCTTTCACATGACAGAATGTGAACAATTTATGCATTTAGCTAAATCTGCTTAACCTGGGTCAAACTACACCCCTGTTGGAGCTCTGCCATCACAAGCGCAAAAGAATTATAGATCTGATGGTACATGTCCTGATGAAGGAGAAACAGTGACACTGGGCTGATCAACAGTTTAACAATGACACGAGTGGCTCCCTCTGAGGACAAGATCAGGTCTATTGAAGTGATCAATTTAAGTTTTAAATTATACTTTTAATTATTTAAAATAGAACGTAGGCAGAGCTAGGAAAAAAAAATCCCTTTGTGTCAAGCAGTAATTACATCTGACTTTTCCACCCAAAACTCTAAGTGGTTGTAGCACTGCATTATAACTGCTTAAAAGTATAAGGTTCTTTCTTTTGCATAGTTCAGATTGTGCACTGAACTAGATAGCTTTGTTAGTAGGGCACGCGGCTCTTCGTTCCTGGAACCCCGCTTGAACTCTTTAGTTAAATGAATACACTGGTTTTGCTCAGTCATTAGTAGGCAGTAACTCATATCGCAGTGCATTGCATTTAATTCAGGACAGTTGGCAGTCTCTGCACAAGAGAGACTCCAAAATGAGCCAGCATATAAAGGAGGGGAATGTCTTCAGCTTAGAGCTGGGGTTACCACTAGGGCAAGGAGGGGATTTTCTCACTCCAGCTGTCTGCATCAGAACTGGTATTCAGTTCCTGGTACTCTGAGACCTGTAATCTTGGTAAAAACAGGGAAGGGAAGGGAAGGGAAGGGAGGGAGGGGGGAAACAACACCGAAAACTCAAATGGTCATTTGGGGAACAGAATATTGTAAATAAGCCATATAAAAAAATAAATAAATAAAAATCAGAAATATACATGCTCATGCATCAGTCACCTCCATTTCAGATCCCATGCCAAACAGAGAGGAGGAATGAGGGCTCAGCTCAGTTAAGGAGAGCACAAAAATCAACAGCACTAAAGCTACTTTTCAGGTTAGCATAATCTTCTGTCTGCAAACACTGTCTGTTTTATCTGATTATTTTTTTTTTATTGGACAGCTGTGATCTTCTCCTTTCAAAACCTTGTCACTGCCGTTCAGCAGAAATGTAAGTGATATGATTAAGGAACATGGCATCTTGTATAATCGGTCGTAATCATTATCTAGGGGTTTCAGTAACATGACACATGCACGGCAACAGCAGCATCTGCTATGGACTGACAGATATCTCAAGCTCAGGATGATGGAAGCACACTCAGGGATTTGTAAACTTGTCTTGGCTAATGCCACTATCCTGATGTGAACCTGTTGTTGGCTATGCAGCCTAAAGGCCAAAGATTAAAAGTGTTTTATAAAGTTCATCCTATCCCTCTTGAACCTACATCTTGGGCCGGTGTGGGATGTATCACCTTAGCAGACCTTTCCCACTTTCACTGATAGGACGGTACTTTTGGAAGTAGCTGTAAAGAACAGAATGCTATTTTTACAGTGTTGCCTCACTGTGCATCAGGTTGGTCTTTTACAAACACTGAGTACTGGATTAGCTGTGTTTCCAGAGAAGTCAACCAAGTTGAATTGTGTCGTGTACTCTCTAAGTTATAAACATGAGGGGATGGACTCCCTACCGCAGAGACACGTGGCCATAACTTGAGCGAGCCCTACCATGCCTTTGCTGCTTACCTAGAAGTTCCATGCCCTACCTACAAGCTGAAGACTGCTGGCCATAATCCCAGAGACAGCAGCCACATTCTGGACACTTTGTAAGGGAGCCCTGAAGTCTGTTTTTTCCTCAGCCTGCAGAGACTAAAATCCAATTTCTCACTTTCTGCACATGTTCCCCAACCGCTGTACTATTAAAGATCTGGGGGAAGTAGAGATGAGAGATGTTTTCCATGCCTCCTTGTTATAACAGAGTCACTGGAAGGCAAATGGCAGTGAGCCAGGAGGTGAACAAGCAAATGAGAATCATGCCAGAAATGGGATACATGCTTTTGTTTTGGGTTTGTTTTTGTTTTTTTTTTTGGCAAAATTTAGAACAGCTGTAGACTGCATTAATTTACTCTGAGGTCTGACTGATTGCCAAGGCCGTGGTTGGGGACGTCACTTTTGTCCAGCAACTGTGGAAATTCGTCATTCCTCCATGTCAACATCAGAGGATTAAGACTCAGGCACTGTTCCTTTAATGCGACTCCAAATTTTTGCTTTTGGTCACTTCTAGGCAGGATCTTGTATTCAGCCAGCTCCATTCAACTTCTTGTAAACATTACTGCATCTGGGACTGCTAGAAGCTATCAGCCAGTGGGCAGCACAAAGTCAGGTTTGTTCTGCAATGAAGCAAAACCTTTCCGTATGCAAATGTGACAGTTTATAAAGGTAAGGTCCATCTAGAGAGGATTTGCATCCGTCATACATCTCACAGGAGTGTCACTGTACGCAGCACTCACCATTTGTAGATCACAAGTAACATTAAGGGTTGTTCCCAGGCAGGGATTACGTTTGTTATCCAACAATTGTGAATAACAATCACATTGAAAAAAGCCAAAATCTGCTCTTGGACAATCCTTAAGTGGGTATAATTATTTAAAATAATTATGTAAACTTCCATGTATTATATATATTAATTTCTATTCCTGAACAGAACTACAGATCATGTTGCATCAAACACTATTACCTAAGAAAAACACAGCTAAATGTTCCAAAAATATTTATTCCTACTTTGCTTTTTTAAGGCTTTATGGATGAAGAAGCTTCATAAAGCTTTCACAGAATCTCAGGGATTGGAAGGGACCTTGAAAGATCATCTAGTCCAATCCCCCTGCCGGAGCAGGAACACCTAGAGCAGGTCACACAAGGAACATGTCCAGGCAGGTTTTGAATATCTCCAGAGAAGGAGACTTCACAACCTCCCTGGGCAGACTCACCATGTAGGACCTCATTCCACAAATCACCATCACCCTTACCATGTAGGACCTCATTCCACAAATCCTCTCCCTAGGTTAGCTCTTTCGATAATGGGAATGGGCTATGCTGGTTGATACCATTTGAGAACCTGGGCCATTGAGTTTAAGAGGATGACTAATGGAGTCAGGTGCTTGTCATGTTCAGCGATGGTATCAGAATCTGTCACTGCTCGTGTTTGGAGACAAAGGGTTAAGAAGTGATGAAAGGAGAGGCAATTAGTTAACCACCTTTATGAAGGAAACAAACACAGAATGCAAATGCACCTGCCTCTTTAAGGCTTCCTCTACTATTGCCTTGTGGAATGAAAAAAATAATTCATTTTGCTTTGTTCTCAAATACAAACATACTGAATTATTATTGTGGAAGTGCCAGGATGTAGGTACCAACATTCACTCTTCCTTCTTCTTTTCTTGCAGGTCAAGGTTTGAAAGAAAAATATGTGTATAAATAAAACAGGCACAGATCAGATGTAAAGATCCACCTGCTCCATTTATTAATGCGATACTGCATGTGAAAATATAGTGTCAGGAATTATGCAGCATATGAAAGTACAGCGAGATAAATTTAAACAGAATTCTGAATAAAGATACATTTGGGAGTATAAAACAGGGTGAGGTTAAACATAATGTAATCAAAGGCAGAGAAAAGACTGTGACACAACAGGGCAATAATCAGTATTTAAGCTCTTAAAAATTGCATTTTTACTGAAGACAGCGCCACAGGTGAAGTTAGGATAGCTGCTCCCACTTTCTGCACGGGCATAGGCAGGTGTTCCTACCTTCCCTTTGCCCCTGGGACAAACACCTGCCTAGTATTAGCTACCTACTTCCAGTTGCCACCAGAAGGAGCTTAGCAGATGATATTTTCATTGGACTGTGCAATAATGTGAAGTCTTCTCTAATCTTATTTGGCGCATTACCCATTGGATTTATGGAAATCCTCCGTGAACTTTAACCTGGAGGTGTAACAGTCACATAAACTCTGCATGTGAGTGCGTGTTGCAGTGGTCATGAGGTGTGCCTTTGGCTTTGCCTACTGCCTAAGTCTTTGGCTAGGCCTACTGAGTAACCCTTAAATCCAAAGGGAATGAAGTATAAAAATCAGCCTTCCAAACACATAGCTCTTTGGCTGATTAGCATGGAGAAAAAAAGAATTAATAATGAGGAGGAAAAAAAAGATAGCCAGAAACTACAAACACCAGGGAGCCCATTTCAGTGTTACTTGAAAATAAAGCAACAATAGCAAGACTAGTCATCTCATTAAATAATAATTTGTTATTTCCTTTTAATGCTGCACATGTTCTTTAATGGCTGTGACTTCTTAAGACAGTTTGACTATAATTTCCACATATTTATCAATAGGAAACTTGTATGACTTTTAATGAGTCCTTGAACTGACCACCTGTGAACAAGAGGTATCGTAAACCTTGTCTCTTGAAATATGAAAAATAATTTGAACGTAAGCTTTCCTTGATGTAGCTGATCTAAAGTGGGTTGTGAAACTACTGGCAGACAGCACAAGCCATCCTCCAGACAAAAATAAAACACACCTCCCGCTTCTGTCCAATGGTAAAGAGAAGCAAGTGTTCTCCTTCCTTACATTTGGGAAATTGCAGGTGATTAGAGAAGGAAAATCTGTTTATTAAAGATTGATTCTTTCAGTAGAAAGGTGTACTGATCTAGTTCTTTGTGGTCAGAGTCCAGCCATCAGGAGAAATTTCCAGTTGTTGAAACCAATGTTGACGGTCTTTCATGTCTACATGATTTGTAACTTGGACATCTTGTGACAAGAGACGAGTATGTGCTTTGAGCTGCATTCTGCACTCAGGGGAATTTCATTTTCATATGAAATTAAATTAGTGTAACTTAACTGTAAAATTTCAGAAACCAAAATCATGTGAAGAATGTCATTTCATTTCAGCTGAAACAGCTTGTAAGTTTTACCAGCTCTGACTCTGGTGCTGATGACTGGTTATAAAATGGAGTCTCACTTCATTTTATTCTTATTTAGGCATCATCCATCAGATCTTCCTGTTTGACTTTGACTTCACTGTTCTGATTAAATGTTAGTATTTAGAGTTTAAATTACATATCCTCTGGCACATGTTGCCACATGCAGAGATTTCTTTTCCTTGAACAGTGTAATGAGATGATGCTGTATCAATATATCTGTATGGAAATTTTCAAAAATTATCAAACTAAAATGGTTACAATTACATCAAGGAGTTTTCAAATATATTGAATTAAAATAATACGGTTTTCAACACAAAGCATTTGAATGACACTTTCAACAAAGAAAGTCTAGTTTTGGCATTTGTTGCAAAACAGTTATGCTGATGCCTTCAAAGCTAAATATTTTCAAGGCAGCACTTTTTTCAAAATATTTGAAATTCTGCATATTCAACCCAACGTGGGAAGAAACAAAATATCAAAACCTGACTGAAATTTGAATTCCAGGTCTACATGCAGTTTTTAAATTTTGAACCCGTAGGTATGGGTTATCTTCCAGCTCTGCATGTGCTGCAGGGAAAATAAAAATAAATATGTGTCCTGGAACTCCAGTGCTGTTTTTGGGAAGGTTATAGATATGGTGAACACGTTTCCAAGTATCTGATCTGCAACGGATACTGGTGAAGAAGCCAGAAAAAGTGAGAAGGCAAAACCACCACAAATGCACAAACAGTTTTTCCAGAGAGACTGGTGTGAGCAAGGCGACTCCATCCCTTCACCCAGATGACAATCACGTCACAGGTAACACAATGTTTTACGGTTTTTGCCAGCGTTACAGAGACAACCTCTCTGTGATGAAGAGATTTTCAGCAATTTTTCCTGTGCACTGCCCTGAACCAGGTTTTTCTTTGATGCTAAACATAAATATCCCAACCTTACTCCTATTTTCTCCTTGCATAAATAAACTGTCTACAGGCAGTGGAAAGAAGTACTTTCTATTGTGTTTCTGTTGTGACAATGTCAAAGAAAAAAAACCCCACGCTAGGTGTTTTCCAAAGGGTCATCTTTGTCCTGACGAGCATCCCTACAGAAAATGTAATTGCAACCTTTTTAAAACTCATCCTGGTGCCACAGGATACCGTGTGGATCCGTTGAGTGATTTACTGCGCCAATAATACTGTCCTTTAGTTTTCGCACGGTTTTAATGGCAATACGTGAAAACTTGGAACTGCACGGCATTTCCCTTTGTGGCATCGGTCTCAAATGAGCTGGGTCACTCATTTTTCCATTTGACACATTAGAATGAATATACAGCGAGGAGGAGCTGCCTTACATTTTCCATTCTTCACGTTAAACATAATCTCCCAGCCTAAGTGCTGAATCACATCTCCCAAATATTTCCTGCTCCAATTGTGCCTTCACTTGCGTTGCTTTTATTTACCATGTCAGCTCGCCCCTTTCTTAACGCTGTTGCTTTTCTTCCCCTTCGAACAAATATATCCTTTTTCTCTGTGGCAATTTTTGAAATGCGTGCTCAAGTCAGGGGTTAGACAAACCTTATCAGTATGCGTGTGTGCGTGTGTGTGTGTGTGTGTGTGTGCGTGTGCGCGCTTGTGTATGTAATTCAGGTATTTTCTCTGACTGAGCAGGACCGTTGCATTGGAAGGCTCGTAAAAGCTAGAGCGGAACAACAGCACAATGCATCAAAGGGGGAACCGAGTTTCTTTTTTTTTCCATAATTTTAGCTGAATGCATCACAAAGTGGCAATTATATGGCACATTTTTCTTCTAAAAAATTGGCCCCGTTGTGCCTCTAGACAACAAAACAGCATGAAGAAACCGTACAGGCACAGCTTGGTTCCAAACAACCATGTTTACCTAATATACACAAATATGCCAGGCCTAACTACATAAATATTGCTGTTCTGACTTATTTCTGGAAGTTTCTAAAACACATAACATGGTGAGTAGAAAAGAACATTCGCTATTTATTTTCACTGTAGGAAAAGGCAGTAAGTCTCAGGCATAAACATATTTGCAATGCGATAGTGAAAGATGACAGGAGCATCTATGGAGCATTCTATACCCAGTCATATAGTGAAAAACACACCGTGGAAGAATCCATTTGAGGTGTGCAGCTCAGATTTATATAACAGACATTTGGATTTATCTAGAAAACGTTTCCTATGGTATTTAATTTGAATTGATTCCTGCCGTGTTTTTCTTTTATAAGATATTCAAGAGATTTTCAGGGCGACATGGAATGCTCTCAAGAGAACTACTGGTTATCTCCTCTCTTCTTATCTCTTGGGCAGCTTTTTCCAGCATTCAAAACTGGCGCCCGAATTTCAAAGCTCCCTCCCAAGATTGCAGTCGGATGAGGTTTATCACCAGGGAGGTTTTGCTCTGGGGACCTAATATAGTATTTGAATGCGTCACAAATTGCAAATGATGCAAAATGACTCAAAAAAACCCGAAAAAATATTCCTTACAAGAACTCAGGAAATTTCCATCCCAGAAGTGTGATTGACTTTAATAAATTGCATGAACTTCAAAACGTAACAAGCGATAATTTTAGCCTGATTCCAGGGGAATCGGTGGCAGATGAATCTCAGCCCATGGCACGTGCATCTGGCAATGTCGTCTCAGTGTGCCCACGGCAAGGGCCCAGACTGAGATGGTGACTTCTCCTTTTCTGCCCAACCTGGCAGACAATGGGATTAAGGACTATAAAAGGCACCCGCTCCCTCTTAGACAAGTTGTGACTTGAGTTGTCCTGCTGGTGGCTTCCATGAGGATTCTTACACAATGCAGTCAGGGCAGGTGTTTCTCACTCACAATCATCAATCCAAGAATTTTCTCCAGTTTTGATTTCTAGGGAAAACAAGGAATTTATAGGGCCTAACTCACCTCTCAGCTGGTGCAGAGATCCATGCTGAAATCTAGCAAATATGATACTGGGGATGCCAAAAATTGTCGGTGTTCATTTCCAGCTAAGCCAATTTTTGGGATGAGGGTGACAACTGGATCTACTACCAGTCACTCCATCACCTGCCTCTCACCCATCCTGATGCTCTCTCAGAAAGTGCTCTGTGATAGGGCCTCCCCCAGGGCTTAAAACTCAGTGTCCCAATATAAACTGGTTAAATTGTGGTACATCTGAACCTGTAAAACTAACCATCACTACCATTAGCGGCAGCACACAACATAAACAAGAGGCACGAGGAAAGAATGCTGGAGGGAGGGAAAAAGTGTTTAGGAAAAGTACAAAATGGGAACACTGTTCATAATGGAGTATTTCTTTTCCCCAAAAATACTTTGCACCATAATTCACTTTACATCCTGCATGTTATTACATTTCACATGACATTTGCGTTACATTATTAATACCCCCCAAAATGGCTCCTCCACTTTTTGGCATTTGCTTGCTTTTTAAAACACTTGAAACAACATGGCTCATGGTTTGGCTTTTTGTTTTGTTTTTATTAGGTGGGTTTGCCTTTGTTTATTTGCAGGGACAGAGGTGACTCCACTTACTTTCTTATTTCTCGCCATTTGTATATTCTCTAAACTTTAATATATTCCTCTAGTTTGGAAAAATTAGATTCTGACTAAATGACAACCTCCTCTTTCCTCTGGTCACTTTCCAAAAGCCAGAAAATACTTAGAAATTCTGAAGTAGCAAAAGGAAAAAAGAAAGAAAAAAGTAAGGGGATGGGGTGGTAAAAAGAGGAAAAATAAATCCCTAAGATTCTTTAGATTTTTTTTCACACTCAAATGGGAAACTCCAAAGTCTTCTTAAAAATCACTTTTTGATACTAGAATTATAAAATTTCACCTTCAAGTGATTGCTTTGTGGTTATATTTTACATTCATATGGAAAATAAATTATTTTGTGACTGCCTACTTGTTCGCTTACAAGTACATTTTCTTTTGTTAAAAATAGTTCTTGCCAGACATTTTGAGGCAAAAAGAAATTAAGTAGGTCTCATAAATCCGAAATATAGTCAGGCTTAAATTATCTACTAATAGATTTGCTGAAGAAATGAATGTACTTATCTAATATACAGCAGTCAAAAACAATGAAAGATTACTAAGAAAGCCCTTCCGTGAAGAAAAGTAAAAAGAGCTCATTGGATATCTAGTTAGGAGAAACAATAATTCAATAATAAGAGAGATCCTTCAGGAGACTTAATTAAAAAATTGTGTTTTCTTCAAAAAAGCATTGTCTACTGTAGGTCCCTCTCTACTGACACCTCCTTACTGTCTCCTCATTTCAATACTCTGGTGTTAAGGTAAGGATTTTATGCTCTGCTGAAATCAGTTCCATCACGGATCTAGTCCAACCATAGTGAAATTTAACCTGAAGAATTAACTTCTTTTTTTGTTTGTTTGTTTTAATTGAATAATAAGAATAAATCTCCTCCAGCTGTGCTAATGAGATGGCTCTGGATCTGTCCCATTTCTTAGACCAATCCTTTTATTTCTTCTCTAGATATCATAAATCTTTGATCATGTGGGTCCAATTGCTTCAAAGCCACTGCATCATAAATATTATTTTTCCTCCCATTTCATTTAGCTTCTAGGACTTTTTCCCAGAGTTCTGATCCTTAATCAAATTAAAAGCAAACAAGCAAACAAACCCATCTTTTTATTCCTTTTCCTTGTCCGGATGCGGTGCAAGACAAAGACAAATAACGGCTTTGATGTGGAGAACGCGTGGATTTTCTTTCTTCTTTTAAGCAGGCAGAGGATATTCGTGCAAGTGAAGGATCAGGGTCAGGACAGGCAGAGCTCGTAACTGAAGTTGTCTATCTTCGGGCCATGCAACTCCGCTGCAAGTTTCCCTAATGCCTTGGCAGCGATCCATAGCCTGACCTGGAGAACACTGAGCTGAGACGAAGAAGCCAATTAGGTTATAACCTGAAGTTGGTTCAAACAGAGGTCCTGTAGGTGAACTCTAGCTGTATTATCCACTAAGCTGCCCGGAATCAGTATGAGGTTTAAATAGGAACGGCTTGTCTTTGTCAAAAATCATAATTTCCCTAGGAATAGGAATGGTATAAAACACTGAAAAAAAAATACAATTATGAAAATTGTTTTCTATGCGGTAGAACAGCTATTTTATTTAAATTTATCTTCTTTGCTCTTTTCCTTTGGGTAGATTCTGTAAGAATATTCTTCTAATTACATCATTTCATTGCCAAATCTCCTGTTTTATTTAAAAGTGTATATGTAAACGAGAACAATGTTCAGGGGGAAAAAAAAAAAAAAACCAACAACATTCTGGTGTATTTGCATTTGTTGAAAAGGCCACACCATGAATGAACCCTACAACAGCATTTGGAATTTCCTATATATTCCCATATTTTCTTAATACATTTGGCAGGGGAGAAAGCATAAGCAAGGATTCAGCCATGAACACAGAACCTCAGCTTCCACAGGTTGGCACAACTCCATCCAAGTCAGTGAAGTTGACCTAAAGGTTTAGGGGAGTAACGGGAAGGGGAGAATTTCAGCAGTGCTTCACCATCGGAGAAAAGATGCTGCAGGGAGCTGCACATGTAGTGCGTGGCCATGACTGCTTACACACTAATTAAACCAGTTGTATATTTTCGTACTGGAAAGATGGGTAAAACCATCTGTTTCTTTTTAGAATATTCTACTAGCTCAGAAGGAATTGTGGTCAAGATTAGATCTAGGTGATAAATAGTTGTTTGGGGCTTTATATTCTGCAGCTGAGCATAAAGATCTAAATAGTATTTGCGTCAGTACTTAAGTACAGATGTAAAGGTTTATTGCAATGTGACAAACAAAATCATCTTAGGTTAATCTGCAATGTTTTGTTTTGACCAAAACAGTGATTTAATTTCTTTAGTATTTTATTTCAGCTTCCCTCTTTCTGCTTGCTTTAACCCTTGCAATATGGAAGCACATAATATATTTTGAAACAAATGTCGAAAGAAATATTCCTGCTTTTTTTACTCAAACTAATTGTTGAATATGACCCAGTCTGAGGCCTCTTACACATCAGGCAATCAACAGGCTGATGCCTCAGTGGAGCGTTCCAGCAAATTACCTGGCACAGCCATCGCAGGGTAGCTGTGCTGGAGCACATCCCTGGAGCTGGATTAGAGGCTGTAAATTGCCTCCACAAATCCCTTGCCTCATAGTCACTTATTGTCCCACATAAGTAGCTATCATTTTAATTGACAGAGTGTTGTACGAGGGATGCAAAATCATGAAAAATATGAAGTGCATCACACAGAGACAAAACACAGCTCCATTGAAATTATACCTTGTCAAAAGAGAAAATATTCTGGTTGGCTGAACACGAATGCAAGAATTTGGAGGACCAGAATGTTGGAATTACCTGGACTCGGAAAGTAAGCATAGAAAAGGACCCAGCTTGCTTATTTAGACTCATATTTCTCTCTATTTATTTTTCTTTTGTGTTGGTCACAAACAAGGGGTGAAAGTTTAAAAATGGAAAGTGGGGAAGAACTAAAATATAAATAATGACAACTTGCATTTGTGGAGTAGATAGTCCTGGAGACAAATAACGGCACAGAGGCATTTCCCTTGGGAAAACAGCTTGAACCCAGATGGACTCTGAAGCAATGACCATTCATAGACTGGTCAAGGGCCCAAGTGCAGCAGGTTTGTGGTCCATGTCCCTCCCTCATGACAGTGTTTAAGTGGTTCACAGGCTCCACATTGGCCCTACAAAGATGAATTTCAGTCTCTGAACACATCTGTCACGTCAGAGCTTTGACACCATGCGTGACGGTGCTTAGCAGTCTTGGTACTGTGCACATGAAGAATTTTAGAACTACTTTTTCTCCTCTAAAATAGATACTTAAATAAAAAATAAATATGTGCACATACCTGTAATCGCAGATCTGTCATTTTATGCTGCAAAGCTATACATGGAATATACAGTTCCCGTACCTTTTTGCTTTTGTTTTCTGCTCCACAGTTTGTATGGCCCTACAAAATGGGTGCATCGATAAAATTAAGATTTTCTCCCTTCTTAAAAAACATAAAAATGAAACATACATGACCAAAAGGCTGAAAAATGTGACAAATAAAAATGTGTTATCACTCCTGAGTTCTGTTTGATTTTACATTTTAATATCCCTTGCTGACAAGGGGAGAAATGTTTTACACCACAGATCCTAGTGGAAGTCAACAAAGCTATTTCTGTCTTAAAAACAAAGGGTAGAAGAATCCATACCTTAGTTTTTCTACTGAAAAGAGAGATTTAAAAAAAAAGTTTACATCCACTATTGATTGATTTATTTATTTAATCCATCCACTGATAGCACGAAAGCTTCTGCTTTAGCACTTTACTGTTGATGCTTGACTGAACTATAGAGCTCACTTTTTTTATGCAACCCTGAAATCAGCTTCAACAGTGAAGCAAAGGCCATGACACTAGAGATTTTCAAGCAGCTGGAGTAAAAAATATTGGTTTTGTGTGTATCGGTGCAGTAGGTGTTGAAAATACAAAAAAGAGGACCATTGATCAAAATAATAGATAGAAGCATTTTTTAATCTGCACAAGTCCATACATGTTTGTATCTCCAATTGTACACACACATACAAAGACATGCAGAAGTGTATCTCCATCTCCTGAAGTATTTGGCATTCTATCTATCTTTCAGCTTTTAGCTTGATTTCTTTGACAGTTCAGTCAGAATACCATTTTCCCTTCCCTTGTGGCAAGCTATACATGTTAAGCCTTTCTTTTTTTTTTCTTTTTTTTTTTTTACAGTGCTCTTGTGCTGTTTTCTTTCTTCTGCTAGATACACATTTTGTTTTGTTCTGGAAGCAGAAAAGCACGAGTTCTCAAATGGATTTTTATTGCCAAAAAATCAAGTGTGTTTAAAGTACAGCCAATTTGCTGAGGGTTTGCTTGAAGGGGAAAGGAATGTCTCTGCTGGTACCCCACCACCACTCATAAGTGCATTGGCCAATAGAAAAGTCAATCCCAGGGTGAGGACCAAGAAAACTCTAACTCCTCTTTTCTCTCCCCCGAGTGCAAACCTGAAGGGTCTTGACATCTCCTATGATTTAATCATTCAGACAAGGTGCTCTGCTGAGGAACAGCCTCAGCAGAAGGTCAGATTTCAAGGATAACACTTGCACCAGCAAAATGGTATAAAAGAAATTTCTTTTTTCAATACAGATATTTATTTGATATATTGTGAGTGCCACCACTATATTCTCTGCCCAACGTATGTCACTATATACAGTTCATAGGCATGTAGACTGAGGCACAGCTAAACCAAATTACCTGCTCGTTCAAAATTAATAACTAAATCGGCAAGATAAGTTGCAGAGGAACTCTAAGCAACTGTCTGCAGTGGGTTGTTTATTATGCTAAATACATAAACGAACCTCAGGACTGACAAATGTTCCTGAAGGCAAGGCTTTTTTGATGCAAAGTCTCCAAATGTACCCAACTTTGCACTGAATGCTCTGAGAAGTAAGAGTTAACTTTAATGAAAGCTTGTGTGTGCTTTAAAATGTCATATATATATAGCTTGATTAATGGAAATAGATTAGAAAGAAATATATTTTAATACAGAGAACGTACTTACCAGTGCACTATCAGAGCACAACTGACATGGGACGCAGTCTAAACAAAAGTCAGCAGCTACTAATGAGGCTTGTTAGTGATGCTAATCTATGTAAATGTTATTAATTGAGAACATCTATCTTTTATCTCCAACATTTGGTAATCAGGCAATTAAAAAACAATGACATTCCCGGCGGTTGTTCTCCCAGTTAAAAAAAAAAAAGTGATCAAAGAGTCCTGAATAAGGAAAGGGAAAGTCCCTTATCAAGAGCTGGGCCTTGCCTTGGGCTACCAGGCCTCATTAAAGGCAGAAAAGCTCTGTTGATCACCAATTAACCTGATTTGTNAAAAAAAAAGAAGGGGGGGGGGGGGGGGGGAATATTTCCTTGAGGCTTAATTGGTGGACATTTTGTGATTATACTGTGTTTTTATTAATCTTAGCAGTTGCTTTAAATTATCCCTAGTGTAAATTTCCATATGCCTTTTTAACCCATTCTTTCCTTTCTGGAGAATTTAATTCTTCCTCACAGGTATTGTTCATAGCGTCACAATGAGTAGGTAGGGCACTGCAGTGTGACTGTCAACTACAGTTGTAATTATGGCAACAGTTCATTAATTCACATGGTGATGGCCTGTCCCTATTTGTCTCTCTGGAGACAGAGGGAATAATAACTAAATGTAAAACTTGGGTCTAGAGTTGAGTGAAAAAGTAGCACAAATATGGCACCAAACTCAAGCCTTCTCTGTATTTAAAGGTTAAATGGTTTTGGTTTACCGCTACAGCCATTCCACCAAATCTATGNAGGCATGTAGACTGAGGCACAGCTAAACCAAATTACCTGCTCGTTCAAAATTAATAACTAAATCGGCAAGATAAGTTGCAGAGGAACTCTAAGCAACTGTCTGCAGTGGGTTGTTTATTATGCTAAATACATAAACGAACCTCAGGACTGACAAACGTTCCTGAAGGCAAGGCTTTTTTGATGCAAAGTCTCCAAATGTACCCAACTTTGCACTGAATGCTCTGAGAAGTAAGAGTTAACTTTAATGAAAGCTTGTGTGTGCTTTAAAATGTCATATATATATAGCTTGATTAATGGAAATAGATTAGAAAGAAATATATTTTAATACAGAGAACGTACTTACCAGTGCACTATCAGAGCACAACTGACATGGGACGCAGTCTAAACAAAAGTCAGCAGCTACTAATGAGGCTTGTTAGTGATGCTAATCTATGTAAATGTTATTAATTGAGAACATCTATCTTTTATCTCCAACATTTGGTAATCAGGCAATTAAAAAACAATGACATTCCCGGCGGTTGTTCTCCCAGTTAAAAAAAAAAAAAAGTGATCAAAGAGTCCTGAATAAGGAAAGGGAAAGTCCCTTATCAAGAGCTGGGCCTTGCCTTGGGCTACCAGGCCTCATTAAAGGCAGAAAAGCTCTGTTGATCACCAATTAACCTGATTTGTAGGAACTCTGATAAAGACCTCAAACAACATGAGTTTTCTTAACTATAATAAATGACACAGTTTATTGACAAAAATAAAAACGTTTGGTTTGAAAAAGAACATAAAGGAGCTATTCAAATTGGGTAGCCCTACCACACACCAGGCCTGAAAGACGTGGGATAGGTTTAACTTCACCACATTGGTGGCATATTATCAATGCCAGATACAGTCAAACTTATTAACAGCCATATACACAACAACCAAATATATACATATTTGGTAGCTGTCACATAAATTCCTGTCATCTCTAGTCATAACAGACAGCAGATTGCATTAATTATGTATGTACTATGCTCATGAATGGAAATTCAGCGCTCTAGGGTGAACTCTGTATCTCAAAACACTAAAGTAAA
>VZTM01003288.1:62993-82228 GCA_013400555.1 Jacana jacana | reverse complement strand
TCATTAATTCACATGGTGATGGCCTGTCCCTATTTGTCTCTCTGGAGACAGAGGGAATAATAACTAAATGTAAAACTTGGGTCTAGAGTTGAGTGAAAAAGTAGCACAAATATGGCACCAAACTCAAGCCTTCTCTGTATTTAAAGGTTAAATGGTTTTGGTTTACCGCTACAGCCATTCCACCAAATCTATGCGTTGTGAATGTATCTGCTAGATATATAATTATCTGCATACTGGGGGTCCTCTCTGCATTAGCATGTCTTACCAAGTTATACCCTGAGCTTACATTGCTTTAAATGCAAAATTTTAAGCAAGCAAGTCTTCAATGATAAAATGCATTCAAGACTATAAGACTAAATCTGCCTTATTAGGTCTATCGAGTAAGTGATGTCCATGATCTTTATAGGACAGATCTGACTTTGATAAGAATCAGATTGGGTCATAAAGTGAAAAAATACCACTGTCACTTTTTCTGACACATCCATTTGACATGCAGGACTGTGTCTCAGATTTATACATCAAAAATTCAGCTCACTTTTCTTCCTTATGATGGAGGCCTTCATCATTCCTATAAAAATATTTTCCTTTATAAATTATTTTTTCCTCCTCCTTTTTAACTTACTATTCATTCCTATTCAATGCAGAACCGAAGCAGTAAAGAAAAAACATATGGGGAGGTCCGATACCTTTAAATGAGCAATTTTTAAGAGACTGCAGCTATAATACACAAATTGATGATATGTCACATTTAGCAGAGAACACTGAGTATCAAAAGACAAGTCTGAGGAGAAACAAAAAAAGAGACATAGCAGCAAGGGTGGTATGAAGTGTCAACAACCCCTTTGAAGCTCAGACCCCTTTTTATTAACATGATAAAATGAAAGATCAGGTGTTTAATGCTGGAGCATGTGAATATTTTGATCAGAGATGATGTCTGTGTTTTTGCTTTTTTAACAAATGCATTATTGCCCATTCCCCAACCCCCACCCTCGAAAAAATAAAGAAGGTATTGGTTAGTGATACCATGGGTGAGCTTTTATCTTACCATATAGATCTGAGCATATTTACAGCAAGGATAATTATCTCTAACCAGTGATTTTGGTTGGTCTTTGATTTAGCTGTTCAAGCAGATGCCACCATAGAGATTCTATTATGCACAAACAATTGTATTTCATTGGTAAGTGCCCTGCATGCCTACCTCATTATTAGAACCCAATTAATTTTTCTTTGTAATAAAATGGAAAGACTTAGAGCTAACAGGAAGGCTAATCTAAAGAAATTTGGACCAACCGCAAAGAGTACCTGGAAGAAGCATAAAGAAAGAAGAGCGGTAATTACGTGACACATGCACACATACAAAAAAGAAAGAACATGAATTGAAGTTTCAGAAACAGGCCCAGGGAGCACAGATCGCAATCTGGCTAGATTGCGAAAGTAGTACTAAGATGTCTTAATTATATGATTGATGTAAGCTTCAAAAGAAAGCTCAGCATTCACAATGGCTACAAGGTTATGAGTGTTATCTAATGTATAAAGAAAACTACCACTGAAGGCAAACACTACACATGAAACTTGAGACCTTTCTCTTTCAGGCCCAATCAATAACATCTTATTTTTAATCTATATTATGTTTAAGAAAATGTGATGACATCCTTGATTGAAGATCACACAAATAATTATGCTAATAATGACTCACTTTGTAGGATCTACAAGGACTGGATCTACAAGGACTGTCGTTTGAATTCCTGTGACACTGTATGTGAGGGGACCTGGTTCAATTACCTGATAGAAGTACATAGACTATTTGTTTGAGACAAACTGGAAAAAAGCACTGCTTGGGGACACTGATTAAAACATTCTAACACACTTCTGATTACTTTAATCCAGTGATTTAGCTCACCAGCAAATTATCTTTTTGCGAGACAGCTGGGTTAGCTGACAGCGGGAATCTCATCTTCCACAGAATTCCAGTGTTTCAAAACTTGGTTTTACACAAATCAGACAAAAAGCCCTTCAAATTTTAGGAACTGATTTTGATTTTTACTTCTTCTCTCAAGCTTGTCACTAGAATTTAATTTTGTTTCAGTTTTATCATTGCAGCTATTAACACCAAGAGAAAATAAGATATTTAGGTGTTATCGAAATAAAACATTTTTATAATTTGGGGTTAAAAAATTAATGAAGAAATCAATACACACCTTTTTTTTCAGTCAAGGGAATAATTGTATTCCAGAAAGAAATGGGTAAATTTTAAGATTGTAAACTGAAGGTGGTTTCTGAGCTTGCTGAAAATTTGCAGAGGGCCAAATGCTCAACATTTCTCTGTCTGTCAGTACCACTTTCAATAAACTAGTTTTCTGCCTTTCTCTTGGTGCTGAGTTATTTGTTCCAGGGCATATGAAGAAATGTTATCTTCATGTACAAAATGCCCTCATCGGTGTACACACAACAAAGTTGATTCTAAGAAACTAGTATTTCTTCGCCAGTATCAGAAATGACAGCCAAGCTAGATGAACAGAAGAAATAAATAAAAGCTATAAAGACATTATATATATATTATAAATGCAGCGTATGTTTTTAACTCAAGGATCCACATAAACATCTTCTTCTGAGATGGGTTTGAGTAGTCCAAACTACCTAATCTTTGTCAGGGTTGTAGGTGAAGCAGTCTTCTCCTCTACCTATCTGATCTGTTTATTATTAGAGAGTAACTCCCTTGCTTGGAGATACCCAAATATAATCTTAACACAGTTGGCCCAATTCTATTTAAAAGTCCTTTTATGAGTCCTGATTGACCAGGTCTGATAGTAATAGAGTGATAGTTGATGCTACAAGCATTACACAGAAGAGGCAAAAATAAAAGCTCTACTGTGCAGACAGGAGGGGTGAAGGGTCCATTGAAAATCAGAGAGATTAGCAACTCATCACATTATATGTGGGTTATCAGGAGACAGAGGTAATGAAAGTGAGACCTATATCCTTGATCAATAAGAGTTTGACTGCATTTTGAGTTCATTTTCCCCTGCCGAGAGTGAGACAGCAAGCTTACTATTGATCACAGTGTTAATCCATAACTAGTCTGGGCCCTAGCCTAGTGGAACAAGGAGGAAAAATAAGATAATAAGCAGGAACTCTTGATCTTTTATTATGGTGTGCTAGATAAAGAGAGTGCAAGGTTCAAGGTGAAATACTTTATGGTTAACCCCTTCTCTGCTGCTTAACTCCAAGTGTATGAACGAAAGTAAATTAGAGGCCTCATTTTTATATATATATATATTGATCTTGAATCCTGTTGACAAACCTATTGCTAGGACACCCACATGTGCGTACAGGTTACCACTCCACATCTCTTCAAAGCCCAGGGGACAGAGGCACTCATGGCGTCTGAATGAGATGCTGGTGCCACATCCTCAGCTGGTGAAAACCTGTGTCTTTCCCCTGAAACAAGCAGGGGTGAGTTGCTGTAGCTGAGATGAGACAAGGTGAGGTGACATGAGATGCATCCCTAAACCTCACCTTCAGTGCTGTCCTTTGGAAACTGAACGTGTTGATCTGTAGATGAGCAATAGTTTCCACTGCTTGTATATTTATTCCAGCCTTTGTTAAAAGCACATTTAGACATTCTCTGGTCATAGCTTTTGGTCGTGGTTGTTGGGGTTTTTTTCCCTCTGACATTTTTAACTGACAACATGTGCAATTAAGACAACTTAATCTTTCCCATGGCAACAGCTGACTGTCAGAGGCAGCAACCATTTTGAGGTGAGCAGCTGACGGGACGTAGTGATGGCCAATTACCTTTTAATAAATCCCTGGAAAAGGAGGGATGTTAACATTGTTATGGCAAATGTGGTTTTAAACCATGAATATTCCATAAAATGTAGATTCAGTAGAATTTTAAAATAGCAGCACTCCCTTCCAGACTAAGAAGATCTGATATCTGCCTCTTAATTAAAGTTTCCATAAAGCATTAGAAATACAAGTTTTAAGTTCCTTCTGTTTGGAAGTGAGGAGCACACCAGGAGCCTAATAATGCAGGAAACATCTCCTCTGCCTCCTGTATTGTTATAATAGAAATATTTACATCTATATATACATTCAGCCTTACTACCTTGTTGTGTAGTCCAGTCATATTTCCCTAGATAGTAGTTCAGTACAAGCATTTCTAGTCTGAGTTAAGGTGACCCATATTTCAACAGGGCAGTGGCATTGCCTATGCTGTTGGAGAGGTCTTTGAGATCTGACTGAGAAACAACAGCTTTGCAAATGCAATGTACAAGGAATGGGTTGAATGGTTTCATTTTCTTAAAAGAAAAGAAAAAACCCACCCTCCCTTTAATTCCTTGCATTTGGGGGCCAAAAATCACAAGTTTGGCCAGCCTAGATAAAAAATACTTGTCTTCTGTAGGCTGCATCAAGTGCATATCATCCTTAGTGAACTGAGAACATGAAGATGCCAGTACATGTGGCACTGAAGGAGTGATCTTACAGATCTCAGTGTGGTTCTCACCACAGAATGATTACTTGATCCTAGGACTTGGCCAGAGTATAATTGCCCTTTGCCTCCTAGTGCCACATTGCCGTGTCAGTTGGGCATTGCACCTTTCAGCTCACCCAGGTTACAACTAACTCGTTCAAGAGCCTGTATGACGAATTTCCAACCTCTAGAGAGCTATCTCACAGTTAGCTCCTTTTAGTAGTTGTTAAAATATCCCTATGCCTCATTTGACGTGTTCCATGAGTCGGTTGGGATAATTAATGCCTATAAAGCACTCTGAGGTTTTTGGATAAAACATACAGTAGAATTACAATGCATGATGATGATGCTAAATAAATATTACAGCAAAAAAAGAACTGACAACAGCTTTCATATGCCATTAAAAACACAAACCTGTAGCTCGAATGCTCTTTTCCAGCTGTGAGTGCCCTGTAGACACTCAGACACACTCAAACAGAGAGAAGATTAATCTTCAAGTGGTAGATAGCCAGTTATTCTTCAGCATTCAGCTTGTTTTACACAAGGGTGTGTAATGCAACTACCCACTGTAACATAAATTAATTTATGGACAAAACAAGAGGAGGAAAAATCCCATTGTTCTTTAGTTTAATAACACACTTAAAAATAATACAGGGAAAAGCAAATTATAAGAGTACCAAGAAAGAGGGGGGGAGGGGGGCCAGGGGGGTGTCAGAATATCAAACAGCTAAAATATTGCTGTAGGCAGCACCCATGGCTTAAGCTGGGTAGTTCTTCCTACACGATGTAGAGAAGCACAAACTCCTGCAGATCAAAAGCAAGCATCTCTTTGCAGTTTTAGGGGCTGTTTACTGGCCTTCTCTCCTTTATTTTACAGTATTTCAGTAGTTCAATGCACATGATTAGTTTTATATTCTGAAAACACAGCTCTGACTGCAGAGGCTCAAATATTTGACGCCTTTAATTCAAGGTGTTGGTTTTCCCTGACAAGGAGGTTTCCCCAAACTCTCACGTCTCATTTTTGTCGTGCACTTGAAAGCACTCATGAAGTTTGCAATGAAAGGAGGTGCTTAGAGCAGAGGAAATTGTAAAGTGGACCCTTGCACAGGAGCTGCTTTTATAAGACCATGATCTAGACTGGACACTGATGCCTTGATTTTCGTGCACAGGTACCTATATATGCTTGTGAACAAGGCATAGATTTGTGTGCTTTGAATGACATCCCCTAAATCTTTATGGATTGCATTTTTCTGACTACAGCCTCCAGTTAGACACATGCCAATATTTAGTGCAACCCCTGCACAAATAAATGCTATTGTCTTCATCTAACCAAGGCAGCAACCTTAAAAATATCACTCATGACAGATACGAAGATTGAAACACACAGACAAAGCCATCTATATTCACCTGTGACAACGTGTGCCAAACCAATAATGAAACACAACATAACACTTATAGCCAGATCAGAGCTTTGTGGTTTTACTCTTGTGAAAGTTCTACAGTTCTCAGGCTGACATTTCTGCCCACAATGCCTCTGGGGAGGGCTGCAGAGCCCTGATAAATATTTGCAAATTACCCTACTTCTCGTGAAAGTCTAATATGGAAAGTTTTACCTTCGAACGGTGGGGTGAACACATCTCCCAGTTCATTGAGGAAGCAAAGGGACCACAGATTGAGGTTGGAAGAAGACTGTTCTTCTCATCATGTTAGGAAAGTTTCACCTTGTTCCTAGGAGTGAGAATTCAGTCAGTCACTGGGGACAGAGCAAGCCAGGGTCCCAATTCAGAGTATTGAGTTATGCATTTTATTAAATGGGGAAGAATATATAGAAAAGGGAAATATAGAAAGCCATTGGAAGAATAATTCAAGGAAGATGGACTGTGATCAGTTTATGGTCTACTTGTCACAGATAGAAAGTGTCCAGAGTGGAGCCCTAAACATGAGTCACTCAAATCTACACCTTCTGCGTTCTTGCTTTCCATGTCCAATTGCTAGAAAGGCTAGGATAGGTCATTAACTATCTTATAATTCTATTTTTTTTTAATCATAATTAACTCCTTGGACAATTTTTTTGGCCAATTTGTCAAGTTATGGTTGAATTGCCTTAGGCAAAGTGAGACATTTAGCTCTACTGCATTTGAGACTCTCCAAAAAGACTGAGATGGATGTGGCAGAAGCTGCCAGGTAGAAGAGAAAAAGAGCAGACTTCGAGGACAGCAATCAGATGCCAGCACAAATCACACAGTGTTCAAAGACTAGCAGCCTGCATGGGCAACAGCAATTTAAATTTTTTTTTAAAATTGCTTTGGTGTGGAGGAATGTTCTAAAAATGGATTATCTTCCCTCAGTGGTGGGAAATATTTCACCAGTATGGACGTCAGGAGCCGCCCTAACCTTTGAACGGCGTCACACTAACTGCAGCACAGCCACTGTTTCACCCACTTCTTAGCTGTCCCCATAGGTATAAACAGATGCTCCTGTTCCCCTAATTCTCACCGTAGGGCTGGAGCACCTGCTCCCAAAATACTCCCCTGGAAGACATTTGTACTATCAAAATAGCACATCTACACGTCTATGGGGAAAGTGCTATACCATACTTAGCACCAAATAAGAGCTAAGGCAGGTGGGTTTTCATCTAGAAAGCAAAATGTTTTCTTTCACCTGTCAAACTGTAATGTCATAAATAGTGGCTTGAAGAGACGTTAACCAGTTATTCCTGTTCAGAATGCCCACCGGTGGTGTACATTGGAACAGATTGATTTATTTCAGGGGAAAAGTTTTTTTAATATTGTTTTCCATTCATTGGTTTTAACAGGGTTCAATTTCAAAATTACTTCAGACCAACAAAGGAAAACAAAACTGTTTAATAAATTTCAGCATGTCCAGGATTTTTGAAGTATCCTAACCGGCAATGAAATTTTTGTTGTCCAGAACCCATTTTTTGTTAATAGTACATAACCAATCATTTTTGTCTGATATTGTATTTTACATGGTTTTAATTCAAACATACAAGATAGCTGCATTTTATTATTATTATTATTTATCTTTCCATTTGAGTGCATGTAGCAATCTCACAGCCTCACTTACCACCTGTGACTGCTAGAACCACAAAGGCATTGGGAGATAAGGCATGGCCACGTTCTTCAGCTGGAGTTGCTGGGTATCTGCCATGGGGTGGAAGATGTCAATTCTATTTTTATGGGTTGGAGCTCTTTGGTGACCTGTGCAAAACACACTCCTCACAATTAGGTCCCCAGTCCATTTTGTAGAAGTCAATGCCTGGACAATGCGCTGGGCAAATCTGGCGTAAAAATTAATTCTCCTGTACACACTGTTAAAATAAGAGTAGGATATTTTACTGTAACATACACCGTAATCACCCCAAGGAACACTGGTGTGAGGTGTGACAAGCAGAATTTCAGCTCCAGATTGTCTAAACTAGCAATAATTTATGTCATTATTTTATATTAATTATAGGTCATCTACTAATATCTTTAATTAATTTATGCTGTAATATAATTATGTAACTTACAGTTACTGTTGAAAAAGGTTAATTTGTCAAGGAAGACACAAGGTAAACAAAAATGTTATTAACACCCCATAAAAGCACAGAATTCAAAACTTGAACTAAACATAAACAGTACAAAAAAATAAATGCCTAAAGAACTCTCTATACACACCCATATATCTATTGCAAGCTGATAAAATAGTTGGCTTTGTTTGGGGCTTTTTTCTCTCTTTATTGAGGAGACAACTACAATTTTCATTTTGTTTCAGTGGGAATTTTAATATGAAAAACAATAATTTTCCAGTCTCCTGGAGGAAATCGTTCCTTTTTGCAATAATTTGGGCAAAGGAATTATTTTTAATTATGTTAAAATTATTACTGGGAATTCATTTACATGGAAAATCGCTTGTATTGAGGATAAACATAAATGAAAATATCAGTAGTTCTGTAATCACGGCAGAAACATTTTTATAAACATTTTTAAATTTAAAATTCAAGTCTTCGAGATGTAAGCATTTCTTTCTTTCAGTCATATATATTTTCAAAGTTTTTCAATTTGCTTTATTATCAATCAGCCCTAAAAAAAAAAAAAAAGTGTATTTACCACTTCCATGGCTGTATTTCCCAGTGCCACAGGACTTGGCAAACAAGAATTCCCTCCAGCAGGACTCACAGAACATTCGCAGAGGTCCTTTCCATGCTCAGGGCAGGCAAAGTGCCTCTGAAAGCCTTCAGATCCCCATTCTCCCACTATCTTAGAGCAGCTGTCAGGTTTCTTACATCTCTACTTGCTGCTGGGTCTCTCAGACTATTTTATGCCTGAGCAACTTTGTTCTGCAGAATTATGGGGCTTTTTTTCCTGAATTCACTGGGATTGCTCTTATTTATTTAAGAGCTGACAGCTGCTGAAGTTCTTAGGAGTGATTTGAGGCACGTTGCCTCTTCCTACGTGCTTCTGCAGAACCAAGGGTGTTTTGAGTTGGGGTAGTCACCAAACCCATGGTGAATGAGGCAGACAACTGACAAATATCATGCAATTGAAAGCCACCATGTTAAACAGGTGTAGTGGGATCAGAATCCATCCCTAGTGTTCATTACTGGCATACGCTATAATACTATCAAATTATTTCAGCAACCTGATGTGAGAATGGGGTGTGGGGTAGGAATTTGCAGATGGTAACAAGGGCAAAAAATGCCAAATGAATTTTAAGTCTGTGCAGCGCAACATTTGAGCATCAAAGTGAGCATTTAGTACCAAATACCATTAATTAACATTTCCATGGGCTTTTTATTAAATGCTTGCTCAGCAAGTCAAGTGTCTTTCAAGCTCGGAACAGCTGTGAATGTATAAAAATATATTGACACAGATATATTCATGCATGCAAATAAATGTATTTCTTTCATTTGTTGTGAATAAGTGTTATTATATGAGAGCTTTTTAACAAGTTAGAAACTAATTTTGCATTATCAACCTCAACAGCTGAAAGGGGGGCGTCCATTAATACCTGTCTACCTGGTTGTAATTACCCCCTAGCAGCTGGTCCTGGCTAATCCTTCCTGCTTCTTACTTGTTAGCAGCCCACTCCAAGCCAAGGGGTACAGACCCTAACCCAGATTTCACTTCCAGGATCTATTTTACAGCTACTCAGGTACTCATTTTGATAAAAGAAAAGAGTCAGTTAATGACAAACAAGAACTCTAAAGGGCACAAATCAAGTTTAAAATGATGCATTGCAATGAACAGGTCTGCAACCAAGTGCAGTTCTCACGGCTTGAATCATCATAAAGCTTGTTAATGCCAGACCCAGTCAGCAGTCACCTGGTAGCTTTTGTTTTTACACTGTGCTAGTAACTAAATTAATTTGTTTCCTAATAAAGTATTTCAGGATGTTGAGAAAATACAGATAAGTAGACAGAATCCTTATTAGGATCATCAGTATTAACATAAAATCCTTTTGTGCTCATTAAAGAAAATACAGTCAATTTAATTAATGCACATTAATCCCTAGTTGACATTAAAATCAGCTAAAAAACAACACTGATATAGATTATTAAAATGAGACCAAAAAAAGTGAACAAGGTAGCCTCTATAGGAAGAAAATTATTACTCAAGACCCAGGTTTGCTTTTTTTCTTAATGGAAAATGTAATCCAGCTGGGGCCAGGCTGGCCTGCCCCTTACACTAAAGAAAGTTTGTACCCACCAGTCGTCTGTCAGTGGGACCCAGGAGCAGAAAGGGGCGCTGGAGATGGAAACCTGTTCCATATATAAGGGTGCTGAGGGAAACCCCTGCTCATTCTTATACCGGTTCCTGCTGGAAATAAAATGATGGGGTTTTGTCCTGGTCTGAGGGTACTGGGCTGTATTATTTTCAGGGTTACTGCTAAGCTTGAAGAACTGCTTTTCACCTTCTTTATCCTCTGTGTGTGTGATTTTTTTTCTACTTTTATTGCCTTGGCCATGATTCAGCAGCATGTTAAGGCATCCCATGATGTCTGAGTGATCTCATCCCTATTCAGCAAAGCCCTCAACCTCACGTTTTATTTTAGACACAAAATACCACAATGAAGCCTAGGAGATCCCTCACATGGCTTCAGTTAAGCAGATGCTTAAGTCTGATATTATAAAAAAATGCCTGACTCAGGTGCGTAAGATTTATTTTCCAAAGCATTGTGTTTAGGCACCTAAATCTCATAAGCCTTATATGTGTGTTCAAGTGTGTCCTGTGCTTGGATGTGTGACTGCACATCAAATGCACTTGCCCTGGGAACACTGCAGGTATTTGAGCCCCACCTGATTAGAAACTGTTTGCTGGCACAGGGCTGTGCTAGCGTGACGGTACCAACCATGGGACCTGAGGTCCTGTTTGCTCAGGGACCCCTAAACCCAGCACTGCACTGAGTTCTGCAGAAAAGCTATATCAAGATCAGGCTCCCTCAGATGAATTTCCAGTCCATCCTCAAGGATCTGCCCTGGTGGAACCAAGGGGGTATTCAACATCTAATTTCCTTCACTCAAGAGCTGGAATAACATCAGGAATTGGGGAGTTTCAGGGCTGGGATTTCTGGCAGCAATGTTTTAGGTGCCTGACACCGCAGGGGATCCCAGACTTAAGAGGTTTACCCAAGAGCTACATTTCCTCTTCAACTTCCCCATTGCCTGCTCTAACCACTGAGATACAGAGCCACGCTCATACTTGCATGCTCTCTCTGGCCAAAGTTTTCTTCAAAGTTAAACCATTTCAGGAGAAACAGGTGAAAATGCGGCCCATTTCTCTCCTTCATCTCTCAGCAGAGACAGGGTAGGGGTTTATGCCCTTTTGGATGGAGGGCAACCTTGAGCATAGATCACAATCCCTCTGGAGCTAGTCTAACCCCTTGAGGGCTGGTGGAAGGGCAGGGAAAGCAGACCTTACAGGAGTGAAAAAACAGCAGGTCAGTCCTCTTTCTTTACCTGGTTTGTTTTCCCTTTAAAGCCCAGAGAACTCCTTCTCCATGAGACCCCCCTGGGCAAGCACAGAGGCCTCATTTGTGAAGGACTCAGAGAAAAAGCAGAAAGCACCAAGCTGTTCAGCGCTGCTAAGGGACAGACAACCCTAGACCTGCCCAGAGGCAAATTCTAGGTGCTTGGCAGGCTTCAAGGAGAAAAGCTGCGGTGCCTACAAATTCTGCTTTTATTTTGACCAGCAGCTGCACAGGCATTTTGAGAAGCCACATTTTGGACATAGGTGTGTAAGTGCCTTTGTACACCTAGCCCTTAGTAGCCTTTGAAAATTGGTTTTAGATGGCTCTGCAAATATTATCTTACTATTACTCTGTTGAATGGGGACCGAAATCATTTGCTTGTGGAAGGTGTGTGTTGACGAGAGATTGATCTTCAATGTGTAGCTTAGGTTTCAACTGAAGATGGCAGAAATGTTTCCTGAAAGAAAAAATGTAATAAGTTCTGGTTTAGAATTCTTGTGTATATAGCAAAAATCAATTCATTTTTATAGAATGGAGGATCAATAATACGTATCTGTGCTCCTGGACACCAGTATTTCTAAAATACCATTCAAGTCACGGCAGGTCTTATTTAAGTTAATGAGAGTTTTGCCATTGATTGTTTGGTTATATTTCACTTTATATTTCTTCATTGGTACCTGGTGGGTTTATTTTGCACAGATTTTAACTCCAGAGTGACAGTATTTTTTTTCCTCCAGTATTTCTCTCCTCTATTAAAACCCTATGCATGCCCTTCACTATTGACTGCACTCACAGACTCTAATATTCAGCTTATAACTTATTTTATTCGCTACTTAAAGGTGATAATAAAACACAAAAAAGGGAAAAGGGATTGTGTGATTATCCCATGAACAGTGGGGGCTTTTTTTTGAGAATGTAACCGATTGCTAACAAAACAGTTTGTTTGGGTTTTTTTAGAGGCATGAAATGTTCCAAACTATGGTAAGGTTTTGGGGTAGTTAAATAAGAAGTAAGATTTGTGAATGTGCGGGTTTTTATGATAGATGTTAGCATGTCGAGTCTTTCCTTCTTTCTTCCCCCCCTCCGCCCCCCCCCCCTTCGTATTTTAAAGTTTCCTTTTATGTATGTGAAAAATGAGTAAAAGTGTCAAGCCTTATCACACCTGACCTTGCTTTTTGGCTAGCCTCTTTCCCTTATCTATCAAACACATTACTCTCCCCATCATAACGTGGTAATGCAAACATCGCAGCTGGCCAGCAAACATGACCAAAGCTACCTTTAAACTACCTCTAGACTCTTTAAACTCAACTAAAAGGCTGATTAGGTTCCACCTCTTTGGTCATTATCTCATTTCGATAGCCACGCAATGAAAAAGCAATCTAGTAAAAAGCTGTCTCATAGGAAAACTAGTTAAAGTGTGTGCTTGCTTAGGACGGTGTACTTAAAGAAAACAATTTATTCGTTCGTCAAAACCAACTGTGTAAACTAGTTTAGCTGTTTGCCGAGGCTTGGAATGAACAAACGTTGTTGTTTTCCTCTCAAAGCTCCTCGGGGAAGGGCGAGGAGGGGGAACGGGTCCGGCCCGGCGCGGCCCCGGCGCTCCCGCAGCGCAGGGGCGGACGGAACGGCGGGAGGGAGCCTACCCGGCACCTCGCCAAGGGCAAAATCCATATCCAGCCCGGCAGCCCACCAGCGGGGGTTGCCTTACCCCCTTTCCTGGGCAGGTAGAAACAACCCCTCACCGAGAAAAGCGATGGGAAAACCCCATCGCGCTCCATCTCTTGTCCCCTCTTGCAAAAGGGACGCTCGCCCCGTGGTTGCCCCAGAGGTGTATTAACACCACCGCCCCCCTCCCCTTGACTCTTTGATCCGTTCTCCCTCCCTACCTTCCTAAGAATTATCTTCTTCTCTTTTTTTTTTTTTTCTTTCTTTTTTTTTTTTTTTCATGATGTCCAGTCTGCAGCNGTTTTTCCCCTAAACAAATTTAAAGGGAAGAGATTAGGAAGGGGAGGGAGAGGCTGGGGGCGAGCGGCAGGGTGGGGTGGGAGGCTACAGCCGGCATGTGTAGGAAAACCACAAGCCTTTGCTCGGGCGATGTTTGCTCGGGTTTTTTTTTTTGCAAGCGTGGCACAATGGCAACTATTCAGGAATCAGTCAGTACGACCTGGCACTAACAAACCCTAAAAACATATACGCTTCATTCTCACAGAGCCGAGGAATCGTGTTTTTAAGGGGGGGTTACTTTACTTCGTCAACAGAACAGGTAATGCAGGAAGTCCCTACGGTAGAGTAATAGCTCACCCTCCCCTCCTCCAAAGAGACCATAAAATCGCCTTTCCTGGCCAACGGCAGAGGTGCCAGCACAGGTGGTCCTAATTGACAGGATTTCCCCCGAGCAAAACTAAACCGGAAAGGAGAAATGCCCTGGGAAATGCCCGGGGAATCAAGCTTAGCCTCCCCTGGGGAGGTGGAAGCGGGGGGCTCTCCCCACGCCCGGGCATCGCCCGCCGGCGGTTTCCCAAGGGGTGAACAGGGCGAGCTCACACGGGTGCCGGGAGGGTGGGCAAGGAGAGGGGACCCAGCCACGAAGGGGTTACGAGTCGGGCGACTGGAGCTATTTGTCACCAGCGCCCACCAGGAAAAAAAAAAAATAAAAAAATTACTGATTAACATGATCTGTCAATACGCCTTTGCCCCACGGGACTGGAGCCGATCTATTACCTGGCACCTCCTTTGCCATCTCCCTCACCTTGCTAAGCCTTTGCATCCCTCTCGGCTGGCCCTGAGTCACGGGTAAACATCACCGGGTGCCAGGCTGCGCCCGGGCTACCTGCCACGGGGCCGGGCGAGCCACCCCGCCCCACCGCCGGCTCGGCCCCGCATCCAGCGTGGGCGTCAGGCTGGGCTTGGGGCTCCTGCGAGACAGGAGGGCAGTTTGCAGAGAGCACAGGAGTGAGCTCCACACCTCCCCGAGGCACGCAGGCAAGGCAGAGGGGAAATAAAATAAATAAATAAAACAACTCGCAGGCACAGGTTAAAAAATAAATCGCTTTGGGAAAAGGGTTGGAAAAGTTTCTTTCCCGTAGCAGAGCGTGGCTGCGCCCAGGCGAAACACGGGAGGGGGCACACACACACAAAAAAAAAATGAATAAATAAATTAGTACTACAATTAAACGCGCCCAGATACACCGCAGCTGCACAGGGCATCAGCTCGGACCCGGGGACAGTCGGGGACACCCCTCTCCTGTACCAGCCGCCTTATGGGCTGCCCAGGAAGGGAACGGCAGTCCCTCCGCGGGAAGCAGCCGCCGGGAAGCAGCCCTCCTTGCGCAAATTAATTCATCACCGAGATCGTTAAACAATTTGCAGGGCGGGAGTGGTGGTGGCTGGGGTTTGCGGGGGGGGGTTGGGGAGGACAGGGACGGTTTTTTGTTGTTGGGGTTTTTTTTCCGGGGGGTGGCGGGTGTTTTGTTTTTAACTCCTCTCTGGGGGCAAACAGCAGCTGGCAGCCAAAAGACTTTCTGAACTGTTTCATCTGGGGAAAGTGAGGAGAAAACTGACGTCTGACTCTCTCAGCATTTTAAATGCGCTCGAATATAATTGCCCGCCCGCCGCTATTAAGCGGCGTTTGACGTGGCTGATGGTGCTGTACTCAGGTGCTTTGAAAGTCCCAGAAATTGCTCATTTACAGGAAGAACTTGTTAAAAATAAAGGGCTTGGATTAAATTAAGAGGCGAAAGGCATTTGTCGGTGCGACCGTTGGCACCGTGATTGTGCGAGCACTCCTCCACCTCTCTCCGTACATCACATTTTTAGTTCAGAAAAGCCCAGTAGCTGTGCGGTACGAGCTCATAGAAACCCCTCGCTGTATTTCCCGAAAACCTCGTCTGTGCTGTAGGACCTGCTGTGTTAAATTATGATCCAAAGGCTGTGGGGTGGGAACAATCAATCAGAATACCTGGGGTAGTGTGTAATGTGTGTGCTCTTGCCAGCGGGAGCAAGCGGCCCCTGAACACAGTCCCCCAGCAGGTTAAATAAATATGATACTATAGACAAACCGAGAGGATCACATGGCCGCATCAATCAGCTGTTGATAAAATACAATCTTCCTTTAATACACGCTGGGAAAGTTATTTAACACTTACAAAACCTGAATCCAGTGCTGTTTCTTTTAGTACGAGGGGAGAAAAATATTCTTTGAAAGTGCAACTCTTCTTAAAAGGCAAGGAGAGGTGACAGTTGCGTTTTCCTGGGGGATATAATAGAAAGCTTTTAATGAAGCCACAAACACTGTACAAAGTACGCGAGCTATGACGCTGGAAAAATACAGAAGCTGTTAAAAGAACAAGTCAATGTAGAAGTGGCCGGCGTCGATTTCAGGCTGCGCATTAGGGTTTATTTCCTTTTCATTCATGATTTCACAACCCGGGTGGCTGAAAGGCTCCCGAGAACTGTTTCTTCTTGGTATGCAATTAAGGACGAGCACCTCCAAGGAGGTAGCGACCGCGGGCTCTTTCCTCCCAGTTCAGCATTTATGGGAGCTACGGGACAGTTTGAGCGGCTGAAGTGACAGGACAGACAGGGGTGCTTTTTTTTTTCCTTTGTAAATAGAGTTTATCTGAGACATAATAAAAGATTAGAGTTTACTAAAAGAAATCAATTCTCCCGGGTATTTGTTGAAACAAAAAGTTGTTGGGAGTAGCGGAGAGCGGGGTTTTTTGCTTGGGTTATTTTTTTTTTCTCCGGACGGTAAGAAGGAGCGGGGCTACTGGGGTGCAATGAGTTTTCCCCACCTCAGGTAAGGGGGGAGTGGAAGAAGTTTTGCCTAATGAGATTAAAAGTGCCGTTGCCCAAGCACGATTTGGGATTCTCGCCCTCTCGTTACCTTCTCGTTGTCCGCTCACTTAAATACTCAATTCCCATCACGCTGCCTTGTGCCACCTTTACCCCACGGCAGGCCCCCATCCTGCCCGGGTTTCCGCTGAGGACTGCAAAGCCCCCAGCACGTTTACAGCGATGTCGGCAGCAGTTGGGGGTTCAAGACCTTCCCCTGGTCACTGAGCTCTTCACCCGCCTATCTCAAGCTCCTCAAAGCACGGGCAAAGTCAGCACCGAGCCTCGGGGAGATGAGGCATAAATCACCGGGCAGCGAAAACCTCTTAAGGGGAGAGGCGGGAGGAAATTCTGACAGGGCTTCCCCTAACAAATGAAGATTAATGCCCACTGGAAAAAGGAAGCGGTTGGAAGTGATGTTTATACACGAGAAATCCTGGAAACGAGAAAAAGGGCGGGAGGGGTGGGGGGGTGGAATATCCAAAAAGCCCTGGAGGGTGGCAGTCCCGGGCTGATGTCATCTCCGTGGCTGATGACGAGCCAAAAAGGCGTTTGACGCTGGCCCGGTCCTTCCCCAAGGCGCGGCTGCCAGCGCAGCTTTTCCAGCTGCGGAACCTCCGCGCCCCACGCCGCTCCGCGGGCCGGGGTCCCGTCCCGTCTCCGCCCGGCGTAGCGGGTGGGTGTCGCGGAGATGCCCGGAGCCCCGCGGGTGCCGTCGGACCACCTCGAAGCTGGAGGAATGCGGCTGGAAGCACTGCCCGGGACAGGGGCAACCCACGGGTGGGCGCGGAGCCCGGGAAGAGGACTTCGGCCCGGTGCCCCCCTCGGGGGTGGGAGGAGAAGGCAGGGTCCCCGCAGCCAGCCTTGAAGGAGCTGCGGGCGCCTCCGCTCCTCTAATCTGTTTGGAAAGTTGCGCTAAAGAGCTCTTTACCTGCAACAGACACCCTTAAGCACTCTCCAGGGGCTTGTTGGGCAGATGTAATGGCAAGGCCAGGGGGTCTTGTTTGGCTAGACGTAGGGACATTTGTCATGGCTGACCTGTGAACTTCAGCTTCTGAGCCCAGAACTGTAAGGAGAGGCTCGGGCTAATGTAATAAAGCGAGAGAGACAAGAGGAAAGGCCTATCTTGCCCCAGGGCCACCACATGTTCACTCCGTTTTACTGTCAGTGCTACATGGAAGCTGTGGCTTCATTTCATATTCCATTAATATTTACAGCGGCGATTGAATTTCCCATTACAAAGTTCACCATACACGCACTGCTAATATGAAATATTAATAGTATTGTGCACATTATGAAAAGTCTTACTATTAAAAAATATATATCTACTGGGCAATTTGAGCGGGTAAATTCATTTACTGTGTCCACCTGGACCTGGGGACACGCAGCTCCAGCAGCGCAGGGTTGCGCGGAGGTTGCGCGTCGGATCGCAGCCCCGGAACCCGGGTGGCACTGCAAGAAGCGGAGTGTCCCTCGCAGTGCCACCTCCATCCGCGCAGCTGAGTCGTTCGCTTTCGAAGGGTCACGTTTTCCATCTGGTTTGGGGCATCCCACGACGCCCAAAGCGCCTTTTCCCCGCAAAGGGGTGAGGTCGGGGGCGGGGGGGAGGACAGAGGAGTGGTAGGGTTTTTTGACAGCTTCTCCACACACACACACAAGCTCCACTTTTCGAGCGGGTTTAAAGCAGAAACGAGCCCTGGGCGTCTAAAAGACGAGGACCGGGGCAGCAACTTTGCGGGCTGCAGCAGAGTCACTTGCCGGTGGCTGCTCGGGGCGGGCAGAGAAATCCTATCTCCTGTGAAAGGAAAATCGCCCGCCAGAGTCCCCAAAAAGTGCCCCGAGGATCAACTGAAATGAAAAGCAAACCCATACATTTCCAGATCGCTTGGAAAACAGAGCAGTATTGAATTTAACCGGGGCAAACTTAGACCCACGGGACGACACTCTCTTGGAGCATTTTATTGCGCTTTCCTGTTAGAGAGGAGCTACCCAGGATTATTCCGTTCTTTTTTATATATACGTAAAATTCCCAGCACAAACGGCCCTTCCTTTCGATGCATCGCAAATGCGCACTTTCTTGAAAAAATACCAATTTGCCACTTGCGTGTGAGCAAGGTGCAGAGAGAGAGAGAAACGAAAAGGGGATTCGGCTCGGCTGGCAACGTCTTCTCCACCCCAGCACTTCAGAGACCCCCGCATTTAGCATTAGCAGGTGTCTAAAATATTGGGAGAGGGGGGGAGAGAAGTTGGCATAACCTGGGATTTTATATCCCCAAGACAATTTTAATTACCCTGATACCGGTCTGCATCTCAGATTCTTTTTTTTTTTCTTCTTTTTTTTTCTTTTTTTTTTTTTTTTTTTTTTTTTTTTTTTTTTTTTTTTTTTTTTTTTAAAACAAAACAAAACAAATAAAACCACAAAAGCCCCAACTTTGTTTTCCTCCAGGAGCTGGGCTGTATTGATCTACACGGGTGTTTACTTTCTGCTGATTGCAGTAAGCGAAAGCCGCTGTGGAGTCACTCTCTCTTCACCTTGAAGCTTTGGTGAAGGTTGTGTTTGAACTTCGCTGGGAGTGTCTCACCTCCCTGCTCTGCCAGATTTAACGGTTTCCTATATAGGTCTGGCCCCTGGCTAAGCTGTGCCTAAGGGCTGGTTTTTCCCTGCCATGAAGAAAAGCCATGAAGGAAGTCCCTGGCCAGCTCTAGGTGCTGCAGATGTGGGTGTAGATAGAGCTGTTCACGAGCAGATCGTGGTGGCTCCTCTGTTTTCCCAGAGCTTCCCCCCCCCCACGCATAAGGAATAGATGCTATTTGTGACTCTTAATAGATCTGGATTAAGGTAAATTAGGAATCCCTAGGTTCGTCTCTCAGCTCGGGGAGATGACAGGCTCCAGGAGGTATGGACGGGTGACATTTCCACCATGAGATCCGTCCTTCCCCCCTCCCCGCTCTCCCC
>VZTM01003288.1:37213-59575 GCA_013400555.1 Jacana jacana | reverse complement strand
CTCTCTTTCCCCCCCCCTCCACCCCCTTCCTTCCCGGCTCCCGAGATGTGAGTTTATTTTCCCGGTGCCAAACCGCTCCCAGAGACACCCGGCAGGCGCCGAACTGGGTTTGAAGGGAGAGACTGAGCCGTCCTCCATTGGCAATCAGCAATGAAACGCACTTGAAAAGCTGCCAGGGAGAATTAGGATGGTAGCCCTATCCTGCAGAATCAGATGGTTTAAAGTGTCCCTGAGCAGCTGTTAAGCTTGTTGGGGTTTTTTTTTTATTATTATTATTATATTTCCGGCATGGTTTGGGTTTGGGTTTTTTTATTGTTGTTGTTATGGTTTGGTTTTTGGTTTTAGTTTGGTTTTTTTTTAACACCTGCGAAGTTTGTCTATGAGGATGCCACTAAAGACAGAAGTACTGAGTGCTTGACAGACTCCATAAAGTACTTGGCATCCTTCTAACTACGTGACAGGTCCAAGGATCAGGAGACAGGAGCCGGGGGTGCCAGCATGGCCCGCAGAGAGCCTTCTCCTCTGCCCGCTCCGCCTGGCAGGGGCTGGTGGTAGCACATCTCTGCAGACGGGCAGCAGATGCCCTCCTGGCCCCAAAGAGGAAAGAGGTGGAGGACTTGGGTGGGCAACAAGACTGCAGCTGGTTCCTCCTGCCTCAGTCACACAGAGCCCGTCCTGCGTGGCGCAAAGGGGAGAGAAGCTCCCCAGACATTCAGACAGCCCCGATTTAGTAGCAAATGAAAGGGCAATCGGGTGCTTTATGGTCCCTGTTTTCCGAGGAGAAGGTGGTACTGGTATTGGGGCGTGCTGGGACTCTGCTGGGGCAGAAGCCGCCCTGCTCCGCGCAGCCCCCGCCGCTGCAGAGGATGCGCTACGCCGGCGGCCGCCGGTTGCATCAGGATTTCTGCTCACACCTATCATTTGGAGTCATCTTCGCTCTGTCTTCTAAACATCTGGAGCGTTTCTACCCACCACCACCACCACCCCCACCCCCCGCCTTGATTCCACTTGCTGTTTCTTCTTATTGCGTCCTCCATTTCTCTCTGCAACTTGTCATAACCTGTAATAAAATGCCCTTTTCGTCGGGAGTTAAAGTCCAGAGGGCATCAGATCCATTTCCAGCTGACAGCAGAGGAGCAAGGCAGGACAGCGGTGGGAGGATGGCTTTTGTCTGCCTCCGGGGCTTTAACCATTTCACAGTGAGGCATTCCGAGGGCAGCCGGACCCAGGTGTTGGGGTTGGGTCGTCGTCCCCGTCCGTCACACACTCACACACCCCGCCCAGCCTCCCCGAGTAGTTCATTGCAGTCTGTTGCAGTCCCCCAGCACTGCAATGGGACAAGGACTGGGGGTCCTGGACAACCTCTGCCCCAGCAGAGCCCTCGGTTCTCTGCCAGATCATCCTGATGTCCCCGTGGCCCAGCCCAGCTATGATAATTATTCTTATTTTTATTCCTTTATTCTTATTCTTTATTACTATGGCTATTACTAATATTATTAGAGTACACTGGAAGAAACACTGCCACTATATGCCATATATACTCTTACATACAATGTAGAAGGCAATGTCAGACACATGTGATGAATACATGCTCTTTTTATGTCCATATTGACACACATTGAGAATAAATCATAAATTTGAGCATCTAGAAATATGCACTATATAAGTGTATATATGCTTATATACACATGTGCATTTGTAAACCTATGTGTATCTGTGCATGTGTGTTCACATGCAGAGTCGAGGTGTGCACACAGAGAGGTAAAAACAGCTTTTCTGCGTGTTATGCTACACAAGAAAGTGTGCATCCTGCCCAGTTTGTTTCCTCTTCTGTTTGCAGAGGTGTGTGGAGGACTGGAAAATTACACCAGAATATAAGGTGTGTGAGGCCAATGAACCATGAAGTGGTTAATTGTGATTTTTTATTTTATTTTATTTTATTTTTTACAGGCCAAACAAACAAATAATAATAATAAACGGGAGGTGGGTTAAAAATACACCCAGCAAGGTGCACTCTGACCCCAGTGCTGCCCTGGCAAAGGGTCAGGCTGCGGGGCTGGTGGTGGGGCTGCGCCTCTGATCAAGTATTTACGGCCGCTGCATCTTTGCATAACATTTACTTTGCTTTCTTTAATGGTTTCCTCCACTCCTCTCCCCGCTCCTCCTCGCTGCAAACAGCCCCAGTTCAGCTCCAGCCCCTGTGATGATATCAAGAAAGGTTTTTCTTCTTCTTTTTTTTTTTTTTATGGTCAAGCCAAAGCGAGGTCATTCTAATAATACCCAAGGTCACTGGTGGGAGCCACCGAGTCTCCCAGTCATTTTTCATTTGCTTGCAACAGTTAATGACAGTCACAGGGATGGAGCTGGGAGCTGATGGCCATGTGATGTCACCAGCACATGCTAGGGGATTATAAGGGCAGGTACAGGGCAGGGTTGTGGATTAAAAACGATGGAGGAAAAAAAAATCACTATTAACTGCTTCACTCCAGCAGCTTGGTGGCAAAAAAAAAAAAAAAGGGTACAGACAAAGGAGGGGGATTTTTTTCCTTCCCCCCCTCCAAATCAGTCCTCCAAAATGCCAGCTCAACTGCTCTATTTTTTCCCAGATTTAGTGACTCAGCTGGAAAAGATCTGCAAAGCGTGTGAGAGGAGGCACCACTTACTGTACCAGCTGCTGGGCAAGAGGTTGCAAAAGCAGCTTTGCAATTACCCGGGGGCGTTCCTCTCCCTCCCACCCAAATCAAAGGCCTCATCCCTTTCCTCCTGCCGCCAAGGGCAAAGCCTGTGGTGACACCAGCAGGAGCCAGACCTAGACAAGTTATTGGACCTAGGCAGTTACGTTGGGGGGTGTGGAATTGTTGTTGTTGACTTTTTCATTTTATTCCAGCTGCCTACTTGGAAAAAAAAAAAAAAGAAGAAGAAAGAAAAGGAAGCAGACCTCCTGGTCTCCTGGTTAGATCATGCCCCCGGTTGGGCTGTGGTGCTCCTCGGCTGGAGAAGCCCTGAGGGAGGTGGGTATTGATTTAACCATGTGCACCAACTGCGAGGTTCACGCTGCAAAGTGCCCCTCACACAGCCATGCTCGCACTCAGACCTGCCCCTCGCCTCCGAGGAGTCACCCCAGAGATCTCAGTCCTCATGTGTGGCCCTTTGCTCAAACCCATGCACTGAAACGTTACACGCTGGAAAGCCACAAGTTTGCACCAGCCTGCAGGGACCAGAGGAAGAAGCTACGTAGATCAACTAGATTCTAAGTTTCCTTATAATTAAAAAAAATATATAATTATATTCTGCTCCAAATGGTGCAGAGGTAAGAAGTTTTTAACCTGTAGGATAACTAATAGTTTGGACAAAGTATTCTTTCTCACAGGGAAACAAAAGAAAGATAAATTGCATATTAATCTTCAATGAATCTCTCATCATTGCACTGTTTTGTCTAAGTTGTCTCATTTTACTGCATTTATTTATGAAACGTGACCTTCCCACAGCCTTTGTTTCTACATTTTTATTCTTTTATGGCAAATTAACTGTATGGTGACCATCAGTTTCATTGTTTACTGTCATCACAGATCTTTTTAAAAAGGAATTCCATTAAGAAAGTTGGATGTCAGTTAAAACTTCTATCCAATAATCTTTGGGGTTTTTTTTTAATAATTCAGTCTACAAAAGGAAAAAAAAAAAGCACCAATTGAAGTGTAGCAGTCCAGAATACAACAATTAAGACAGAAAAGAAAACAAGTGATTGTCTGGTTTACGGGAACACCTAAACTCTGGGCTTGTTTCGCAGCCTACAACCAGTTACGAAAGTCTCACTATTGAGGTCAATGGACTTTGGATCGCCTCCCATTCAAGGCAGAATGGATCAATGGGATGAAGAGATGGATTCAAACTCATACAATTGTCTGAAATACACTGAGATGCTTAAAACTTACACATTCTGTTTTCTGTGTCAGTTGTCTTCTCTTAATGCTCATTCTTGCAAATAACTTTCAAACGCTGTGCCTCTTTTCAATGCAAAGGGAGAAACAGATGCAGCTGGAGGGTGAAATTTTGAGCCAAATGGTTCTGTTGTAAACAGTCCTGGCTGGAGCGCAGCTCTCTGAAGGATGCTGAGCTATGGCAGTATGATATCTGCTCTGAGACATGTTGTTAAAGATCTTCAGGTGTTTTTACCTGGCATTTACTTCAGCAGTTCTGACAGAGTCAAAGGCTGATTTATTTCTTTCTTTTCCCCAAGACAATACAAACCCAAGTGCTGCTCCTCGGACATGAAGAACATGGTGTGTTCTTCCTCTCTGCCGGTTTTCCACAAAACTGAATAAAGTCCCATCTACAATTAGGCCTGACTTGATTTATCGTAGTTAATAGGATTAGAGCGTCAGCCTCTCCCAAGAATATTCAAATGCACAGGAAGAGTGGTACCGAGTTGCTGGTGGCTTTCTTCTCCTCCTGTGATGGGCATAATGACACACCTCCAAGCAGAGGGGATTTGTCCGGTGGGAGCAGGCAGATTATCTGTATCTAGTGAAACAAGGCGTGCGTGGCAACCTTTGCCAAGGCTCAAAGCCAGAACCTACTCACTATAAAATAATTGTGTCACTACCTAACCAAGGCACTCTTCATGTTTCATTTATCTTTTGACTGTAATTGAATGGTTGAAAAGCAAAAAATGTAGACAAATTCCAGCTGTATTGAGATCTGTTTCTTTCTCTGCTACCGTGGCCCATCATTAGATAGTTTCCCTCTCTGTACAGAAGGTCAGAGAGTATAAATATAAATTGCATTTTGCATTACTTCTAGATGAGTGAAGCTGTCAAAGCAATAATATAAGCTTTCAGTCCCACATTCTACCACTTCTTTCCCATTTTTTGGCCAGGAGGTCATGTGCAAATTGAACGTGACAGCCCAGACGACATGTCCAACAGACTTATATTGTTAGACTGCTCTGCCGTGGCACTCATCACAACATTAAACCCACATCGGACTTAGAGCTCTTCGGTAGCTGCTAACAGTAGCTCAGAATTCCGACAAAAAAGTTTGTGTCCACATCAAGCTTATAGAGGAGTAACAGCTCTCTCAGAGGGACTCATCAAAAATGCAGAAAGCAGGGAAAATATCTCACAGGCAAACCTGAAAGAGCAACTTTCAGTTCGAAAGCAGGATACATTTATCACATGTGTGTATGCGTGGACTCTTCACGACTGTAAAGTCTTACTCCTCCATGAAGCTTAGGTGACCATCCTGTTATCTTCTTATAAGCAATAGGTCAGTATTTAGTGGATGCTTTTGCTATCAGCATTCAAAAGAGGCGAATCAATCACCTAATCATCCCACCTCTTTCTATGCAAACAAAGTTAACTTCCCATGTGTTGGGCAAAACACTGTGTGTGCCACAAACATTTGAAATATTTGGAAATAAATACATATTTATAAGAATAAAAGCTGCATGGGCAGTCTCCACTGGCAGCTATTTGGATGATGTATTACTTTGTGGAAATAAATGCTGCTGAATATTGTATTTTATATTAACTCAGAGCAAAGTTTGTCTACAGAACGCAGAAAAGATGAGATTGTTGTCTTCAGCTGGAGCAGAATTGAGTGTCGAAGCAGCTTTAGAAAGTTTCTTGTGCTGTGTACAGTGTTGGAGGAAAGATAATGTTGATCAACAGTGAAACAAGATCGCTCTGGGGACAGAAAACCAGATTTCGAGCCCTTCACCTTTAGGTATCTAAAATTGAAGCACAGGTTGTGAATGACTGAAAATTGTCAGCATCTGGCAGCAGTCTACTGGCTTATGCTAAAGACCTGGTGGTCGTCGTCCAAATCTCGGCAGAAAGGAGTTCACGTTATAAATGACATTATCTGGCAAATCTTTGCCATAGTCTGAGCAGCGGGGCCAAGAACTAACTTGGCACAGAAATCCCTGCTTTCCCTCATCACAGAAATGCTCTCCCTAGATAAGGGCTGAGGCATACATATGGATCAAGAAAAGTCCCTGCCACTCTTGCTCTACAAGCTTTCCATGAATTAACAAAGAACTTCATTTTCAAGGACTATCAGCCTTTTGCCTTCCTTCTTTTTTTTTTTTTTTAAACTTAGAGTGAAGAGTTTGAGTCCCATCTGGTACAAATCGGTAGGGGCTTTGCAGGCTTCAGTAGAGCCACACTGATTTATACCAGATGATGCTATTAGAGGACTGAACTATCCAACAATAATTATAAAAAATGTCTTTGATTATGCATGTGCAACAACTATTTATGTTTACATTGCAGAGATTTGCATGTAGCACAGTGGGGAGTATTTTATCTCTTCAAAACATTGCACCAGCATAAATAATCCACTGACATTCAAATGAGCAAGGAAATACCCGCTTTTTACCACAAGATGGACCATAAAGGTTTTTCTTCACGCATCTTTTTCAAACAGATTTGTCAATAATCCTCAAATGCAAAGTTCATTCTAAAGAAAGAAACATGGAAATAGGGGAAAGAAAAAAAAAAAAAGGTATATCCTTTTCCAGGTGGTTATGTTATAGATTGCTCTGAACAGCAAGTGAGTCTAGATGCAACCAGCCAATCTTGTACTTGAGAGAGAAGAGGATTTGGGAACTAGGGCAAAGCAGAGCATCAAAAATGCCCCATAAGAGGCAGTACTATACCTCATTTGACAGCGTTCAAAGCAATTTGTCAAGGAATATGAACCAGTTCAAATCCAGAGGGAATATTTGAAGCAATTGGACACAAATCTATCAAAGGCTGAGGTGGAAACAACCGTGTGAAAACTGGGAGGTGTTTTGTTGAGGCACCAGCCTGGAACAGCACAACAGAGATTACCATTGGGGGAATTATGCTGACATTTAAGCTTTCAAAATAGAAAATTCTTAAAATATGCAGTAATACGTTGTACCTTTGACTCACAAGAGATGAAAGTGCAGGTAATATTCCTTTGATGCTGGAACTACATACATAGGTCTCCTGCTTTGACTTCTGGGTTTTTTTTTCTACTTGCTAATTGTGCTTTGGAGGTCCTTTGAAGGCTTTCGATTTCTCAAATGACAGCATGTTGCCCTACTCCAAATATAACTTCCCTCTTGAGAATGAGGGAGGAAAGAGTTGATAGCATTTTAAGTCTGACGCCCAGCAGAGAACTGAAAGACACACAGACATCATTTTCATGGCCTGGCACCCTCCACTCACCTTTGCATCTTCCTTCAAATGCCCTCTTGGTGCTGGTGACAGTCTCACAGGTCTGTTGCAGCAGCATGGCCATGCTTGCAAGGATAGGTCATCTTGGCCTACATCCTTGGATGAAGCCCCTCAGCCCCAACTCAAAAAGTCCCTGGAAGTCACTGGGAGACTGCTGCATCACTTTTGTACCCCAAAGAACCTTGCTTCCTTTGAGAGCAACCTCCACTTTTCACCAAGGGTGTTGAGACAACAGCAGGAAGTTTAATTAAAACATGAAGTTTAATGAAAGACTCATCAGCTCTGCCCTCTCAGCTGTTCCTATTGCTGAACTCTGGAAGATAAACCAAGGTATTCCCCCATTTATACCCAGCAGAAGTAGAGTTTGACCCATGTGGGAAACCACACAACACTGAACTCACCTGGGTGGTTTGGCAAGGACTCCGGTCTGTTGTCCACAAATCGCATTGCCTCAGTTTCCCTATCAACAGAATGAGGATGTCATGATGATAATCTGCCTCTTGGGAGCACTCTGAACGGTAATTAGTGTTTTTACTAGCTCTTCCAAGTGAAATGTGTCAGTTAAATGGTCAGAGTTATTAAACTGAATTTAATTGGCAATGACTTGAGAAAATAATTCTACCGTAAAAGGATACATTCGAACAAGTGAAGGAGCTGGTGAACTTGATCCTGGCACAAGGATGTCCTTTTGTGTGGCAGAACAATGCAGGCTGAGGATGGGGAAGGAGAGACATCATACCCAACAATCTGCGTCCTTTAACAGGCACCCAAGGTGAGAAATTATATAAGGTATATTCCCAGGATCAGTACAAGATGGAAATCTGTGTTCAATTTCTCAAGTAAACAGGGTTAAAGTGAGCTTCTCTAGAAACCCTGTCAGCTCAAAGCAATGGAAAAAGGGAGAAAACCAGGCCCAGGTTCTAGATGGAATTTAACGAGGGGAGCACAGGCTGACATGGGAGTTTTCAAACACCAGTCAGACTCTCAAAGCAGCTATCTCTATCTGGATGCTTGTTTGAGGGGAAAAAATAAACTACCATCTTTAAAACCCATCCTTAAATCCTAGCAAATTAGGCAAACCTCCAGGCACACTGCTCACCAGAAGTTCAGGACATGAGGAATCTGTCACATTATCACTACAAAATGGGGGCAAGTTTTCAAAGACGTGTCTGCAGCAAGGCTCAGAAATCTGGTACTAAGCCATCAGGAGATCTGCATTCACGGTTTGGCTTTCCAACATGACAATAGCAAGTTGAACTCCAACCACGTTGCACAAGTGCACAGAAAAAAAAACAAGTGAGAAAAGCCACTTTGCACTGCATGCAGGCTTCCTTGGATTTTTCATGAGAGCTTGGACATACAGAAGCTGTATTTAAAGGAGCTAATCAGAAAAAAAAATACATAAAAACATTTAAAACCTTCCTCCTGTATTGAAATCAATGGATGTGGAGTACTGATGTCACCCAATAAATATTAATTTCATACTCCTGAAATTTATTCTGTTAATGACTGTAAAGCTGCCTCTACAACCTTAGAAGGGATATAGATATACAAGATATCAAGGAGTGTTGCGAAAGGAACAAGGGTAGCTGAAAGAGGGGGGATTTAGAGATATTAGGAAGAAATTCTTTATTGTGAGAGTGGTGAGACACTGGCCCAGGTTGCCCAGAGAAGCTGTGGCTGCCCCATTCCTGGAGGTGTTCAAGGCCAGGCTGGATGGGTTTGAGTAACCTGGTCTAGTTGGAGGTGTCCCTGCCTATGGCAGGGGGTTTGGAACTCCATGGTCTTTAAGGTCTCTTCCAACTCTAACCATTCTATGATTCCATGATTCTATGAAGATGAATGTGTTCAGAAAGCCTAAGTCCAGTCCTGTCTGTGGGCAGCGTGAGCAAAGGCAGAGCTGGGTCACCAGTTGCTTGCTGCGTGAGTGGAGATGGCTGAGATGCTCTGCAGTGTACAGATCTGTGTACGGCTGAACAGAACTGGATAGTTTCAATGTGGTCTCTTCAGAGACCAGCTTCAGCACCAGCTTTTGCAGGCTGCCAGATATATTGAGTGTGCTTCTAAATCTGGTGTTTATTTTTCACTTGATTTCAGTCTCCATCATGATTTAACCAGCTGGGTATGCAATGTTTCTCTTTCCAATTTTATTGCTAACAGGTTTTGCCATGGCTCCCTTTCTTCTGCAGTTCATGCATATTTAAATTAGTAGCTGCTTTAATATTATTTGCACCATTCATGTCCCTTCCCTGAACCACATTCACCATACCTACAGCATTCTTTCAAGTACCTGGGTAAAGGCTACTGTGTCAGTGGTTTTCATCTTTTCTTACAATCTAAAAGTGGAGTTTGGGTGGTCAGTTACAGGTACTTGTGCTGTACACTTCAGATCATTCTTTTAAGTGGACTTCCTAAATTGTCATATTAGTGCAGTCCCAAAGCAGAGTGTATAATCATAAAGTGGATGCTGGGCGAGATGCTCTTCTGGGGTAAAGTGGCATAGCTGTGTGGCCTACTGCAGTTTAAGGTAAGTTTTTGAGATGGGTCTCTGCTTTCTACTAGTCCAATATGAGAACACTGTTATTTGTGTGTTTGTAGATATTTTATTATTTGCTTGCATACAACTTCATTGCATGTATCTTCATGTTGTGTGATAAAATACAATTAAAAACAGTTGTAAATTTATCAGTCCAGAATCTTCTCTCTTCTCTTTTTTCTCCTCCTGTCCTCCCTTTGCTGAATGTCTGTCTTGGTCTGTTGTATGCCCCCTTCTCCTTCTCTTAATAAATTAAGGCTTAAGGAACCCGTTTAAGATGCAGGCAAAATTTGTGTTCAAACCTTCTATTTATCTTTCCTTTTCATTCTGTGAATACCTTCTCTGCAGATCAATTTGTCACTCTTATGGGAGGATCTCAGCCTCAGAGATTGTGACCTCAGAGGTTTTTTTTCTGGATTTGAGAAGTCTTAAAGTTTAACTGAAACTGATGTAATTTATTTTAAGACATTTATATTTTCCAGTGAAAGGGATACATGCGTATATGGGATTCAAGCTAAAAAGTCTCAAGGTTTCCTCTGCCAGAAGAGTTTGTTAGGGCTGTGGGTTGGACGAGCTGACTACTTCCCTCTCCCAGGAACTGCATCTGCAGCGCCTGAGGTGAGGGGAGAAATGGCCAGCTCTCCTCAGCAAGAGTGAACTGACCCTTTAACCCATTCACAGTCATCAGTTGCTTCCCATGTCCTCTCCTCTAATACACAATTTTATACTGCCCTTATTGGAGCCTTGATTTTCTAGAAGAGCTGCAATCATTGGCATTATTTTCCACAGCTCTAAAATCAGTAATAAACACATACCATCACTTTCTTATCACAAAGCATTTACTTTTCAAATCCACATTACCAGTTAAGCTACAATAAACTAGCGTTGTTATTAGGATGGATGAGGGCCAATAAAACATTTCTTGAATAAAACAATCCCTGATGTATATGTGTGCATGAGCAGGAATGACCAACATTTCTCTTCATACTTATTGCAGGAGAAACTTGAAAAAACAGCCTAAATCTTAATTTATGCATGGGATCCATTCTGAGGAGATGGGGTTAAAGAAAGCAATCACAGCAAATATCTATTCCTATGCGAGCATTGTGTCAGCTGAGTTCTCCTCCTTGCTTTGCTACCCACCTCAGGCTGTTGCTTTGGTCATGCCTGGCATAACACAACCAACCAAAAACAACTGTGGCCATCCTGAACATTTGCACCACAGCTCATGTCCTTGAAGGTGTTTAGGTGTCTGCTCATTGTGATGTGACGGGGTGGCTCTACACCACCGGCTGAGTGACACCTTGGTGCCCGAAGCCAGGCTCACCTGACTCCACAGGACTCCCTCGAAGAGGGGCACCAGGTGGTGCAAAGCCACTGTAGTGGATCCGGTGCCATCTGCCCTCCTGGCCATGAGCACAGAGGCTCTGGGATGCGCCAGCAAGTCCTGGCTGCCAGAGCAATCCCTCAGTGCTGCTGACAGCTTGTGTGAGGGACAGGACTGTGTCCAGATGGCCCCAGATTTTGAGGAACTGCACTGAGAGATCGAAATTGAAGTCACCCCTCTCACGTCAGTGGTGGGGACTGAGAATGCTTTCTTCTCCCATCTTCCCCCTATCCTACTCCCACTGTCTGCCATCCCTGACAATATCATCACTGACAATGCCACCCCATCACCATGCAGGTTGGCAGCCATCCCTGGCTCCCCCCGCTCCCCCCGAACTGCACCGCCTGTCACCTTCCCTCCACTGCCCTTCTGATGTCCATCTTGGTCTGCTGTGTGCCCTCTTCTCCTTCTCTCTGCATCTCCTTCCTCACCGCAGTCTCCCATCTGTCACCCATCCCAAAAAACGAGTGACAAATCACTTTTCTCAGCATCCTGTGCCTATCTTCCAGACATCCTTTACTCCCCTTCTTTCCATCCTACAGCAAGGTCATACTTCTTAACCTCACTTCCCAGATGCCCATATGTTTTATTGTTGATTCTTTCTTACTATATCTTATTTTCTTTTTCATCAATGATGCCAGCTTGGATCATCTGTTTAGCCACATCTTCTACAACTGTCTTTTTTCCTCCATTCTCCCAATCCTCCCTTCAGGGATAAGATCCGCCTTCAGCATAAGACAGGCCAGTAGTTCGTCCTTCCTATTACTTAAGAAATGCTCCTGAGGTAGGAACTTTAAAAAAATGGTCAAGATGGTAACAAATTGGTCAAATGTAGCAGCCAATCTGCCTCATGGGTTGTCGTGTAATTTAAAATGGACACTGATGCAAAGTATATTCTAACAGCTGTGTAAGGTGACAGTGATGCACCTTTTCCTTCACCATTTGAAATTTATCCTTTAAATACGTTTGGCTTCAAGGAGCACTTGCAGGGTATGGATGGGCACCATTTAACAAGGGACATGTTATTAGAATGTGAAAAACCCAACTCAAGCAAACAAGCAAACAAAAGCCTCTCCTCTTTCCTAAGATTTGCTTTTATTGAGGATATATTTACTGGTGGAACTAAGGAGACTGCATCTCTCTTCCCTCACTAGCCAACAAAACATGTATTCCAAGAGAAGAAATACAACCCCTTCTCTATAATGGTACTAATTCAGGCCCATTTGTGAAGAAAACCTGCTCGGTGCTGCAAAACCAGCCCTTCTCACTAATTAATCTCTTTGCTCTGGAAAATATAAGTGTTTCTTCCTGACTCTTTCTTTTGTCTGCCCCAGGCACACCACAAGCTCTTGCTTATCATCTCCCTCCCCTCCTCACTAGTCTCCTTCTTGTCACTAGTGACCACTGACAATCGCGTCAGGCAAGAGCTTGACCCTTATCCCGAAGTTTCAAATAGGCCAGTTCTTTTCATTATTATTATTATTATTTTCCTTTTTTTTACACTCATCATTGTTCGTTGACATTACTGTGCACTGGCCAATCATCAGCTCAGTCTGCCTCGCCACCCGGCTTGCGTAGAGTAGCGTTGGGTTGATTGCATTACATCTGAACAGCACTTTAGCCGTCTTGATGTCGGGAAGTTCACCGGAGCCTCTGTGATTGTTACCCTGTGTCTAGTACTTGAAGAAGACCATGAGCTATGAAACGATGACTAACCGAAGCCCCGAACCCTGATGAGAAAAAACCCTTCAAAAACTTGCAAGTGTTCTGCCATTTGCCTCTCCTCATTCCCTGTTCTTGCCTGAAAACCTCCCTGATTTTGCAGGGGAAGGAGAAATCATCCTGATGCTGCAAACAGAGCCACAGCCTTTCTCTAAGTGCTGGTTCTACAGCCAAAATCTGCTCCGCAAAATGTGGAGAAGGGTCACGGGGTATTTCTAAATGCTGTGGAGGAAAGAAATATCCCCCTTTTCCCAGGTGTGATTTCCAGAGAGACAAGTAAAACCTCTTTTTCTTTGTGCATCAACACATGCCTCTGTGTGGAGACACACAGACACCTGTTCCTGTGAGGAGACACCAAACTCAGATTGCGAGGAGACACCAAACTCAGATTGCAAGGATTCAAAAGAGACAAGAGCCACAATAATTTCTTACCAGCATTTATGGGTCCAGAGCAACACAAAAATATCAGAATCAATCAAACTACTTCTGAAGGAAATCTGAAAATGCTAGAGAGAAGGGAGGTAAGTCTTTAATATCCAAGCCAAGTCTTCTTATTCTATATAGGCCGATGGTCTCCGATCCACAGTCCTCCAATGTTTCCTGGGGCAAAGGAAATTATTGAGACTGGCAGGCAGAGCAAAATAAAATGTTGCTTGTGGCACATTACTTGGTGTGTGTGAGTATTGTGCCAGGCCAGCGACCCTGAGAGAAGCGTGCTCTGCTCATTCACCTTCCTTCAAGCAGCAGTTTTCAGCCTTTGGCCAGGAGAGACCCTGTGGTCCATGAGGCAACATCCAAGTGACCAGGAGAGGTAACACCAACTGGCAGGTCTGCAGTCAGTGAGAAAAGTGGCAGGAGCTGGAAAAGTGAAATGGCTTGAAAAATCCTGCTTTATGGGAAGAAATTAATTTAACTCTTTACTCCTAGTTCCATCGCTAAGTCAGGATAAGATGAAGCTGTCAAACAGGCTGCTAAAAAATGCACCCAGAGAGATAATCCTTCTAACAACATTAAAACACACAGAGTTTTATAGATGAAAAAAATCATCCATCTGAAATCTACTTTTCATCCCATTAGTTTTAAATGCAATCAGGACGTCACAGTTAGTAATGGGACTCCCACGTTTTGAGGGGCACACAGATAAAGACCAGTGGCTGGGTCAGGAGTGGTTGCTTCAGTCCAATCCTCACTGAGAGGGAGGGAGGGAGCCAGGCATGGAGCAAAGAGAAACCAGCTCTGCAAAGGCACCAGAGGATTCCCCTCCACTTACTTCTCCTGGTTGTTGACGGAGTTAAAGAATAAGAGCAGAGCTGGTTTCAGCTGTCGCAGGCTGGTTGATGTGATAGTCCCTGATGAAACCCATGGTCATGATGGACCAGAGAGTGATACGCAGCTGGGGTCTGCAAGGGACATCATTTTAACAGAATAGTTGCCTCCAGCTTCCCCTTCTTTCCTTTGGGATACGTCTATTAAAAGTGAAAGATGTTTTATATGTAGATGCTTGGTTGGCATAAACCATCACAGGATTTTTGAGAAACTTACGATAATCTTTGGGATCATGGTCTTTGTAAAGCCTTCAAGCCAATACCAAACACAAATCTTCCTTCTAATTTAATTCAGACTATTTGAGACTAGGCTACATTTAGATGAGGGAAAATTTGGTTGAAGAGCCTTCAGCAAAGGCAACCAATAAGAGGAGCAAATTGCCAAATTACTGGACTTGGGGCAGGTGTCCCCTGGAGAAAGGCTGGGCTCTCCGTGAGCTTCCTTTTAAAGGATTACTTTGTGCAGGGGAAGTCTCTCACCTCCTGTAGTACCAGTTCTGTCACAGATTAATGGTCTCTTTCCATAGCAACACCTGACCCTTTCCTCCCCTTGCTGTGATTATTCATACATACATATATATACATACAGATATATTCCTTGTCTAGGGAAAGGATGGACAGCTGACAATTTTCTGTGGCATCAGCACAATTTAATGAAAGGAAGGCTTAAAAAAAATACAGAGAACTGGATTACTACTTCTAAAAAAAGACATACAGGGAGTCACAGGATCCTCAACCGTGTCAACAGCACAAGCTGTTATCAGTAGCTTTAGATTGCATCCTGCTTCCAGAAGAGACCATACTACAACAAGTATTGAATAAATGTGGGTGATAGCACTTTGGAAACAGGCCACCAGTGGGGCAACTGCAAGGAACTTGCAGGGACTGTCCAGAAAAACACAGTCATCTACTCAGAGGCAATGGTCCTCTCGCAGGCAATCCCATAAAGTTGGTCTGCAAGTGCCTGGCTGAAGTCCCAGCTATATTTGTACCATCTCTGGTCACAGCTTTTCAGATGAAAAGCACTTAGTTTGTGTTAGAAGCAGAAATTTCTTTCATGGCATTGTTCAGCCCACGGTGTGTGAAATGGGTTGAGCAGAACTCAGCCTTCTGACACCTCTTGCAAGGAGGAAAGTACAAATAAAAGCAAGAGAGAGCTGCACCTCGAAAAACATAATACCTGGGAATGGAGTAAATAAGAGCTAGAGGTGAATTCCTTCTCAGAGAAGGCTTCAGAAATAATGTTGTATTCACAGAAAAAATTAGTTTGCACAAAGAACTGAAGAGTTCGGTTTGCAAGAACTAAATTTGTGCACAAAACCAACTGATAACCAAAGGGGACAATATGGTCAGGTCCAGGAACATACTGTAAAACCATTCAGAGTCTACACAAAGCTGCTAATAAAAATATCCCATGAAGCAAGGGGATAACATCTCTTCATAAAGCAACCCGCACGTGGGAGTGCAACCCAGCACCGAGCAACAGACTACTGCAGGTGATGGGCGATACTGAGATGTTCTCAGCGTCACAAAGAACGAGTCCTGCATGCCTGGTCCAGCACACTGAAAGGGGAGGGGTGAATTTGGAGGAGGTGAATCTTATAGGACAAGCTCAGGGGGGTAAAAGCAGATCCCCTGACCATGTTAATAGAGAAGCAGAGCAGACTTTTAGAATTGGTGGAGCTGCTGAATTAAAAAACAATACCTTGCACAGGAGGACATCATCGTGTGTAAGAAATCCAGCGTAGAATGGATCCGTAGCCTAGAGATAAGGGAACCTGCAGGTAAATTGAAGGCTGGCAATGACCCAAAACCGCTAAAGAGTGCACTGAAAAGCATCGAGTGCGTGCTACTGATACTCCCGTGCTTTGATGTGAAGAAAAGGTATTACCCAGGGAAAAAAATCATTCCTAGGGGCCAATAGATTAGGTAGCATGTTTGTTCCAGCTGTGAGGAACAGGAGGCAGCCTATCAACATACCAAAATATCTTAGCATCTCTCATTAGAGCTGATGATTTTTTTTTTCTTTTTTTCTCTGATGAAACAGATGTCCAATTCATTGCATCTGAAACATTTTGTGTCATCCCCAAAGAGCCGTGCTCCTCACCCTGGGGCAGTCCCCCGCTGGGACTGGCCCACAGCTCAGGGCCCTGCGAGCTCGGGGGCCTTGGGGCCGTCGGTTGGGAAGGATTCCTGGGTTCACGGCCCTGAAGCAAAGCCGACAGGCGTGTTTCAAGGGAGTCTGAAACAAAGGGGTTTGAAATTCCCAATTTGTTAACCTTCTGGACCCTCCAACACTGCTCACAGCCATAGGACTTAAAAAAGACGGGGAGAGGGGAGGAAAAAAAAAAAAAGAAGAAAAAAGACAGTGCATTCCTTGCTTGATATTATTATCCTGGGGCCAGCATGGGCTGGGGACCACTGGGACAGAACAAAGAGTCAACGCAGACGTCAGTGTGCTCAAACGGAGGGTCCCTCTTGCTGAATGAGCCAAAAACTTTTGACTTTTTAATCCCAGACTCAGTCAGAAGGTTATTAGACCAAAGAGTGCTCGGCCTAAACCAACAGCAAGCCCCTGACTGACAATTTCTACCGATTATGCTAATAAAATACAGGACCTCTTTGAAGCCAAAGCATGCTTCTGCTCTTGCCATACACCAGCCATCCCAGAGAACCACATGTGATGCTTTCCTAGCACCATTTCTCCAGCACTCATGTGCACCTCTGATGAAATATGGTCCCACTAAAGTCACAGGCAAATCACATTCAGCTGTGTCTGAGTAACACAAATGTGCTCACCTATATATATACACACACACAGAGATATATATATAAAGCTGCTTCCAAATCTAACAAAAACTAAAGAAGCTCCCAGGCAAAGATAACTTCTTTAAATAAGCCTGAAAGAGTGAAAGCTAGAAAAGAACTTTTGGCAACAAAGTTTGATGGGGTAAAGCTCTCAGTGGAGGGCTGTATCGTTGCTTGATGTTCCCACCCAGCTCGGAACCTTGTGGCGGAATTAAGGGCTGGCTTCTAGGAAGATATCCAAACCTGATGTTAGGGACTGAGGTGATAATAAACTCACCAGGTCCTTCAAAATAACAGTTCAAGACATATTGTTCACCTTCAAAATATTGGTAATTTTGACACTTTTAAAACTATATGCTAGAAACCCGGAATATCAATGTATAGTCCCTATGGCTAGCTGTAATTCTGATCCAGCATCTCCTCCCTGCGAGTCACCTCAGAGACACACACCTACTCAGTCTGCACTGGCCAGATATTTGTATATTCTTTCTTGGTAGCAAGTCAGTAACAGTAGGTATCAGTGAGGAGAGCAGGAGAGATTCCCAGATAATCACCTTAAAAGGCAAAGTTTGCTTTTTAATTTCTCTAAGGTTTTATCTTTTTTATATAATTTATTGTGCTGAAAATAGAAAAGATTTGCCTGCCTCCGAGTGTCAGTAAACTTTCCCAGGATCCACATTAAGCTGATTTATTCCCTCTTGGAGAAGGTTTCTTTACAGGGAAGAACATGTCCAGATTTACAGTAGGGTGAGAACAAAACTGCAGTTCTCAGGAACTGGAGTTCAAAGCAAAATAAGCTTTGGATAATCACTGGAATTGTGTTCAGCTCAGTCAAATGAACAAAGTTTTAATCAGAAAGTGTCTTTTATTTCATCTACCATTTCCCACCACAGCTATTAGGGAGAATCACTTCTGCTTAGAGCCTAAGAAAGCAGTGGTTGGAGAGAGAGAGAGCTCCTAATGATGGTACCTGAGAGATGCTGTGAGGGTATCCTGCACCCTGTACCAATGACCAAAATATTGGTACCCTGATAACATGTCCCTACGGCTTCCCTACGGGGAGGGAGCATGGCTGTTCCCCCTGCTCTCTGCACTCTCCCTCCGCGCTCCTCCGCGCAGCCGAAGTCCCCGCCTGAGGGCCAACGCTTTCCGCGTAACCCCGGCGGGCTCCAAGGCAGAGAGAGAAATGGGGGAGTGAGCGGTAACTCCGGAGGGTGAGGCGGGAGTGGGAGGGCGGCAGGCGCGGAGAGGGCGCGGATGCGGGACCCTCCGACAGGGCGGCCGGCTAGGAGCTGCGACACGGCCTAAGAGTGCAATTAGCATTATCTTGATGAGTTTATAGGCAGCGAGTCCTTGCTGTGCCTTTCAGAAGTCGCAGGGCACTCCGTCCCCATCTGTTCCTTTACGATTACTACTTCACTTTTTTTTCCCATTTTTTTTTTTAATAGTAATCGTTGACCTAATATCTATGACTGGGGGGAAAGGGGAAGATGTAGCTCCTACCACGTCAATCAAAACTCTTCCTCAAACCCTCCCCACATGAGCACTTTCTGTCTCCCAGCGGTACTGGCAAGATGTTCTTAGCCAAATACATGATTCTATTAATGAGCACTTATATTTGCTAAGGAATGCAAATTCTTTCTTTCCGTGTATTATTAGCTGTATCAGAATGTTTGTCCTTTCAGTCCTCTTTGAAGTTGAAGGAGGAAAGGCTGTTATGTGGCACCGAGAAGGGGGGCGAAAAAAAGAAGAAAAAAAAAAAAGAGAGAGAGAGGGAAAAAACACTTCTAACTCCTCCGGGTTTTTATTTGTTCTCTTGCCAAAAACGCCAAAGGTACCAAAAGTTACAGAAATTATTTAAAAGGTGTGGGTTTTTTTCCTCCAAATGAGATAGATTTTTTCCAACTGATCGTCCCCTTGTAATAATAATGGGATCTAATGAACAGCCTGCTTTGAATTTACTTTATAAAATAATCTCTCTGATGCTCTAGAGAATCTATTACGAGTTGGAAGGAAACAAATCCAATTGCCTCCCCAAACATGAGAACGGCTGTTTCCAGCGCTTTAAACTAGAAATGAACACCCTCTCCCCTTCCGCGCCGCAGAGTTTCTGGCTGATGCCGCGATGCGACCGACCAGCGCTGGGGCTGAGCCCGCTACCCCTTTCAACTCGGAATTCCCGGAGGGATGCGCGGAATTCGCGCGGGGCGCAGCAGCGGGGGGCGATTGCGGGTTTGCAGGGGGAACCGCGGAGCGCAGGTGCGGAGGGGGTTTCCGCACCCACCCCCGGGGGCAGACACGAAGCGTGTGTGTGTGAGAGAGAGAGAGAGGGGGGCAGGGGGGGGTCTCTGCGGTGAAGTTTTTATTCCAGATAAACGAGGGGGGAGGAAAAAGGGGGCTCTGCGTCAGCTCAACTTTTGTCATGTATCACTTTTCCTCTTGAAAGGTGTTATAACAGCAATTCAATTACAGTAAATAGTGTACATCATCTTCACAGCTGGAAAATTCTGTAACTAACTGTGACCAAACGTTGGAAAGGAATATAGCTTAACCAGGAGGAGTTTTTATTTTCTTTTTTTTTTCTTTTTTTTTTTTTTTAATTTTGGGGTTTTTTTTGTTGCTGACCACAGGTTAATTAATTTCAAGGAGCTTAGGATATCTAAACAGAAACACACTGGGATGCTGGCAAGAAATCATAAAACAGAAAACGGGGAATTAGGGAGATCATATGAAATCTCCACAGCCGCCTTTGGTGCCCGGGAACAATTCTGGCCGTCCCTCTCGGCCAACCCCCCCGCTTCGACTCCCGCTTCCCCCTCCCCATCGCCCAAGGTCCCCCCCAAAAAACCAAGCGGAGTCACCGAGACCTGTGCAAACACACTCCGGGGGACACACTCGTGTCCAGGTGTACCCACTCGGGGTTGGCCATCCCCCGTGGGTGTGTGCCGGGCAAGCGCACGTACCCGCGGAGGGGGATGTATATGTTGAGACCCGCGTACATACATTTCCAGCGAACCATGCGGGAAGCTTTCTATACGTTACAGGCCAGGCGGATAGCTTTTTGCTAAGCACCCGCTTTCAAACCTGTTTTAACCGTATGCACGAAGGTAAAGAGTGTTTCGGGTCAGGGCTGCAAGGTGTGTGGATGGGCTCAGAGAGAAGCCCGTGTAAAAAACCCGAGTGAACCCCCCCCTCCCAGCCCCGCAACAAGTCAAGCGCAGCTCTCATTTCAATTAACGGTAATATTACCCGCCGTCTCCTGTCGCAATTGAGAAGATTTAGGGGGATTTAATTTACTCGGAGGTATCTGAACAGGCGTTATGCACCGTAGGAGGTGTTTTCCACTCGACACACGGATCTGACGCTGGTTCCACCTCTCTGTGGGGCAGCCGGAGGAGAGCCTGCCCCTGCCCGCAACCGGCTGACCCCGCCAGGGGATGGAGACAGGGACGACACCCACATCAGGGGGGGTCCCGACAGGGTGTCCTGAGGGAGGGGGACAGGATAGGGCCCGGGAAGTCACGTCCAGCGCCCAGAGCCGATTGAGACTTAGCGCCGCTGCTGCCACTGAGCCCGTGGGGCAGAAAGACGGGGAGGTTGGATGCTGGGAGGAGGGAAAGATGTGGTGGGACATCCCGATTTGGGGAATTCAAGACAATATACAGCCTCACACACACCCCACATACACCTCAAAAAAAATAACATAGAGACCAGAGATAATTTCCCTGAGAAAAGAAGACAGGATTGGGCCCTTTCGCCCGCTCCTGTCCCGGGTGAGGGACGTTCTCGCCAACCGAGTGACCAGAAACCTTTCCATTTATTTCCACGTTTGTTAGCGTGCTCTTGGCCACGCTTCAAAACAAAAAGATAACCCCCCAAAACCAAAATAAAATAATAAAATATATATTTTTAAAAAGACACAAACCCACCCTCAATCTGTGAAAACTTCATTGAGAAAAAAAAAAATCTCCGGCCACGGACCGTCTCTCTTTTCTTTAAAAAGGAAGAAAACATAAGTCACCACCTCCAAATTGCAGTCGCCAGCCCTAGAACAAAGGTCCGAGCCCTTGCGTTTTGCAGTTGTCAGGACAATCTTGTCCATCTCTAGGGTGAAAGGAATACGAATTCCCTACCTCCTTTCCCCTCAGCCTCAGCGAAAACCCGCAAGGAGGGGGGAATCACCACTTCAACCCAGCGCCCACCTCCCTCCTGGCAAGACAGCCTTTTACTATTTCAAACTATTTATTTAATTAATTATTTTCCCTCACTCCTCCCAAGCAAAAGTTTGAGACTTAAAAGTCGTGCCCCACGTCCTTGTCCAGAATGGCAACGGTTCCCTCCGGCCAAGTTCGTTCGCTGCTTCTCTTCCCCTCCCTCCCCTCTGACCAGGTACGAACCCCCCGCAGCGGGACGGGACCTTTTCTGAGATTAAAAAGGAAAAAAAAAATAAAAAGAAAAAGAAAGAAAAAAGAAATTCAACGCGATGCGAGCACAAAACGTGCTGGTTTTCAGGTCAGTTCGACGCCAAAGGCAGCGTTAGGACTTGCACCGATTTTTCTACTTTTTCCCCCTTCCCCGAATACACTTTATTCAGCTCCAAGCGGGAAATCCGGCAAAAGCTGTAATTTATATTTGTCCATCCGCAAAAATACTTTGGATGGGATTTCCCCCAAGGAAGAAAACAGTTTTCTTATAATTTGACTTATTTCTGTTTCTCCTCACTACCCTGCCCTGTGAATGCCTTTAATCTTGCGTCTTTCTAACTCTACTCCTCAGATGTTCTGTCTTCATTTCCCTATTTCTGAACTTGCACCCGAAAGCCTTGGTTTGCAAACACATCACCATCCAGATACAGGCAGAAAAGCCCGAAACCTCCTAACCCTGGTTTATCTTTTCTGGACCTAAAACCTAAATAAAATAAATAAAACATAATCTCCCCCAAACCAACTCATCACTGCGTATTCGAATTACTTTATTTTAAATTCTTTAGTCTTGCTTATTATCTTCAGGAAATTGCTTCCACTGCTGCGTAGGTTCTTTTTCTTTCTTTTTTTTCTTTTTTTTTTTCTTTTTTTGTGACAAAGCCCAGAAATTTTCCCAGCAGAGGAAAAGACGCGGCAAATGCATCTCAGAAAAGTTTTTATTTTATTTTATTTTTCTTTACACCCCCGAGCTCACCGATTATTTTTCTTCTTACAATTTTCATCCTTAAAAAAGGTGGGGTCCACGCTAAAACGGTGGGTGTGTATTTGTTAATTAACCGATTGCTTCAGATGGCGAGGAAAAAGAAGAAGAGGAGGAAGAAGAATGTTTTGTTCATTATTGAGATGTCATTTGCCAGAGTTACCACTGTCAGATTCGAGGCGGGAGGGGAGGATG